>SJYQ01096270.1:123700-167816 GCA_006410935.1 Redunca redunca
CCCATCTATTTCCCATGAAGTGATGGGACCGGATGCCATGATCTTCATTTTCTGAATGTTGAGCTTTAAGCCAACTTTTTCACTCTCCTCTTTCACTTTGATCAAGAGGCTTTTTAGTTCCTCTTCACTTTCTGCCATAAGGGTGGTGTCATCTGCGTATCTGAGGTTTTTGATATTTCTCCCAGCAATCTTGATTCTGGGCATTAGTAATAGCTATTATATTTGTGGTGGTTATGGCCAGGGGTATGTCCAAATTGGCATAGGGTAAGAAATCTTTTGAGGGTGCTGGGAAAATCATGCTTTTAGATCTGTGTGATAGATGATGTCTGAGCACCTATTTCCTTCTACTTCACCTACCTGTACTACAGGGGCTACAAAGCCCAAAGGTACATCTTTCTCAGATCTCTTTCTGCTGGAGGTTCTGGATGGAAATTGGCCTTACCGATTAGGTTCTCCCAAGTTAAGATTTGGAAGGCAGAAATGAGAAGGAACTAGTGGATTCATTAAATGAGCAGCTCTAAAGTATTAGAGGCAAAAGAGGAACTGTTTAGATTGGGCCTGTGTTCTTGTCTTCTTATTTGGACAAAATGTCAAGTCAGATCTCAAGGGATGGAAAAGAGATTCTGGAGGAGCAGTTAAATGAATTGATGCCACAGGTGAACATCTGGCTGAGGATGAGAACCCCAGATGAGCTTTGAAAGGCAGCTCCCACTGTGGGGTTCCCATGTCATGGAATGAGGTGGGCACAGCTGTGCTGATTCCTTGAGGACCTGAGTAAGACGATCCATGCCACCTCTGTGGAGGGGTCTTCCCCTCAATGTATGTCACTGGTAGCTTGGAGTAGTTCACTTGGACAAGTTAAGTCATTAGCATATTTCTTTAAATCCTCAAAAATGTGGGTTCACTGGGAGAACCTGCATAAAATAAGGCCCCTAAGATGTTCATACTAACCACTTGTCCGAGAAGAAAGAGAGGCTGAAGGTAGAGAACCTTGGTGCGAAATTCCTGGGGCATCTTTGCAAATCAAATGGTGCTGTGCACCTCCTTGTTGGAGGGTTAATGAGTATCTACAAGTGAGGGTGAAGATCAGATGTCTAAGAAGTTTAGTCACACACCCTGGGCCTGGGTGGGGGGTTGCCAAGAACCAGTTTAGCTGGGGATTTGGACAGTCTGGACAGATTTGTAAAAACCCATAGCTTCAGGCTTATTCACTCAGCCAGAGGGCTTCAGTGGGCTGAGGGCAGCCAGCAGAAGGAACAGTCAGGGTAAACAGTGAAAGTGGATTCTAGACAGTGGGCCAACGCAGCTCCAAGCCAGGTTTGTGCTCTCTGTGGCTTGACTTTCCTGATTTGAGCCAATTTCTTTCCTCCTTTCCTCTTCTTTTTAAAAACTCAATCTCCTCCTTTTTTTTCTCCTTTGTTTCTCTCCCTTCCTTCTTTTCCTTACTCCTTCTCTTTCTGCCTTCTATTTTTAAAATTTTTAAAAATAAAGTTACACATGGTTTTCTGCTGCTAAGTCACTTCAGTCGTGTGCAACTCTGTGAGACCGCATGGACGGAAACCCACCAGGCTCCCCCGTCCCTGGGATTCTCCAGGCAAGAACACTGGAGTGGGTTGCCATGTCCTTCTCCAATGCATGAAAGTGAAAAGTAAAAGCGAAGTTGCTCAGTCGTGTCCAACCCTCGGCGACCCCATGGACTGCAGCCTTCCAGGCTTCTCCGTCCATGGGATTTTCCAGGCAAGAGTACTGGAGTGGGGTGCCATTGCCTTCTCTGACACATGGTTTGAAGAGTCAAATAATTGCATTTGGTCTGTTATGAAAAATAACCTGCCCTCCCTCTTCTCTTACCTCTTTCTCAGAGGCAACAGTTTAAAACTTTAATTGCCCTCCCCCTTTTGGTTCTGCTACGGTATAAAGATAGCATGATTTTATTACTATTCCCATATTTTCAATTTTAAGTATTATTTATGGGAGTTAAGGTATTTTTTTCTCCCTTCTCTCTTCTCCACCTCCTCACAAGCATCCTTTCCATTAGGTTATACTTTTGGTTAGATCCACAATCATTGTTTCATGATTGTGGCTATGTAATTACCATCTACTGCTGAGTCTGTGGCAAACTGTAATTGCTTTTCTTTTATGGCTTTTTGTCTTTT
Organism: Redunca redunca; assembly: GCA_006410935.1. Lineage (NCBI taxonomy): Eukaryota > Metazoa > Chordata > Mammalia > Artiodactyla > Bovidae > Redunca > Redunca redunca. The sequence goes on from SJYQ01096270.1 coordinate 125,854, forward strand.
CTGGATTAATAACTGTTTTTTCATGTGGTTACTTCTGTGTGTTTTTTATTACTAATACAACCCCAGGCTCCCCAGTGTTTGTCTAAATCCCCTCTGTAAAAGTTCTGATCTGGTGGATGAACCTAGAGCCTGTTATACAGAGTGAAGTAAAAGAGAAAGAGATAAACAAATATTGTATATTAACACATATATATGGAATCTAGAAAAACGGTATTGATGAACCTATTTGCAGAGCAGGAATAGAGACACAGGCCTAGAGAACATGGACATGGGGAGGAAGGAGAGGGTGGGACGAGTTGAGAGAGTAGTGTGACATAAATACATTACCAGGTGTGAAATAGATGGCTGGTGGGAAGTGCTGTATAGCAGGGGAGCTTAGCTTGATCTCTGTGATGACCTGGGGTGGTGGGAGGGACGCTTATGAGGGAGGGGATGAATGTATACATAAATGATGATTTACTTGTTCTACAGCAGAAACATATAATATTGTAAACAATTATAGTCCAATTAAAAAATATGTATATATGTAAAAGTTCTCCTCTGTTAAGTGTTTTGAGTCTCTCATCATCTAAGTAATCTTTTCCAGAATCTTCAGAGCTGATGCCATCTGACCCTGCTTCCACACCCCACAGTCAGCTGTGTGATCCCAGGCACTCCCTTTACTATTATTGTGGGCATTTCGTTGGCCACTTTGCTTCTCTGTTTCCTGTATCTTAGTTTTCCTTTTAGTTCAGATTCCTTCTTTCTTCCTTTTTTTTTGGTGATGCACATCTTCCAGGATCTTACAGATAAAGGATGCTGGGAACATCGTTGTGACAGGATTCAGATGGCAAACTGAAGTTAAAAACTTCAAGGAGTATTTAATAAAGGGAATGTTTACAAAGGTGTAGGAGGCTGAAGTATGCTGGGGCCAGTAAGAGTAAGGCTTTTTTCCCTCCAGTAAGTAAGCCTGCAGGGCAAGGGGAGGAAGCAGTTATTGGAACCTGGGATCAGAAAAGACATTTGAGGGATGCCATCAGCCCGAGGAGTAAAGACGCTCACACCTTGGAAGAAAAGTTATGACCAACCTAGATAGCATATTAAAAAGCAGAGACATTACTTTGCCAACAAGGGTCCGTCTAGTCAAGGCTATGGTTTTTCCAGTGGTCATGTATGGATGTGAGAGTTGGACTGTGAAGAAAGCTGAGCGCCGAAGAATTGATGCGTTTGAACTGTGGTGCTGGAGAAGACTCTTGAGAGTCCCTTGGACTGCAAGGAGATCCAACCAGTCCATTCTAAAGGAGATCAGCCCTGGATGTTCTTTGGAAGGAATGATGCTAAAGCTGAAACTCCAGTACTTCCCTCTAGCTAGCTACTTTACACTTGGAAAGTGTATACATGTCAGTGCTGCTCTCTCAACCCATTCTCCCCTCCCCTTTCCCACCATGCCCCCACGTCTGTCTCTGTACTGGCGTCTGTATGCCTTCCCTTCATCAGTGAACCTCCTGTCTGTTCTGCTAGGGCCCATTCAGCCTCCTAAAAATCATCTTCTCTCCTCTAGGAGACCTACGTCTCCCCTCCCCTTGCCTTATTAAGATGGTATTTAAGCCTGAATTCCAAGCCACCTCAGGGAGTTACTCCTTTTCCTCCAGATAGCTTTCACATATACATGAGGTATGCATGTTAATAAACTTCTGTTTGTTTTTCTTTGGTTAACCTGTTTTTTTTTTTTTAATTGCAGGGTTTTTAGCCAAACACTCTCCTATTGGTGGCGTTCTGAACATGCACACTTACGTTTGGGATCTGGACATCTATCTGTTTTCAGATAGGCTTCTCAACATTCCTCTGCCTTTACCCTATGTCCAGAGTTATGTGGTTCCCTAAACCTATAGGGATCCTGGCGTGTCAGTCAAGTTGGTTATTGGCTTTCCTTGCTGCTAGTTGAGGAGTTGTCTTTCTTTGGTCTGCCAATAAATTGCCACATGTCTTTCTGCTTTCCAGCTGTGGTTTGTTTTGTTTTGTTTTGTTTTTTTCCTTCTCTTCTTCTCCCCATCCCCGTAGGTCTAGGCCCTGAAAAACTTTTTTTTTTTTTTTCCCATGATATTTTAGTGGAATTTTGTGAGGGTGTGAAATTAGATGTGTGGGATTCTCAGTCTCCTTCCTAAGGCAGTTTCCCAGTCCTGAGATTAGGGAGAGACTTTCCCTACTCAGAAAGGCTGCTTTCTCTCCTGGAGGATGTGAGGTTCACCCGAGGATTGGCTGCCTGTGGGCTAGTGAAGGGCTTCCCAGGCGGCTCAGTGGTAGAGAATCTGCCTGTCAATGCAAGAGACACAAGAGACACCAGTTTGACCCCTGGGTGGGGAAGATCCTCTGGAGGAGGAAATGGCAACCCACTACGGTATTCTTCCGGGAAAATACTATGGACAGAGGAGTCTGGTGGGCTACAGTCCATGGGGTGGCAAACAGTTGGATATTACTGAGCACACACGGGCTAGTGAAGATTCGGGCCTTTGTTCACGGCTGTATTCTCTGAGGCTCAGTGTACCTTCTAGGGACAAGACAAAGGACCTGACAATACCATGCTTGCCTGGAACCTTGGCACCATCTTTTCTTTTTTTTCAATATTATACCTTTCATTTTTGTGACCACATACAACCCCAGTCCCTCCCCTGTCTCAGGTGACCCGAGTTGAGTGCACGTCTTCCCGAGGGAACCAGAAATCATTTTCTTTTTTAAACTTTATATTTTATACTGGAGTATAGCTGATTAACAGTATTGTGATAGTTTTAGATGGACAGCAAAGGGACTTAACCATACATACACATGTATCCATTCTCCGCCAAATTCCTCTCCCATCCAAGTTGCCATATAACATTGAGCAGAGTTCCCTGTAATATATGAGTGAACTAAGTTGCTTCAGCCATGTCCAGCTCTTTGTGATCCTATTGACTGTAGCCCACGAGGCTCCTCTGTCCATGGGATTCTCCAGGCAAGAATACTGCAGTGGGTTGCCATGCCCACCTCCAGGGGATCTTCCCAACTCAGGGAACGAACCCAAGTGTCTCATGTCTCCTGCACTGGCAGGTGGGTTCTTTACCATTAGCACCACCTGAGGTAGGTTCTTGTTGGTTATTCATTTTAAATATAGTATATACATGACAGTCCTAAACTCCCTAACTATCCCATCTCCCATGCTTTCCCCAGCAACCATTAAGAACCAGAACTCATTTTCTGAAGGGCCTCACTGGGGCTAGAACTCCCAGAACTTTTCCTTTGCCTCTATCATATTTCTCATTCTTTTACTGCCCCTTCACGTTATGGCTTAGCTATTTTGCTGGGTGTATTTAAGAGACTAATAATGGCTTCATGCATTATACCTTAAAACCCTTTTGCTTTCAAGCAGTAACTCTCTCATACTTATAGCTCAAGGAATGCTAAAGGTGAACTATTCAGGCAGTATTTGTGACTGAGAGGTTTTCCTCCAGCATCTGTTTATGTAAAGCCACCCCAGGGGTGACACCTTTGTGACTTTGTTCCCATTTGGGAGCTAAAGTAGCTAAGTTTATTGGGAGTAAAGCAAGGTAAACCTTAGGAGTACAGAGTTTTTATGGCCGAAAGAGAAGACGCTGCCTTGAAATTTGTTTCTACGGTGTTTCGATGTACCGATATTCCAATCTTGCAGAAATCGACTGGATTTCATGGAATTTGCAGTCCACTGAAAGACAATCTGTTGGAGTCATTTCATGAACTCAAAGCATTCAGAGAAAAAGTGTTTGCTCAGCTATGGTGATTGAGAAATTGAAGGCAGCTAGAGTGAAATGTCACGCTTGGTTATCTGTTGCTCTGACGCCAGATGAGAGTAAAAGCTTAACTTTGTTTTTGAAAGCCACCGTGGAAAGTGGAAACATTGATTCTGGATTGCTGAGTGGTGGGGTATTATTCATGTATCCAGAAATAGAAGCACTCTTGCCTCAGTGGGCTGAGGTGACAGCATCAATTCTTATTATTGCAATATAGCCCAGTTGCCTTCTTTTTTTTTTTTTAATTTTGAAAGAGTAAATATTTAAATAGGTAATACAGAAACGTTATTGCCAGTTTTCCTCCACAGGCCATGCCTGGTTAGTGAAAAGAGAGAGTCAGGCAGAATTCACAGGTGGAGAAAAAAATATTGTAGAAATGACATGTAATCCTTTTAAAGCAAGGGCATTGGAATTCTCGACTTGCAATTGGCCAAACTGAGCAAACATTTCTCTGAAAAGGCGTTTTAAGGGAAAAAAATTATGAATTTTCTTAAGCCCTGTGATTAGAGTATAATGCGTATTTATGGTCCCCCCAGGTGATACACAGTAAAAATGGTTAAAACCTTTAGTCCTTTTAGTAGTTCACAGTTTTATTGCCAAAGTTATTTTGTAGATTTTGTGCTTAAAGCAAGGTCAGTGTATTGCACTGTATAAATTATTCTAAGTAATTGCTCAGTTATTTTATAGCTTAGTCACAGGATTTTTTCATTATTAAATGTAGCCTTTCTTTTAAAGTTAGGATGGGAAGGGCAATATAAATCACAGGGCAGCTTGCCATTGGGGGTTTCAGTTTTACCTGTGATAAGGGTTTAATAACAATCTGGCCCAGACACCAGTTCCCTCTCAATTACCTTTCCACATGGGCATTAGTTCACACTGTTTATTAAAAACTCCCGTTGTAGTTTTTAAATGGAGTGTTTCAGATTAATGGCCCCCATGGAGTTTAACTTCATTGCACTTCATTAAAGCTAGATTGCACAAAAGGTTACTTCAATTAAATCCAGAACTCGACCTTAAATCTGTATAGATTTTTTTTCAGAAAATGTGATAAAATTGTTCTGCCAATCCTTTGAGATTAACAAGGCAACATCCCTTTTAGTTACCCAAGTGCAAAACTCATGAGCCTGTTCTGAATTTTCCCGTAGCTATATATTTGGAGCTTTACGAAATTAGAAGCCAATCCATGAAAAGAGCCTGGGGTTATAAGTGGATGAAGTTACCAAAGACCAGACCCACCATGTGAGGCTAGAGAGTTTGTGAAACCTTTTGTTACAATTTGAGTGGATGCAGTAAGTTGAGTACTGTAGAAAAAAATATTTTTGTTTCCCATATAGTAAAAATATATTTCTACATAGCTTGATTTGTGTGTTCCCGCAGAGAAAGTGATACAAAATTTTCACTCTTCCTAAGACTTTCTTCCCTGGCTACAATCTGTAAAGCATAGCTTGTGGCAGGTCCTAACTGTTGTTTCCTCTGAAAATTCATGATAATTGGAAGCATTAATTACTTATCCTACTCTGTGAGAGTATGGCCTCATTATCTTCAGGCAATGTGTGAATGGATGCTCATTAATATCATAACTCAATAACTCAATTTTTTTTCTTTTTGTGAGTTTCAAATGACTCAGTGAAACCACCCCAGATTCATTTTCTCCTCCTTTTGGGTAGGTAAGATGTCAAAATTGTGCCTTTAGCCCATATTTGTATCTTGCTTATAATTTTAAGAACTCTTATACTTTAGTTTTTTTTTAATGCTTTTGATTTTTATTCTTAAAAAAAAAAGTCCAATTGAAAATGTCTACATGTTTAAAGAACTGATACTATCATTGTTTGTCTCTGAATATCTTTCCGTATCTGTTTGTTTTTTGATTTTTGTTGTTCTGCATTTCTGCTGGTATTTTTGCTTTTTACTGGGATTTTATCTGCTTTTTTGCTTGAAAGTGGCACTTAGTAAAGGATGCAAAATAATCTAAGTATTTGTTCCAATATTTCATATTTATACCTGACAACATTCACTGCATGTTTGCGTGCAGGGTCAGTACTCAGCAAAGAGAGAAGAGCATTGGGCGCCTTTTGTGAGTTTTCCCAGGTGGCTACCACAGAGGCGAATTTAGGGTCTGGCTCTCAAGCTGGTAGGCTCAGAGATTAGATTTTGTCAACAAATCATCTACAGTGAGGGTAGAACTCGCAGAAGCCAAACTCATAAGACTAATTTAAAATTCACTTTTCCAAAGTGAACTACAGTGATCACATCAACAAGAATGCTCATGTGAACATCACCCTGTAGACAGAACTGCTTTAGAAATCTAAACATTTCTAGATGGTCACTTGCCCACAAAGAGGCTAAGAAAGTTCTAAGTTTGGTATTTTTAATCTCTGTCATGCAAAGGGTCTTGCTAATGTAACCATTATGCTAAAATTCTTCAGCTAAGGTTCTCTGAGACTGTCCTCAATGTCTGCATCTCTGACTTTTTGTTTGCTGCTTTTGACAATCCATTTTACCATTGCCACATCCAGTTGTTAAGTTCTTTAATGTGATGAATCAGATTATCATTTATTTATTTATTAAATTCTTATTGGAGTATAGTTGATTTACAGTGTGGTGTTAGTTTCCGCTGTACAGCAAAGTGAGTCAGTAATACATATACACATATCCACTCTTATTTAGATTCTTTTCCCCTATAGGTCATTACAGAGTATTGAGTAGAGTTCCTGGGCTATACAGTAGGTCTTTATTAGTTATCCATTTTACATATTGTAGTGTGTATATGTCTATCCCAATCTACCAATTTATCTGTCCCTCCTTTCCCCCTTGGCAACTATAAGTTCAGATTATTGCTCATTTTGCTGACCTGCAATTTATTCTGTCTCCTTAAGGTGATGTTACTTAGCTTGGTTCTGATACTTTGGGTCTTGATTTCATAATTTAATTCATGAAGAGTGATATTTTAAAGTTTATCTTTGTTGAGATATAATTGGCATGTAACATTGTGTATGTTTAAGGTGCTCAACATGTTGATTTGATACATTTATGGGCTTCCCTGGTGGCAGAGCTGGTAAAGAATCCTCCTGCAATGTGGGAGACCTGGGTTCGATCCCTGGGTAGGGAAGACCCTCTCGAGGAGGGCATGGCAACCCACTCCAGTATCCTTGCCTGGAGAATCCCCATGGACAGAGGAGCCTGGCGGGCTACGGTCCATGGGGTTGCAAAGAGTCAGACACAACTGAGCAACTAATGCTAACACTATATTCCAATATGGTTTTTCACTGCAGTGTTAGTTAGCACTTCTATCACATCATTTCATTTTGGTGGTGGGTAGAATTAAGATCTGCTGTCTTAGCAATTTTGTTAACAAGTTTATAATATAATATTTTAAAATCTGTAATCACTGAGCTGTGCCTTAGGTCTCCAGGACTTACTTATCTACTGGTTTTAAGTTGTACGCTTGAATAACATCTCCCAAATTCCCTACACCCTAGCCCCCAGTAACCAACATTCTACTCTCCATTTTTATGAGTTTGGTTTTGTTAGATTCCATATATAAGTGATATAATACCCTTAGAGAGTGATCTTAATTTTCTTGTTTCCAAGTACTTGAAATAACATTTTATTACTTTACTGTCAACAACTAACATTTAACTCTCATAATAGCTATGTCAGGAATACACAGCAGATGAGTATCATCCCCAGTAGATAAGGAAACTGAGGCTTTAAAAAATTTATCCAAATTTACACAGAGTAATTGGGCAAATCAGTATTGAAAGTGATGCATTCTTACTACAGGCCCTCCTGATGGAAGACTGTTTCTTTCTATTGACTAGAATACCTAGCAAAGTGCTGGGATCATTGCACTACATATTCATACAAAAATAAATGAGAATCCATCTATGAAAACAAAATGAGACAAATTATTAGTACCTTGAGGCAACATTAATTGTGGAAATCTAGGCATCTTGCTCCTCACTTAACTGTCAAGCTACTAAACTAATTTCAGTTTTATGATTTGGAAAATGAGCATCATAATTCTTCTTGATGTAAATTAGTCAAGGTGTGACTGGACCATGAAGATTCAAGACAGGTTATTGGAATGGCCATGAGTCATAGACATATGGATGAAAGTTTAGGAAGATATTAAGCAGAAAGTTTAGGATTATAACCAAGGCTTTCTAGGTCATAGAGTTATAATGGAGGTCAGAACCCTGGATAGATCCCTGGTCTACAGCAATTGGTAACTGTGAGAAAGCTGTTCCAGATTCAGTTCAATTCAGTCGCTCAGTCATGTCTGACTCTTTGCGACCCCATGGACTGCAGCACGCCAGGCCTCCCTGTCCATCACCAACTCCCAGAGCTTGCCCAAACTCATGTCCATCAAGTCGGTGACACCATCCAACCACCTCATCTTGTCGCCCCCTTCTCCTCCTGCTCTCAATCTCTCCCAGCAGCAGAGTCCTTTCCAGTGAGTCAGTTCTTTGCCTCAGGTGGCCAGAGTATTGGAGCTTCAGTTTCAGCATCAGTCCTTCCCATGAATATTCAGGACTGATTTCCTTTAAGGCTGACTCTTCCAGATTAACACCTTTTATTTACATTTTGCTTTCCTGGGTGACCTCTCCCCAGGTAAAATTCTCTGGCTTGAACGTTGAAGGTTTCTAAGTTTGGAGAGAGATTTTTTATTAATGAGCTATGTGTGTGCGTGCTAAGTTGCTTCAGTCCTATCCGACTCTATGTGACCCTATGGGTTGTAGCCCCACTAGACTCCTCTTGCCTGGGATTCTCCAGGCAAGAATACTGGAATGGGTTGCCATGCCCTTCTTCAGAATATCTTCCCAACCCAAATCAATTTGGGTCTTTTGCATTGCCTGTATTGGCAGGTGGGTTCTTTACCACTAGCACCACCTAGGAAGCCCATTAATGAGATGTTCAAGTTGCAAACGTCAGAAATCAACTCTGGCTGACTTCAGTAAAAATTAATTAGAAGTAATGTTCATTAGAAATATTTTAGAAGAATCAGTGACAAGTCTGGAGAACCATACTCATAAAATAGGGAGGAACTAAATGAAACTAGGCAGCTGAGAACACAGCCATCAGCCCTGCTGCTAATGAACAGTTACTGCCCTGATGCTGCTGTGCTCTTAACTCCTCTGTCACAATGACAGAATATCTACCATTTTCAGAGCTTTGCATCACTTTCTCAAGATCCTAAACCTGAGCAGAAGCTCTGCTTGTTCAGGCTCAGGTTGTTCAAGCTTGGGTCGTGTGTCTCTGCCCTGCTTTCTTGGAGCACAAATGTCACATATCTGTTCTTTCTTTGGCTTCTGTAAAAAGTGTTCCAAATATAAAATGTAGGGAACTTTTATTTTATTATTTTATCTTAATGAAACTTTTCTCTGAATTTCAGGATTCCCACTCTTGGAAGAGCTGGGTGAGCTTTTGGACTGGCTTTGGCTTTGGCTCTCAATCTCTTCCCACCCACCCACCAGGCCATAAATGTTGTAGCTGAAGCTCATTGAGTATGGCTAATACCCAATGGTTACAACTTGATTTTAGTGCTCTGCTTACCTTTCCAGGTTTCTGATTTGACTTAGATTTATAATTCTTAGTATTTCTTACTTTCCTGCCAACTCACCAATATATTCTTAAAAGATTAACAAATACTGTATCTACGACTTATCTTTATTTCCAGTGTGCTTAAAGTGTTAAAAGTATAGTTAAAGGGTTAGTTGCTCAATGGTGTCTGACTCTTTGTGACCCCACGGACTGTAGCTCACTAAGCTCCTTTGTCCATGGGATTTTCCAGGGAAGATTACTGAAGTGGGTTGCCATATCCTTCTCCAGGGGATCTTCCCAACCCAGGGATCAAACCCCGGTCTCCTGCATTGCAGGCAGATTCTTTACTGCTGAGCCACCAGGGAAGTCCCTATACCTGTAATCAAACATGCAGAAATAGGAGTTAGGACTAGTTCTTTGAAACTACACCATTAAAAAGAACAAAAGGATGCATATGGAAATAGTAAAGAAATGATTCTTGGAGGTGAGAGAAGTGAATGCATTTAAAGGAACATGCTCAGATGATAAATCAAAAGGACTAAAGAACTATCAATCAATGCTCAGTAGACAAAACCAAATATAAACATCATGATATACTTTACTTGGATTGTTCATTGTGTCCCTGCTATTTCTTCAATTTAAGCAGTTCCTTAAAGAATAATATCCCAAGAACACACAGAGTGGTGAAACAAAAGAGCCATGCAGTCAAATCTGAATTTAATAACCATGTCAAACCCATAGTATATGTTGGAGTTTAGCACCAAGATCAGCTTCTGGCTGAATTTTGAGCATATATTTGGACTTTGCAGCTCAAGAAAATCCCCACAGGTAGATCTGCATGATGAGAGCTGTGCTGAAGTCAAGATGGGAGTCCTGAGGTTCACTTTCCCAACTAGGAGAAGGGAAGAAATTGTTTCTATGTTTATGATTGGTAGTATTTTGTTACTTCTGATGAAGTTAAAAAATGTCTAGCTAATGGAGTCTATTGATGAGGGAAAACATTATTCAGCATGTTAGTCAAGTTGTTCTGAGCTTGCCAGAATGATTTCAGAGGAACCCTTGACTGACTCTCATCTCAGTAAATCTCTTGGTGATTGTGTCAATGAGATGTGCTCCCTAATGTAAACCTGAACTAGCCACACAAACTCCTCGTGCCTCTGATTCTCTTATGGCGAATTTTAGAACCTTGTTAGAAGACTATTTAAAATATTCATAAAACTTTTAGGTATTGTGTTTAATACATTGATGGTAATTGATGCACTGTATTGATACTAACATTGGGTCGATTTTTCATAATTCTGCCATTTAAATGATCAGCTTGAGCAGTATGGAAAATATAGCATTAAATTTCACTGTTGAAACAGCCCAAGGTCAAATAAATACCTTTTCGCTTGTAATATGTGCAATGATGTTTCATTTAACCAGCAATAAAGGAACTAAGTATTTCATATAAATGACTTTTTCAGGTAATTGTAGGTTACCCCTTAAAGAACTGTAACTTCTAAACATTTTAACTTGTTTGAATGGAAAGCATTAAAAAGTACATTGTCCACCTTCTGAATTTGGAAATAAAAGCACAGGAAAGTACAGAGACTAATCAAATCCATATTTCCTTCACACAGATTTCCCTTCTTTATAAATAGAGGATATTGAGTGTAATTTAATATTTACAAAATTACCCTGTTATCATTATAAACATTGTTATTACATCATGCTGTGTGATAAAATATCACTCATGTTTGTGGAGTATGTGGATAGTTCAAGATTTTATTGAAGTGCTTGCAGAAAATATGAAAAATAGAAAGAAAAAACCCAAAATGTCTACAAGCTCACTGGGCTAACATTTGGGCATTATTACTATATCTTAATAAAATTAAAGTATTACTCTCTCTACAATTTTCTAATCCTTTTCTAACGTTTTAATATATTATGAATGTCTTCTCATAGCCTTATATATTCCTGATGATTCATTTGCTAATGGCTACATGATACCCCATTGTGGCACCATTATTTTCTTAACCAGTCTCGCACTGTGGTGGTCATTTACTTTCCCAGTGTTTAGCTATTGTAAGCATGCTTCAGTGAACACCTTTGTACATAAATCTTGGTGGACATCTTAATTAACATATTCAGCAAGTGTTTATGGAGCATTTACAACGTATTAGGAAGTACTCTCAGTGTTTGAGATACAAAAGTGAGAAATCCTTGTCCTTGTAGGACTTAAATTCTAGTAGGTGGAGACTGACAATAAACATAAATAAGTAAATCATATAGTATTAGAAAGTGATAAGTGCTAGGTTTAACAGCATTCCCTTAGGATAAATCCTCAGAAGGCTCTTGACACATATTCTGAAGTGTCTTCCCAAATGGTTGTACTGATTCGTGTTTCTACCAAAAATGTTTGAATGTCTCTTTTTCTGCCCTTGAAAACAGGTGTTTCTAAAGGAAAAAAAAAATACTGTTTTGTTCAGTGAAATATATCTTATGTTTAAATTTGCATTTTCTGGATGCTAGTGATTTTTGAACACATTTTAATATGTTTGTTGATTATGTGCATAATCTTCTGTAAAACTCTCTTTCATGTCTTTTGAATAGTGCAGAGTTTGGGTGGCTCAGTTTTCTAGAGCTCTGTAACAAAGTACCATTAACTTGGCGCCTTAGGACAACAGAAATATTGGGTTGGCCAAAAGTTTGTTTATCCATATTATAGAAAAATCTGAATGAAAATTTGGTCAACCCAATGTATTGTGTCATAGTTCTAGGGGCTATAAATCCAAAATCAAGATGTTGACAGAGCTGTACTTCCTCTGAGGGGTGTAGGTGAATCATTCCTTTCCTCTTCAAACTTCTGATGATTTCCTGGCAATTTCCAGGGTTCCCTGGCTTCTGGATGCATCCCTCCAATTCCCTATTGTCACATGATGTTCTCTTTTGTGTGCGTGCCTCTTTCTCTTTGTCCAAATTTTTCATTTATATAAGGACACAGTCATATTGGAATAGGGCATGCCCTATTGCATCCTCGGAGAAGGAAATGGCAACCCACTCCAGTATTCTTGCCTGGAGAATCCTGTGGATGGGGGAGCCTGGAGGGCTGCTGTCCATAGGGTCGCACAGAGTCGGACACGACTGAAGCGACTTAGCATGAATGCATGCATTGGAGAAGGAAATGGCAACCCACTCCAGGATTCTTGCCTGGTGAATCCCAGGGACGGAGGAGCCTGATGGGCTGTGGTCTATGGGGTCACACAGAGTTGGACATGACTGAAGCGACTTAGCAGTAGCAGCAATGCCATCCTATCAACTTTATTTTAATTTGAACATCTGTAAAGATCCATTTCCAAATAAGGCTGCACTCACAGGTACTGAGGAGTTAGGACCTCACATATTTTAGGGAGACATAGTCCAACTGATAACAGTGCCTAAATCCTATTCTTTATTCCTTTTACCTCCTGGAGGAAGAAATGGCAACCCACTCCAGGATTCTTGCCTGGAAAATCCCATAGGCACAGGAGCCTGGCAGGCTACAGTCTGTGGCTTCACAAAGAGCCAGACATGACTGAGTGACTGAGCACACACACCTCCAGGCCTTAGAACAATCAATGACAAATGGGAAGTGAGATTTACTTTCTTAATTTGTGTGTGCACTCTATGATTCTCTGAGACCAAAATGGAGCAAATTTAATCCTCCAGTTTTGGTCAATTCAAGCTCCAGCCTGTCTGCATAGATAGGTCCAAGTTTACAGTGCCCACTTACAATTTATCTACTCAAACTCAGTGACATAGTCAAGGAAAATGGTTGGACTGAGCCACATGCCCATTCATGGGGAGGGGGCAGAACGTCTGCCTAGAGGGACGTTCTGTGAGGGGACAGAGAGAAGAGGACTGTCCACAGTGTCCAGCAGGATATAACAAGTAACTTCTACATCTGAATCTAGATGCTGAATGAAAGCAACTCAACTGTCTAGTTCTTGCTTCTGAGATTTTGACACACTGTTTTAAACTCTCTTGGCAAGCATTGGATAAAGAGGTAAAGGCAGAGATGGAATTGTTTTCTCTGACACCTTCTGTCTGCTCTCCTTGAGTAGGAGATGCAATAGAAGCTCCCTCTTCCATGGAAGTGTAAAGAGAAGGGATAAGACTAGTTTTTATACCTCTTCTGTCCCCTACTTGCAGTTCTTGTGCTCTCTGTTCTATTGTCAGGCTATTTGCCATCACTTATTTCTGACAATGACCGCTTCCAGAAATCTATTTTTTTGTTCTCTTGTGCAGAAGCCAAATCATCAAACATGATAATTATACTCTTGGTAATGCCTAAAGGCAGTGCTATGACTTAGTGTAAAAGTTTTGCAGAGCTCTTTTTCAGTAACTGCATTTTTGTCTACTTTTGAGTTTTTAACTGGTTTTAGGATGGGGTGAGATTCCTGGAGAGCCCACCACTAGGTAAGGTAGAAGTTTTTTCATATAAAGTGAATATTATATAGCAACAACCTTAACTAATGAAGCAGCATGTAAACAGAAGACCATTTCCCCCTAGAACTAAAGGGCAGCACCTGTACAAAAACAAAAACAAGATGTAAACAAGTTATGAAGAAAATGTTAAAATAAATGCTATCTAAACACTAAACTTTGAAATGACCCCAGGAAATCTGAGCTGCAAGAAGTCAAAGGAAAATGTGTTTTCACTTGACAAATGATGATGATAGGAAGTACTGGATAGAAGGACCAAATTCTTAGTTGAATTATCCCAGCCAGGACTAAGGCTGTGAGCTGGTTTCTAAGTAATCCCATTCCACAGTTATCTCTTAGTTCCTCCCTTGTTTGTGTTAATGCTGGTGGTCTTTGAAGTAAGAATGAGCTGGTAATTCAAATTTCCTGACTCAGTTTTTTTTTTTTTTTTTTTTGGTAAAAGGACTAATATTACAATAGGAATTATATAGCTAGTATATCCTGGAAAACTTGGTCTTCTCTCATTTTTATATGCTCATGGATTTGAATATTGATAAGGTAGTAAGTGCTGAAGTGATTTTATCACCTCTTTGGTTCTCCCTTCACATTTGTCTTCTTTCCACAGGAATGGGATTTCAAAATAAGCAGCTAATGAGCCAAGTTCTCCATGTGTGAATCTTTTTTTGGAAGGAAGCCCTCTAAGAACTTCTTCAGGAGGATATTGTATCTGCCTGGGCAGGAGCAGGACAGCGTAGTGTAACTCCACTCTGTGTGATCCTAGAATTAGAGAGTTGTGTTTGGAAGTCTAACTCTAAAATGAGAACAGAAAGGAAGAGAGACCAACTCATCTTCTCAGGAATTCTTTCAGCCCCATGATAGCAATCCTTCAGTAATTCTTTTTTTTTTTTGGCCTGATATTTTGAACTTTCAGTTATCGAGAAACAATATCAGAATCAACAACCGAACAGTAGGCAGCTTGTTACAAGAGAGAACTATCACTTTTGTTAAACAGAAATCTTATTTGAGCAAAATGTTGAGAATGACTTTGGAGGAAGGATATACCATTCATTGAGACATCTCTTCAGTCACACAGCAGTGCAGATTCTATCTCCTTTGGCTCTCCCAAAAGATTCCTTTTCCTTCTGCCACTGCTTTAGTTTAAGTGTCCTTAATCTCATTTCACTTAGATTACATCTAAAGAGACTCAGATCTATAGAGTGAACTTTTGGACTCTGGGGGAGAGGGAGAGGGTGGGATAAGATGGGAGAATGGCATTGAAACATGTATACTATCACGTGAGAAACGAATCACCAGTCTATGTCTGATGCAGGATGCAGGATGCAGGATGCTTGGGGCTGGTGCATGGGGAGGACCCAGAGAGATGTTATGGGGTGGGAGGTGGGAGGGGATTCATGTTTGGGAACACATGTACACTCATGGTGAATTCATGTCAATGTTTGGCAAAACCAATACAGTATTGTAAAGTAAACTAAAGTTAAAATTAAAAAAAAAAAGAAATAAGAAATGTAAAATAAATAAATAAATAAAAGCTCCAACCAATCTTCTTGACTTCAGTCTGGTACCCTTCATTCCATCATAGACTCAACCCCGTACTTATCTTCTAAAAGATAAACCTGATTACATCATGTCCTCTTAAAAAATTTCACTTACTTTTTTTCCCCTTTCAGAGTAAAGTCCAAATTCTAGCCAAGTATCCAAACTTCCCATGATCTGGCTCCTGCCAAGACTTCATCTTTCTTGCGTATGGCAGGCATTCAATGCATTTTATGTACTGGGTAATGCTGATCATCCCTCAAGGAGGTCTTAATGGTCGGGTTAGTCCTATGTCCTTGGGGTTGAAGTGCACTTTCAAATGATAATGACTTTGTGAATAGTAGCTCAGAAACTTTTCACTCTCAAGGTCCCTTTACACATGTAAACATTATTGAGAACCCCTAATGGATAAGAGTCTTGAGAGTCCCTTGGACTGCAAGGAGATCCAACCAGTCCATTCTAAAGGAGATCAGCTCTGGGTGTTCTTTGGAAGGAATGATGCTAAAGCTGAAACTCCAGTACTTTGGCCACCTCATGCGAAGAGTTGACTCACTGAAAAAGACTCTGATGCTGGGAGGTATTGGGGGCAGGAAGAAAAGGGGATGACCGAGGATGAGATGGCTGGATGGGATCACCGACTCGATGGACGTGAGTTTGAGTGAACTCTGGGAGATGGTGATGGACAGGGAGGCCTGGCGTGCTGCGATTCATGGGGTTGCAAAGAGTCGGACATGACTGAGCGACTGAACTGAACTCAACTGAATTGAAGGAGCTTTTGCTTTTGTGGCTTACGCCTATGTATATTTACTCTATTAGAAATTAAATGGAAATTTAAAAAATATTTGTTAACTCATTTACTAATGACACCAAGTCCAACGCTTTTTAACATAAATAGCATATTTTTATGACAAACATCTATATTTTACAAAAGCAGAAAAATCAGTGGAAAAAAGCAAAATTATGTTCATATTTTTCTAAACCTTTTAAATGCCTGATTAGTGATAGATGGCAAATATATTGCTAGATCTGTTTCTGTTCATTCTGTTGTGATAAATTGTTTCAGTTGATGTATAGGAAGAAAAGTTTCATATGGATATGTAGTTAGAAAAAGGAAGAGTATTTTAATAATCTTTTTACATGATTGTGGACATTCTTCTTTGCTATTTCACCAAAACATGACAAGTGGTAGTTTCTTAAAAGTTAGTTGCAACGTGAAATCTGAAAGCATATCAATACATTTTTACACTTCTACGTAAAAATCCACTTGCTATTTTGAATGGGTCTCTTATACATTATGATTTTGTAATATTATGCTTTAGTCATTTTGAAAATATTAGTTCATGACTTATACAGTTCTTCTAAATATTGACCCATTTAAAAATTCAATATCCAAAAATTACATTCACTTCTATCATCATCAATTTAGAAAAGCCTGAAAGTATCAGGAAAGTTCTCAAGTTGGAAATTTATCATCAGCAGTGAATGCTTTCCTTGAAGTGACAGACTCACTTTGTTCATGTTTGTGAAAATGTCTGCCAAATGCCCAAGTCTGAACAACCATAGTTTACCCATCATTCTTTCTATTAAAAAATGATGTTTTCTGTAGAAAAAAAAAACCAAACTGACTAGTTCATCTCATGACCCAATCACACAAGTGATTTTCTTCAGGCAAAAACTTTAACTCAATATGTATAGCAGAAGCACTGTCCATATATTTCCCATTTTATCACACAGAATATTGAAATAACCCATATCCAAGGATTAAATTGATGAAATTAATCATCTATGTTGCTTCTTTAAGGAGATCCTTAAGTCTCATGGACCAGTGTTTGGAGGTGAAAAATATAACTTCCTCTAGAGTTTGCTGCCTCTGCCTTGATTTGTGCCATCAGCCAGCAGTTTACCTGCCATTGCTACTGCACCATGAGTGTGAATGTTGACACAATGGGAAAGGCAGCCATGACTTAGTACTATTATGAAAATAGTTTTGACCTTGCTTACCCCTGAAAGAGTTTGGGGGCTTTGTGGGTTGGTAGACCTCACCCTGAACGGTACTGTCTTAGAGACCAGCCAGTAAGTACTTTTCCTTCCCAAGAAAGGACTTTTTTTGAATCTCAAGAGAAACAGCAATTTGCATATGTGATCTATCTTTTGTAACCCTAACTCTAAAAAGAATTTTTGATAATTGTCTCTGTTGGAGTTTAAAAAATCAAATTATGCAACAATGAATATTCAAAAGAAAAAGTGTAGCAGTAATAGTATAATTTATTGAATGCTTTTTATGCTCCAGACACTTTCATCAAATTTTACATATACTTCACTTAAAGCGTCTGCCTCCAATGCGGGAAACCTGGGTTTGATCCCTGGGTCGGGAAGATCCCCTGGAGAAGGAAATGGCAACCCACTCCAG
This sequence comes from Redunca redunca, assembly GCA_006410935.1. Classification (NCBI taxonomy): domain Eukaryota; kingdom Metazoa; phylum Chordata; class Mammalia; order Artiodactyla; family Bovidae; genus Redunca; species Redunca redunca. The sequence continues at coordinate 143,587 of SJYQ01096270.1, forward strand.
TATTCTTGCCTGGAGAATCCCATGGACAGAGGAGCTTGGTAGGCTACAGTCCACGGGGTCACAAAGAGTTGGACACAACTGAGTGACTCACTTTCACTTTCACTTAATACACACAACAACCTTAATAGGCAGGTACTATTTTTTTTTTTTTTTTTCATCTACAATGAGGAATTGAAGTAGTGTGTCTGTGTGTGTGTGTTAGTTGCTCAGTCATGTCCAATCTTTGCAATCACATGGACTGCAGCCCACCAGGCTCCTTTGTCCATGGGATTCTCCAGGCAAGAATACTGGAGTGGGTTGCCATTTCCTTCTAGTGACGTTAAATAATTTACCCAAGGTTCACATAGTTATGGGCTTCCCTGGTAGCTCAGCTGGTAAGGAATCTACCCGTAATCCAGGAGACTCTAGCTCAGTTCCTTGGTTGAGAAGATCCCCTGGAGAAGGGGATGGCTACCCACTCCAGTACAAAGAGTTGGACAGGACTGAGCACCATTCACTTTTACATAGTTATTAAGTGGCACAGTTAAGCATGTCCAACTCAGTTCTAACTCAAAGACTACACTATTAATTGTTACTAAAGTTTCTAATAAACTATTTTCCATCCTAACTGCATAAATGAAAGTTTGGTGTACTTTCAGGCATATAGTTTGACTTACTATGGATGCTCCTAACTGTAATTATTCAGTGTTACCTCTTCTAGGAAGTCTTGTCCACTTGACTCAATTTAAATTTCTCATTTTGGGGCTTTTATAATTTCAGTGATTGCGTGTATTGCTGTTTTCCATTATTACTGATATTTTTACCCCTCCTTTATTTCCACTTACTGTAAGCTCTTTTAGGTCAAACATAACTTCTTATTCTGTATTTATAGTATATTCCAGGCTTCTCTGGTGGCTCAGTTGGTAAAGAATCTGCCTGCAATGCAGGAGATCCAGGTTTGATCCTAGGTCAAGAAGATCCCCTGGAGAAGGGCATGGAAATCCACTCCAGTATTCTTGCCTGGAGAATCCCATGGACAGAGGAGCCTGGTCGGATACAGTCCATGAGGTTGCAAAGAGTCAGACACAACTGGGTGACTAATACTTTACTTCATAGTATATTCCAAACTAACCACTGCAGCAATAGTGTCCCACTAACAAACATTCTGTGAGCTTCAACTCAGCTGTGTGGTGTCTTGCACACCGCCACAATCCTATTGTAGCTCTCATCGTTGAGAGGTAGAACATGTTTTACTTCCTCTTGGATCTGGTCTGACTTTATACCTGCTTTGGGCATAAAATGTAATGAAAGTAACCTCATGCAAATTCCAAGCCTGGGCTTCCAGAAGCTTTGCATGCTTCAGCTCATTGTTTTGGAGACCTATTCAACTACCAAGTGGATAAGACCCACCTAAACTACTGGAGGATGAAAGGTCATGTAGAACAGAGATGAGTCCTCCTAGTTAAGCCATCCCAGAACAGCCAGACCCCAGCCCACCAAGCAACTGAGTGCATGAAAGTGAAAGTGAAAATGAAGTCGTTCAGTTGTATCCGACTCTTTGCGACCCCCATGGACTATAGCCTATCAGGCTCCTCCGTCCATGGGATTTTCCAGGCAAGAGTGCTGGAGTGGATTGCCATTTGCTTCCCCAGGGGATCTTCCCGACCCAGGAATTGAACCCGGGTCTCCCGCATTGCAGGCAGACGCTTTACCGTCTGAGCCACCAGGGAAGCCTGCATCTGTATGAGTAATCAGCCCAGATCAGCTATATCCGGCCCATATATAATTTATTTATTTTAAGGAATTGGCTTATGTGAGGATGAGGCTGCACGATTTGAAATCTGCAGACCAGGCTGGTAGGCTGAAGACCCAGGGAAGAGGTGATGCTGTCACTCTACTCCAAAGGTAGTCTGGAGGTAGAATTCCCTCCTCCTCTGAACTCAGTCTTTTTTCTCTTAAGGTCTTCAACTGATTGGATGATGCCCACACACTTTATCTGCTTTACTCAATATCTGCTAATTTAATGTTAATGTTCAGTTCAGTTCAGTTGCTCAGTTGTGTCCAACTCTTTCCGACCCCATGGACTGCAGCACACCAGGCTTCCTTGTCCATCACAAATTCCTGGAGCCTACTCAAACTCATGTCCATCTCATCAGTGATGCCATCCAACCATCACATCCTCTTTTGCCCCCTTCTCCTTCTACCTTCAATCTTTCCCAGCATCAGGGTCTTTTCCAATGAGTCAGCTCTTTGTATCAGGTGGCCAAAGTATTGGGATTTCAGCTTCATCATCAGTCGTTCCAGTGAATATTCAAGATGGATTTCCTTTAGGATTGACTGGTTGGCTCTCCTGGCAGTCCAAGGGACTCTCTGAGAGTCCAACACCACAATTCAAAAGCATCAATTCTTTGGCACTCAGTTTTCTTTATAGTCCAACTCTCACATCCATACATGACTCCTGGAAAAACCATAGCTTTGACTAGACAGACCTCTGTTGGTAAAGTAATGTCTCTGCTTTTTAATATGCTGTCTAGATTGGTCATAGCTTTTCTTCCAAGGAGCAAGTGTCTTTTAATTTCATGGCTGTAGTCATGATCTGCAGTGATTTTGGAGCTCAAGAAAATAAAGTCTGTCACTGTTTCCATTGTGTCCCCATCTATTTGCCATGAAGTGATGGGACTGGATGCCGTGATCTTAGTTTTCTGAATGTTGAGCTTTAAGCCAATTTTTTTACTCTCCTATTTCACTTTCATCAAGAAGCTCTTTAGTTTTTCTTCACTTTCTGCCATAAGGGTGGTGTCATCTGCATATCTGACGTTATTGATATTTCTCATGGCAGTCTTGATTCCAGCGTGTGCTTCATCCAGTCCTGCATTTTGCAAGATGTACTGTACATATAAGTTAAATAATCGGGGTGACAATATACAGCCTTGACATACTCCTTTCCCAATTTGGAACCAGTCTGTTGTTCCATGTCCAGTTCTAACTGACCTGCACACAGATTTCTCAGGAGGCAGGTCAGGTAGTCTGATATTCCCATCTGTTTAAGAATTTTCTATAGTTTGTTGTGATCCACATAGGCAAAGACTTTGGCATAGTCAATATAGCAAAAGTAGACGTTTTTCTGGAACTCTTCTTGCTTTTTCGATGATCCAGTGGATGTTGGCAATTTGATCTAAATCCAGCTTGAACATCTGGAAGTTCATGGTTCATGTACTGTTGAAGCCTAGCTTGAAGGATTTTGAGCATTACCTAGCTAGCATGTGAAATGAGTGTCATTGTGTGGTATTTTGAACATTCTTTGGCATTACCTGTCTTTGGGATTGGAAAGAAGAATGACCTTTTCCAGTCCTATGCCCGCTGCTGAATTTTTCAAATTTGCTGGCACATTCAGTGCAGGACTTTCACACCATCATCTTTTAGGATTCAAAATAGCTCAGCTGAAATTCCATCAGCTTCACTAGCTTTGTTCATAGTTATGTTTCCTAAGGCTCACTTGGCTTCACTCTCCAGAATGTCTGGCTCTATATGAGTGATCACAACTTTGTGGTTACGCAGGTCATTAAACCTTTGTTTGTATAGGTCTTCTGTGTATTCTTGCCACCTTTTCTTAATATCTTCTGCTTCCGTTAGGTCCATACCATTTCTGTCCTTTATTGTGCCCATCTTTACATGAAATGTTCCCTTGGTATTTATAATTTTCTTAAAGAGATCTCTAGTCTTATTCTGTTTTTTCCCCTTAATTTCATTGCATTGACCACTTAAGAAGGCTTTCTTATCTCACCCTGCTATTCTTTGGAATTCTGCATTCAGATGGGTATATCTTTTCTTTTCTCCTTTGCCTTTCACGTCTGTTCTTTTCTCAGCTGTTTGTAAGTCCTCCTCAGAACACTGTTTTGCCTTTTTGCATTTCTTTTTCTTGGGGATAGTTTTGATCACCACTTCCTATACAATGTCACAAACCTGCATCCATCCATAGTTCTTCAGGCACTCTGTCAATCAGATCTAATCCCTTGAATCTATTTGTCACTTCTACTGTATAAGCAAAGGATTTGATTTAGGTCATACCTGAATGACCAAGAATCATTGTTCAGGAGTGAATGTAGGCAAATAGTTGCCTTTCTTAAAGCAGATTTTGGGTGCCATGTGGAAAATTCTTTAAGTGTTCTTCTATTACTCATTAAGTAAATATTAATTAACTTCCTTACCTATTATATGTTAGGCCCTGTGCTATACATTCCCTCTCAACATTAATCTCTATTCTCCAGGTATAAAACTAAACTAGAGCATCTTTTTCTCATAGGAGTTCAGCCTCTTATAGCAATTTGCTGTTTTTTATGTTCTATCTCTATTTTGTATGTTTAAGTACTTTCAATAGAATAATATGTATTGGCTGTTCTCTTGGAAGAAATTACTCTTTTTTCCCCCCACTCCAAGAAACAGTGTAGTATTGAGCTGGTCCAGCACAGTCCTTCTTGCCAAATCTTTGTTTCTTCATTTTGTTCACAGATCTCTTGAGGCAAGGATTACAAGCAGTGCATTGTTTGTGTTTCTGCCTTTTGGCAGCAAAGAAGAGCTTAAAAACACTCCAAGACAGGTATTTCCCGTGCTGTGAAACAAAAGAGCAGCTAGATGAAAGTGCTACTCACTTAAGATCTGCAAAACTTTCCAACTACAGCTGAATCTTGGCTTTTTGACTCGTCTTCAGTTCTGAAACAAGGGAATCAGCCTTTCTCTTTGTAAATTTATCATTTAACTGTGAAGATTCTAAATGCATGCTACTACCTTTGAAGATAACTGCATATTGTGCTTAGTCACTCAGTCATGTCCAAGTCTTTGTGACCCCATGGACTGTAGCCAACCAGGCTCCTCTGTCCATGGGATTTTTCAGGTAAGAATACTGGAGTGGGCTGCCATTTCCTCCTCCAGAGGATCTTCCTGACCCAAGGATTGAATCTGTGTCTCCTGCATCTCCTGTATTGGCAGGCAGGTTCTTTACCACTGAGCCAACTGGGAAAAACTATATATTAGAGAGTACGTATAATCCTAATAAGTACCATTTACAGGAGGCTTAAAGGTATATTAATGTTTAAGCCGTTAAAATGCTTAAACACCATTTACAGGTTGGCATTCTTGGTGGCTCAGACAGAACTCCGCCTGCAGTGTGGGAGACCTGGATTCAACTCCTGGGTTGGGAAGATCCCCTGGAGGAGGGCATGGCAACCCACTCCAGTAATCTCACCTGGAGAATCCCCATGGACAGAGGAGCCTGGAGGGCTACAGTCCATGGGGGTCACAAAGGGTCGGACACGACTGAGTGACTAAGCATAGCACAGCACTCAGGTAGTAAGTGGAAGGCTGGACATGAACACTGGTGTCTATGTGACTCCAGGGCCCATGGTCTTGAACCCTGCTTTAGAAAGCCTGATGTGATTAATAAGCCAGTGCACTGTTTACAGAGTGATGATGCAGTTCTAGTTCAGTGACTGAGTGTGGGTCCCAGACCAAGACTGCCTCGGATCAAATCTTTGCTTCTTTACTTGCTGCTGCTGCTGCTGCTGCTAAGTCGCTTCAGTCATGTCCGACTCTGTGCAACCCCATAGACGGCAGCCCACCAGGCTCCCCCGTCCCTGGGATTCTCCAGGCAAGAACACTGGAGTGGGTTGCCATTTCCTTCTCCAATGCATGAAAGTGAAAAGTGAAAGTGAAGTTGCTCAGTCATGTCCAACTCTTTGCGACCCCATGGACTGCAGCCTACCAGGCTCCTCCATCCATGGGATTTTCTAGGCAAGAGTGCTGGAGTGGGGTGCCATCGCCTTCTCTGCTTCTTTACTTACTAGCTGTTATTTAATCGCTCTGTGTCTCAGTTTCTTCTTCTTGAAAATGAGGATAAATAGTATTGCCTTCTCCCTAGGGTTATTACAGGGACTAAATGAGTTAATACATGTGAAATGCTAAGAATACCACTTGGCACATACAAAATGCTGCTAAATGTTATCTATTCTTACACAAACGTATGAAGCTTTTCCATCAGTCTGTCAACTTTTGGGTTTCCTGTGCAGCTAAATCAATAATATTACATTTAGTTGCTAATGACTTTTAGATTAAAGTTCTTTCTACATGACACTAATGGACAAAAAAAAAAGTCAATTTGGAAACATGTCAAGCCAGTTGCCAACTCAGTGAAAATATTAGTCAGAATCATTATTTGGTGTCTCGAGGAACAAAAGCAGAAACTCTTTTTGTAACAGAGCTTTTAAAAATCCTTCCATTGGTTGGGTGATTTTTATGTTGAAGGCAAACTTCAATTTATTAAGGAGAAAAAGAAAGGAAAATTCCTGGGCAGGGAAGTCAAGACTTGCAGTGTGGTTCCATACCATTCCCTCTCTAACATGAAGTAGTCAAAATGGTGGGAGGGGGTCGAGGATGGTCTTTTCTCAGGAGCTTCTGAGGGTGTGTGGGCATCTCAGGCGAATCATCAGTTGTTCCATAATTCAGTTTTTCTTGTAATTAGTGAATAGAAGTACCTTATTAACTGCCCCTTGAGAAGGTCTCAAGTGTAATGGTGAATGTTTTGATGTATAGAATAGAAATGCAGCATCAGTCAGGGCTTTCATCTGTTTTAGAATGTCCCACATAAGTACAGATGTTTCACATTATTAAATGTATACACTTTCAAATGTTGTTGCAATTTTAATAAATATTCTTAATATTCTATAAAATTGGGAAAATATAGAAAAGCAAGAAGAATAAGATAAAAATCATGTGTAATCCCCCCATACAATATCAGTACCATTGTCTCCAGTAACATGTTATTGTTTTAAGATGTTTGCATGCCCTAGTGATGTCTGAAGATGTAGGATGAAATGAAAATGTGATTATTCATGTCAGTCCCAAGAAAGGTGTTATTTGATACTTGATACAATTTATCCTAGCTTTAAAAAATATGTTAATCTGAGCTGAAATAACAGTAGAATTTATTAAGAATTCATCTTTAAGAGTTATAAGTCAAAACAAGGCTGTGCTATCAAACAGTTTAAATCACAATAATGTGAAGATGAATTGCAATTATGCAGCAAAATCATGATGGTGTTATTTTTTGTCAGGCAGTATTTCTCGTTGGGGTGTTGGGGTGGGGTTGCTAAAGTTGGTGAGTTTTGTGGCTGCACCGGGTCTTTGTGGCTGCACATGGGCTTTCTCTAGCTGTGGCAAGTGGGGGCTACTCTCTAGCTGTGGTGCGTGGGCTTCTCGTTGCAGTGGGCTCTCTTGTTGTGGAGTGCTGGCTCTAGGAGCACAGACTCAGTAGTTGGGGCACAAGTTTAGTTGCCATGAGGCATGTGAGAGCTTCCTGGACCAGGGAGGGACTGAAACTGTGTCTCCTGCATCGACTCCTAACTACTAGCCCACTGCAGAAGTTCCTAGAGTTGGTGATTTTTGAGGACTAGCAACCTTGTGAAAGGGCTTCCCTGGTGGCTCAGATGGTAAAGAATCTGCCTGCAATGCAAGAGACCCAGGTTTCTATCCTGGGTTGGGACGATCCCCTGGAGAAGCGAATGGCAACCTACTCTGGTATTCTTGCCTGGAAAATTCCAGGGACAGAGGAGCCTGGTGGGCTACACCATAGTGTTGCAGAGTCAGACACACAGAAACACACACACACTCAACCCTGTGAAAAGCAGAGGCATTAAGCTCAAAGATGGCTCCAGGAGTTTAGGTGCCCCTGGGGGACCATCTCACAGCACTTGGGGAAATGTCTAACCACCTCTGTGGTGTAACCCAACCTTTGACATAAAAGATAAGTTGTGCTTCCCACTAATGGATGAAAATGTCAGAATTGGCTGCCCAAGTGGAAATAGCAGTGAAGTCACGGTTATCATCTGAAGCCACATCTATCCTGGTGCCTAAGTAATTCTCAATAAACTCTTCTCCTGGGCTAAACAAATGACCATAATTGTGTTTCAGATTAGCTTTCTGAAAAAGAACTCACTTCATGTCTTTTTCCCGCAGGCTAAAACTCCCCCGGGACTCCTTGGAGAAGTTTAACAAACTAAGATTTAGAACGAGTCAGGATGGTATCAAACCTTCCCCTGTGGCGGAGCCTGTGACGAAGCTGGTAATGCCAGCTGGCAGGTGCAACTCCTGTCTGCCTTCCCAGCACCGGCCAAGCCATTTATTTCCCACAATCATAACAGTCCAGCCCATCCATTATGTATCTAGGATGTCTTGGGAGTTCATGGCCACTGTGCTCTTTGCAGCATGCGTCATGTCCGTGATCTGGGATGTCTGAGATACTCTCATAGGCAAATAAATTACAGTGTCAAGTTAATGGTCTGTACCTGAGGAGGATGAGCTGGAAGGTCAGTGCAACAGGTGTGGGCTGTCCTTGGATTCAGTGGGCTACGCTTCCTTACACAGTGCCTTGACCCCAGCACATAAATTTCTGAATACTGGATGTGATAAAAGACAACCTACAGCTTTTTGTTTGTTGAAGGAGAGGAGAAGTAGACCATGAACATATTTTTCTGCCTCTCCTTCTTCCAGTCATCCTGACACATGGAAGGAAGAAGGTAGAGACAGTCGGCAAACAAGAGCATGGTCTTCTATCCTGGTTGACTGTTTTGTTGTGTGTCTTTAGCCTGTTTTTCTATTAACTTTTATAAACTACAGACAGGGTCTTAGGAACCATCTGGCAGCAAGTTGAAAGCACCTAAGATAATAGCTGGTTTAAAACTCAGTTTACCAACAGAGAGTCAGGTTCTAACGTGCCTCTGACCTCAGAAGCAACTGAAGATCAGGCTGTAGAACCGGGTCTACGGACCTCCAGACATTGAATTTTTCATCACGTCGTCCCATTTTTCTGAGATTCTGAACAGGAATGGATTTATTTTTCTGTTCAGTTATAGTATTCTTCGGTTCTGTGACACCCATTTGGTAGTTAGATTTTCTCTGTGTTTGTCCATTGTTCTCCCTAGTTCAGCAAACATTTTAATGACCATTACTTTGAACACTCTGTGGGGTAGATTATCTTTCTGCATTTCATTAAGGATTTTTCCCTGAGGTTTTATCTTGTTCTTTCATTTGGAATATAGTCCTTTGTTTCTTCATTTTGCTTAACTCTCTGTGTTGGTTTCTTTGCATTAGATAAAACAGCCACCTCTCCGAGTCTTGAAGGAGTGGTCTCATGTGGGAGATGAATCTTACGTTTCATCTCTGCCCTAGCTCTCAGCCATCTCTCAAATCTTTGTGATTGTCCAAGCAGCCTGTCTTATTTTTAATAGCTCTTAGGAAATGAGGGTGTGCCAAGACCTGTTAAGTGTCCCAAAGGGGAGAGGCTTTCAGGCAACACCTAGATTCAGATTGATTGGAATCTGAATCAATCTGGAATCAGCTAGACCCTCCGGCAACAACTTTTAAAGTATCCAAATGTATTCAGTCTAGTGGGACTGCATGCATAATCCCCACTGGCCACTGCAGCCAGACAATATGGAGGTATCCTCTGGATGACTTAAAAAAATCAGACAAATATATAAGCTCCTTTCTGGGAGATACAGGTGAGCTTAGTGAGGCCACGGGAGAGAACAGAAATGGTGGCAACTGGCCCTCACTGTCCAAGAGTGCCTCCGCAGGCCTCTCTGCTATGTGTTGTGGTTTAGTCCCTAAGTCATGTCTGACTCTTTTGTGACCCCATAGACAGTAGCCCTCCAGGCTCTTCTGTCCATGGGATTCTCCAGGCAAGTATACTGGCGTGGGTTGCCATGCCCTCCTTCAGGGGATATTCCCGACTCAAGAATCAAACGCGTATCTCTTGCACTGGCAGGCAGATTCTTTACCACTGAGCTACCAGGGAAGCCCAGGCCTCTACATGGGTGCCAAGCCTGAAGCCTGCTCCTCAGGCCAGAGCTCCCAGAGGAGAAACTGGCCTCTTTCACAGAAAGACTGGGGGTATGTTTCAGTCTGCGGTCTGTGCAGCACCCCGGGGTGGTAGCCCTCCCACAACTGTCTCTCCAGTAGTTACAAATCTGTGGCATCCAAGAACACAGGCCTCCCTGGGCTCCAGAGCCAGGAGATCAAAGGGCACCACCTGGGCAGCAGCCACAAGACCCCAGGTACCAGATGCAGGTGAAAACCCCCTCTGGGCTATACTGTACTATGGAGTGTGGCAGAGGGAGAGCATGGAGAGGGTCCTGTTGGCTGGGGTAAGGTGGGGAGAGTGTACAGATGCGCCCACACGTGGAAATCAGCAAAGAGGGAGCAAATTAACAGCACCTGCGGGAAAAGCAAAAGATGATGCCTCTTGGGCAGCAGGCCTGCAGACGCGTGCTCAATTAGACGCTCTTACCCCTCAGGCTGAAGCATGAGGGTTAGCACATGAGGCTCAGGTCATGACTTCAGGTCAAGTCTGGACACCTCAGGATAGGCCGCTTCTGCACGGAGCTCTGGGCAGGTGAGCCCCAGCCCTTGAGCCTTTTAAGGACGTTTCTCAAATTGTTTTTGCCTTGTGGGTCTTGTGGACTTGAACTCTGTTGGCTTTCAAAGCTGGATGTTTGGGGGGTTCATCTTTCAGGTGCAGGTCCTAGAAGCTGGGCTGAGTGACGTGGGGTTTACACTTGGCTGCCTGGGAAGAAGCTCCAGGTTTTGCACTGCGCTGGGGGGTGGGCTTTAGGATGAGATGGTATCCCAGCCTCTCCTAGCGGCTTCAATGTGGGCCTTTTCTCATTTGCCGGATTGCTAGGGGCTGCACAGACAGTTTTTAGTTTTTTTTTTTCTCCAGAGGAAATTCCTCCCTTTGTAGCTGTCCAGGATCCTCCAACATGGCCATCTTGAACTGGAACCTGCGAGGTCATACATTAACTTATATTCATCCACGTACTCATTCATTTGCCTTGAAACCTTCAAGGAATCTACTGTTAATAATTTTTTCATAAGGTAATTAAGGGAACTAGATAAATTTGAGAGTTCAAAGGTCATGAAAGTATTTTTGTAGATATCATTTTTGGCTGTGCTGGGTCTTCATTGCCATGTGCGGGCTTTCTCTGGTTGTGGCAAGCGGGGTCTACTCTTTGTTGCGGCGCTTTGTTGTGGTGTGTGGGCCTCTCACGGTGGTGGCTTCTCTTGTTGTGGAGCTTGGGCTCTAGGGTACATGGGCTCAGTAGTTGGTGGCACAAGGATTTAGTTGCCCCGTGGCATGTGGGATCCTTCCAGACCAGGGATCGAACCTGTATCTCTGGCACCAGCAAGTAGATTCTTAACCACAGGACCACCATCCAAGTCCTTGTGTAAATATCTTATTGAAAGAATCATCTCATGATGAATTAAAGAAATCTAGGATATTTTGGTGTCTGTCTCTAACTTTTTGAGGCTGATCTTACAGGAGATAATTTTATCCCTTTGGGAAGCATTTTCAGAGGGAGAAGCTTGGAGGTGGAGAGGTTCAAATGGATGCATGTTTTGCTCTCTTTTAATAACTGTTGCTATGACACACAAGCTGGTGTTCATGGGCATTCACGTGTACATCTTCGTGGAGAACAAGTTTTTGTATTTCTCTGACAGTTTATTCTAGAGCAAGTAAAAACAATACTGGTTTTCTGAAGCAATTCTTAAATCAACCCTTTTGTGTCATACAGGGCAATACTTTGTTATTAGAGAGGTTTGTGGAATACTGGGGTTCTTAATTAGCCTTACTAAAACACACACACTTTATTCCTCCAACGTATGTTGGGGAATAGTATCCACAAAATAACCTTTATAGTGAACCCAACTTCCTGAGCTCTGCTAATGCTGGCAGATCACATCTGGATAGAGACCAGACCAGCGACGAGATGTCTCCCTCTCAATTCATGCAGTGAACTGCTTCATTGGAGGGGAAGGATGGTGGCAGCAAGATGGGGGTAGAACAACCTGTATTTTAAAAAGTCAACCAGAAAAGAGCAAGAAGTAGAAGCAAAGAGAAACAGCTACTAATCTTCTGAGTAGTTTGCTTTCTGGGGAAAAAGTTAACAGCTGTGTAAGTTTTATGGTCCTGTCCACACACTCAGAGGGCTTGCTGTTTCTGGCGTTTGACGAGATTTGCACGCCCATGGTTCACTTGAGCTCTGTAATTCTGTCATTTACAGCAGACACTGGAAAGAATCTGGCCCTCCTGGTGAAATCGTTTTGGTATCTAGATTCATCAGGTATACAGACAATAATTTTTGAAAGGATGCCTATGTAATGTGTTGATGGGGGAATTGAAAGCCTGAGCTGTCTGAGAAAGACTCAAAGGCAGAATCCTGGGAGGTGCTGAGTGTTAGCTCAGTCTGCTGGTAGGTACTTTTCATTCATTTCTCTCTAGCACGTGGTGTATTTGCTTTTGCTTTGTCAGAGAATTTGGTGCCAAGTGTGGGAAGCAATTATTAGGGTTGGTGACAATCCACATATGTGGAATCTTGAGGGCTTTTACAGTTTTTATAGATTTGGTGCAGCTCCACAGCAAACTATAAAATCACTATTGCAGCTCAGAAGGTTGTAAAAGTTAAAATACAAACATCTGAATTATGGGGCCCAGGAAAGCATGCGAGCAGCAGTTTAGTCACCATGTTCATCAACATCAGATAGCATTCTAGTGATTCACTTGGGTAAATATTTTTAGAAGCTTTTTGCCATAATAATTCCTTGAAATAGACTGATAATTTTATTTTCACACTTGGTGATGACATATGGACCAAGGTTATATAGGGCTTCCCAGATGGTGCAGTGCTAAAGAATCTGAGTGCTGATGCAGGTGACCCAGGAGATTCAGGTTCGATCCCTGGGTTTGGAAGAATCTTTGGAGAAGGAAATGGCAACCCACCCCAGTATTCTTTCCTGGAAAATTCCATGGACAGAGAAGCCTGACAGGGTACAGTCCATGGGACTGCCGAGTTGGGCACCACTGAGCACACACGCAGACAAGGTTATGTAACAGACAGACAAGGTTTCTAATAGGGTAAGTAGAGCGAGATCTTTACTTCTGAGATAAAGAAGTTGGCATATTTTATTAGTTATATTGTTACTAGTTACATTACTTTGCATATTTTACTAGTTACATTATTTTTTGATCCTTATTTTGTTCTATTTTTGAATTTGAAGTCCGTTATATATTGATAGAAATGGGTTAAAAGTATCAAATTCTGCTATGCATCTATACATTTTTGTGCAATACATTTTGGGACACTTTTAGTTGACATATTAAAGTTTATAAATATTATGTCTTTAGTATTAGCTTAACTTTAACATAATACAATGCTCTCTTAACTTAAAATACTTTAAAGATTGTGTTGCCTGAAGTGATATTGCCAAACCTGCTTTCCTTTGGTATAAGTTTGATTAGTTAAAATATACTCAGCCCTCAATTCATTCTATTTCAGCTTTCTGTATGTCTCTAGTAGTGGCTTCCCTGGTGGCTCAGAGGTTAAAGCGTCTGCCACCAATGCTGGAGACCCGGGTTCGATCCATGGGTCGGGAAGATCCCCTGGAGAAGGAAATGGCAACCCACTCCAGTATTCTTGCCTGGAGAGTCTCTAGTAATCAGCATCTTATTGGGTTGTACTGTTGGATTTTATTTTAATTCAAATAAGACGCTGCAAATGGAGGTAGAGGAATTTAGGCCTTTAACATCCAATGCAAGCGTGTCTGGTTCTGTCATCTTGGCAGCAGAGGCTGAGACGCTGTCATGTGCACAGAGCAAGCTGAACACTTATTTCCTTCCTCACCTCTGTAACCAGTAAGCAGTGCTTTATCACTACCAGCTATTCCATGGACTAAAATGTTTCATTTCTGTGTAATAAGCCAGACATTGCACATTTTAGGTTACATATTTAAAAATTAATATTCATCTGTCTCAGGGGGGTACCTGTTCATTTTTACTGAGGATAATTGTACCAACAATAGTAGCTACCATTTGCTGAGTTTCTTCAACATGCCCACCACAACCCTGCACTTAGGGTACATTATCACCAGCTCTTATAGTCTAGGACAAGTTTTTATTTCCAGCTGATAGATGAGGAAACTGAAGCTCATACAGCTAACAGACATCAGAGCACACAGTGTTTGGCTTGAAGTCCTAGGTCTTCCTTGTTCAAGGAGGGTCCCATCTGGGCCACTCTCTGTCATGTACCAGGTTAGGACACAGCATGGGTTAGAGGATCTGCCCTATTGGGGAAGCCTTTCTCCTCTCCTTTTCCCCATGGGGAAAGCACTAGAACTGATGAGTAGCATGGGTTTGTGGTCTCAAAAAGTGAAAGTGTTAGTAGCTCAATTATGTCTGACTCTTTGGGACCCCACGGACTGTAGCCCTCCAGGCTCCTCTGTTCACGGGATTCTCCAGACAAGAATACTGGAGTGGGCTGTCATTTCCTTCTCCAGGGGATCTTCCTGACCCAGGGATCAAACCTAGGTCTCCTGCATTGCATGCAAATTCTTTACCATCTGCGTCACCAGGGAAGCCCACTTGTGATCTATTTTTGCCTTTCTAATATGAGACTGAGAGCAAAACTGTAGATGAGGATTAATCAGACTCGAGCGCCCAGCAGTCTGGAGGCTGGTATCATCTGTTTACAAGAGTTTCTGGAGGACATTAACTGCACCTGGAGATTCTGGACTTGCGGGACGTTGTATGGGGGGAGCGGATGAGGCCACTAGCTCTTGGGAAGCTGAACTTGGATGTAGGCGCTCCTTCCAGGGAGAAAGCAGACAGGAGAGTGGTCTCGGCAAGGTGCTGTCCAGGCAAGCCTGAGGGAGCAGCTGGGGCCGCTTTGGGCCAATTTGCTTTGTGCTCCACACTCTTTCTACAATATCACACTGTTTCCATGTTGTTTGGTAGGTTTTATTTTTTCATATCTCAGTGGGAGAATGTGTGTTTTGTGAAAGAAATGACCAACCAGTAGAAGGCCTTTCATTTGTAATAAATCTTTGCCAGGTTTGAGTGAATGGCCTCCAAGGAAGGACTATTTAGAATAGAACTGGACAAAGTGCTAAATAATACACTGTCCAGCAAATCTACTGCCCTCAAGGGAGAGAATCGAATGACTCAGTATGGGTTTTCCATCTTCAGTTTCAATAACCTGGTGTCAGGATCCAACCACAGAACATTCGGGCTGCCTCAACATGCTCCCCGTGTCCCAGGTTCCTCTTCTCATGATCCCTTTTCCTCTGTGATGTCAACCCCAAGGAGCTTAACGAGTACACACACAGAAGTCTTTCTAATAGTGTTGTGAAGTGAGGGGAGTATAGTGATATGCCAGAGAAATAAAATTGAATTTGGACCACACAGAGATCAGCCATTAACACCAAAGCCTGAGTTTTAGTGGTTGCTTTTCTCCCCAGGTGTATTGAGAAATAGTTAGCATTCATCACTATATAAATTTAAGGCATAAAACATGGTTTGATTTACATATAGTGTGAAATGATTACCGTAGTAGGTTAACATCCATATTCTCCTACAGATACAATTAAAAAAAATCTCTCTTTATAGTAGAACTTAGAACTTATTCTCTTAACAACTTTCCTATAAATCTTACAGCTTTAATCTTATAGCTGCTATAGTCATCATATAATGCATTAGATTCCTAGGACTTGTTTATCTTATAATTGAGAGTTTTTACTTTCTGACACATTTCCTTTAATTCTCCCACCTTGCCTCTAATAATCACAAATCTGATCTTTGTATCTATGAGGTTTTTTTTTTTTTTTTTTTTGAGATCCCACATTTAAGTGATATTGTATGTTACTTGTCTTTCTGTATTATCCCTGGTGGCTCAGCCAGTAAAGAATCTGCCTGCGATGCAGGAAGTGTGGGTTCAATCCCTAGGTCTGGAAGATCCCCTGGAGAAGGGAATGGTAATCCACTCCAGTGTTCTTGCTTGGAAAATTCCATGGACAGAGCCTGGCAGGCTATAGCCCATGGGGTCACAAAGAGACAGATATGATTGAATGACACACACACATTATTTCATTTAGCATAAGGCCTTCAAGGTTATTGTTGTAAATGGAGTATTTCCTCATTTTCTGTGACTGAATTATATATATCTCATAACTTCCTTATGCATTCATCGACTAGCCCTTAAGGTGTTTCCAAGTCTCGGCTATTGTAAATAATGCTGCTATAAATGTGCTGTGCTTAGACTTTCAGTTGTGTCCAACTCTGTGAACCCATGGACAGTAGTCGGCTAAGCTCCTCTGCCCATGGGGATTCTCCAGGAAAGAATACTGGAATGGGTTGCCACACCCTCCTCCAGGGAATCTTCCCAACCCAGGGACTGAACCCAGGTCTCCTTCATTGCAGGCAGATTCTTGAGCTTCTGAGCCGCCAGGGAAGCCCATGAATACTGGAGTGGGTAGCCTATTCCTTCTCCAGGGGATCTTCCTGACCCAGGAATCGAACTGGGGCCTCCTGCATTGGAGGTGGATTCTTTACCAGCTGAGCTACTAGGGAAGCCCCGCTGCTATGAATATGGGGGTACAAATATTTTTTTTGAGTTAGTGTTTTTGATTTCTTTAAATATATTCCCAGAAGTGGAACTTCTAGATCATATGGTAGTTCTACTGTTAATTTTTTAAGGATACCTCATGTTGTTTTCTAGAGGGATCCCTTGTGGCTCAGACGGTAAAGAGTCTGCCTGCAATGCGGGAGACCCGGGTTCGTTCCCTGGATCAGGAAGATCCCCTGGAGAAGGAAACGGCAACCCACTCCAGTATTCTTGCCTGGAAAATCCCATGGATGGAGGAGCCCACGTGGTCGCAAAGAGCTGGACACGACCGAGCGACTTCACTTTCTTCTTTCTTTCCTGTTATTTTCCAGAGTGGCTGTACAGTTCCACCAGCAGTGCACAAAGATTCCCTTTTCTCCACATGCAGGCCGGCATTTGTTATTTGTCTCTTTGATGTTGGCTATTTTAATGCACGCGAGGTGATATCTCATTGTGGTTTACGTTTGCATTTCTCTAATGACTAGCGGTGATGAGGATCTTTTCATCTGCCTGTCACTCTTTTCTATATCTTTTTTGGAGAAATGTCTATTCAGGTCCGTTGCCCATTTTATGGTTGGGTTATTTTATTTTATTTTTGGTATTAGTTGTGTGAGTTCTTTACATGTTTTGGATATTAACCCCTTATCAGACATGTAGCTTAAAATGCTTTTACCATTCTGTATGTTGTCTTTTTACTTTTTAAATCAGACTCTTTGTATATTTTTATGATACGTCATTTGTGTTAATGTGGCTGTTTGTGGGTGAAAGGAGTAAGAGAATGAGCTTTTTTGTTCACTATTCTAGGTGTTTCCAAGACTTGCTGTATAATCAGTGCCTTTATGACCTTTCCTTCTTTTATGGAAGTAGTTTGTTTAAGTACATCGGAGCATTCAAAATTAGGCCGAAAATAGCATCTCTAGTGATTTTCTAGCAGCAAGGAACTTGTTCTTTGATGAGGAAATTCTGGTGGGTCAGGAAATTGTGTTCTGAGGTGGAACTTAGGGGAGGAAATGTGTCAACTTACAGATCCTGGGTGCAGAACCAATCTGGTTTCTATTCTAAATGAACAACTAGTTTCTTTTTTTTTTTTTCCCAGTAAGTCTGATGACGATATGAGTAAATTGGAATAGAGAGAGAGGGAAGAATGGTAGGTCAACCTACTATACTTTCTAGTAAGTGGCCCTAGCCAGCCTCATTCTAAGTTTTAAAATTTACATTTTAAAAATTCTTTTAATGTACTGTTCTACATAAGTTTCTGAACATGTATTTTGGAATATCCAGATTACCTGGTACTGGATGCGAAAGGGGATGTTCAGATGTTCACACGCTTCACCAGGGCCCCAGTGTTCTGGGGAGAAAGGTGCTGGGTGATCTCTGTTTGCACCAGAAGTTCCTTGTGACTCTTACTCAATGGTCTGAGTGGAGATCCTTCATCCTGTGCCCTTTTAGGGAAGCAGGAAAAAAAAAAAAAAGGATCTTCACAGGTGGCGCCAGTGGTAAAGAGCCTGCCTGCCAACGAAGGAGACATAAGAGATGTGGGTTCAATCCCTGGATTGGAAAGATCCCCTGGAGGAGGGCACGGCAACCTACTCCAGTATTCTTGCCTGGAGAATCCCCATGGACAGAGGAGCCTGGTGGGCTACAGTCCATAGCGTTGCAAAGAGTTGGACACAACTGAAGTGACTTAGCATGCATGCGCCGGAAATAAAAATCAAGCTCCTTTTTTATATGAAAGGAAAGATTGTACAGCTCATTCCATCTTTACTGTCTGTGAATCTCATTCTGATATGTGTTCTGCTGTGTACTTAAACATTGACATCTATTAAGTTTTATAAGCGGCTGATGATGAATGATGGCTCCCACTGCCCCAGGGTAGACTAACTGAGAAAATTTAAAATTAGTCTTCTGGTCTCATCTTTGGTTAGTAAAACCAAATGCTTGTGAAGAAGTTCAATTACAGTTTAATACATTATTGCTCTCTCTAATGATGTTTTGCACTGATTAATTTTATAACAACTTCCTAGTTTATATTTACAAGAATATTGTGAAATTAGAGTACAAAGAGTTTATATACATATGCTCCTCACCATGTCCCCTATCATTAATATATTATTCTATTACATTATTGTGGTGCCTCTATTATAGTTAATGAACCAGTAGTGATACATTATCATTAACTAAGTCCATGTTTTATTTATGTTTACTGAGTTTCCACTGAATGTCATTTTTTTTTGTTCCAGGATCTCATGTAGGATACCATATTACTCTTAATGGTACACATTATATCATACTTGATACTAAGTTGCCAAATCTCTTTAGTCACCTCTTAGCTGTTTCTTAGGCTTTCTTGGTATACGTGACTTTGAAAGTTTGAGGAAGACTGATCAGGTATATTGTAGGATGCCCCTCTTCTGGAATTTCTCTCATGATTAAACTGAGATTAAGGATTTGGGGGAGAAGGCAATGGCACCCCACTCCAGTACTCTTGCCTAGAAAATCCCATGGACGGAGGAGCCTGGTGGGCTGCAGTCCATGGGGTCGTTAAGAGTCGGACACGACTGAGTGACTTCACTTTCACTTTTCACTTTCATGCATTGGAGAAGGAAATGGCAACCCACTCTAGTGTCCTTGCCTGGAGAATTGCAGGGATGGGGGAGCCCGGTGGGCTGCCATTTATGGGGTCGCACAGAGTCGGACACGACTGAAATGACTTGGCAGCAGCAGCAGCAATGTTAGAGGTAAAGTGCTATAGTTTCCATATTGTATCAAGAGTACATACTATCAGTGTGGCATCACTGTTGATGTTGACCTTAATTATCTGGCTAAGGTGGTATTTGTCAGGTGTTCTTAGTCTTCTTTTCTCTCTTTCCATAGTGTACTCTTTGGAAAGAAGTTACAGCCCACACTTAAGGAGTAACTGATTCTCACCCTCCTTTTCCATGAGATTGTTTTATATACTTATATTACACTTAGATTCTTTTGTCATGGATTGCATACCATTAGTGGACCCCCAGCCTTCTAAGTGATTTAAAAATATTTGCATACATTAAGGTTTACTCTTTGTTCTGTGAAATTCTGTGCTCTATTTTGCTGCCCTGCTAAGCCATGTCTGACTTTTTGCAACCCTTTATACTGTAGCCTGCCAGGCTCCTTTTTCCATGGGATTTTTCAGGCAAGAATACTGGAGTGGGTTGGCATTTCCTTCTCCAGGAGAACTTCCTGACCCAGGATCAAACCGACTTCTCCTAGGCCTCCTGCACTGGAGGCGGATTCTTTACCTGCTGAACCACTGGGTAAAATTTTATGGTTTTACAAATGCAAAACATCATGTATCCACCATTACCATATCAGAATAGTTTCACTGACCTAAAACTGTCCTCTCTGATTTGCCTATTCAGCCTTCCCAAACTCAGTGTAACCACTGATCTTTTTACTGTTGTTTTCACTTCACTAAGCAAAGCTGTAGTTTTGCTTCTTCCAGGGACTCCCCTGGTGGCTCAGATGGTAAAGCGTCTGCCTGCAATGTGGGAGACCTGCATTCGATTCCTGGGTTGGGAAGATCCCCTGGAGAAGGGAATGGTAATCCACTCCAGTGTTCTTGCCTGGAGAATTCCAAGGTCAGAGGAACCTGGAGCCTGGCAAGTTACAGTTCACGGGTTGCAGAGAGTTGGACGTTACTGAATGACTAACACACACACACACAATATGTAGCTTTTTCATATTGGTTTGTTCTACTTAGCAATATGCATTTAATGTTCATCAGTATCATTGGGTATGTTGACAGCTCATATTTTTTAATATGGAACAATATTTTCTTGTGTAAGTATACCACAATTTGTTCATTCACATATTGAAGGACATCTTTGCTTCTAATTTTGGAAATTGTGAATATAGTGAATAAACATTTGCATGCAGATTTTTGTGAGGACTTAAGTTTTCAAACCAGTTGGGTAAATATCGAGAAGTGTGATTGCTGGATCATATGGTGAGACTATGTTTAGCTTTGGAGGAAACTGACAAGTTTTCTTCCAAAGTGGAATTACCATTTTGCATTTCCACCGGCAATGAACGAGAGTGCTTATATATGTTTGCATGTTTTTTTCCCAGCAATTGGTATTTTAAGTTTTAAATTCTTACCCATTCTAATGGGTAAGTAGCTCTTTTAATTTATTTTTCACTGTTTCAATTTATAATTCTCTAATGATATGTGATGTTGACGATTTTTTTTTCACATACTTATTTGGTATCTGTGGGCTTCCCTAGTGGCTCAAATGGTAAAGAATCCACCTGCAATGCAGGAGACCTGGGTTCAGTCCCTGGCCTGGGAAGATCACATGGAGAAGGGGATGATAGCCCACTCCAGTATTCTTGCCTGGAGAATCCCATGGACAGAGGAGACTGGTGGGCTGTAGTCCATGAGGTCACAAACAGCTGAACATGACTGAGCAACCACACAGCACAGCGTTTGGTATCTGTATAGTTTCTTTAGAGAGATGTGTTTAGATCTTTTCACACTTTAGAATTGGGTTGCTTGTTTTCTTATTGTTGTATTGTAAGAGTTCTCTGTATATTTTAGATATAAGTTCTTTTTTCAGAAATGTGCTTTGCAAATGTTTTCTCCCAGTTTGTGGTTTGTCTGTGATACTGTTTTTCAGTGTATTTGCACACTCTAATGGTATACTTGGTGAGGAAACGAAATGAGTCAATTGTAATGTCTCTATGTGAAAATGCTCAACCTACTCCCTCTAGGAATTTATTTTTCCTTGGCCTTCCAAAGGCATTGTTCTTTTCAAAGTCTTATGCACAGTGTAAGAAAGATATTATGAGAAGATATCAGTACTGAAATATGTAAAGAAAAAGTGCGTTAAAAATTTTGATTCTCCATGTTGAGTTGATTTATAGTGCTTTCCAGGTCTACTATATCCTTCTACTTTTCCATCCATTCTATTAATTTTTGAGAGTTTGACATTGAAACTCCAACTAAAAATCTTACTTTGTTTACTTAAAAAATAATTGTAATATATAATGGAACTGTATATTTTGTATTTTCCAAGTCTCCTATAAATGTGCTATCATACTTTCATAATTTAATAAAAAGAANTATCATACTTTCATAATTTAAAAAAAAGAAAAAGAGAAAGGTAGAAAGAAACAGATAAAGTTCATTTAACTAGTCTATGTTTAACCCAATTAAAAAAATTTGATTCTCACAATGACCCTGTGATGTAGATAAGGTGGGTGTTTGTAATCACGTTTATTATCAACTTTGATAGGAAAGTTTTGAGATAAGGAGACAGGCACCCAGAAAACTACAGGATTTACCCTGAGTTTCACAGTCAGCAAGAGATGAAGCCTTGCCCACACTTCTTTCTTTCTCCTGGCCCCAGATTCTCTTACCTATGTCACACTAGCTGCTGCTGCTGCTGCTAAGTCACTTCAGTCATGTCTGACTCTGTGCGACCCCATAGATGGCAGCCCACCAGGCTTCCCCGTCCCTGTGATTCTCCAGGCAAGGACACTGGAGTGGGTTGCCATTTCCTTCTCCAATGCATGAAAGTGAAAAGTGAAAGTGA
This sequence comes from Redunca redunca, assembly GCA_006410935.1. Classification (NCBI taxonomy): domain Eukaryota; kingdom Metazoa; phylum Chordata; class Mammalia; order Artiodactyla; family Bovidae; genus Redunca; species Redunca redunca. The sequence continues at coordinate 165,623 of SJYQ01096270.1, forward strand.
AGTCACTCAGTTATGTCCGACTCTTCGAGACCCCATGGACTGCAGCCCACCAGGCTCCTCCATCCATGGAATTTTCCAGGCAAGAGTACTTGAGTGGGATGCCATCACCTTCTCCATGTCACTCTAGAATTCTGTCTAATTAGTGGGAAACCATTACTGATTTGGTTTAAAGTGCAAGCTCATGGATAATCCACATAGGTAACCATTTATTTTTCTGATGCATTTGATCCTTGGCTGAGTCAGATAAATAACTTGTTCAAAATGGAATGAGCTAAGTTGCATCCTGAACTTTTAACTCCATCTTTGCTTTTTTGGTGTTTTGCAGCCTCAGTTATAGTCTATCATCTGATTCTTCCAGAGAATCCTTTATTGGATGCAGTGTTTTAGTACAGATAGTCCTTGGCATTTATCAATGTTTTCTTTAAAAGTTTGGGAGGAAAATATCTGGTATTTAACCAAATTGAAAACTGAAAGTTCCTTTAGAGCAGGATTTGTCAACCTTGGCACTATTGTACTTTGGGCCAGATATTTTTTTGTTGTGGAGGGCTCTTGTGCATGGTAGGATACTGAGCAACATTCCAGGACTCTACCCAATAGATGCCAGTAGCATCCCTCCCAGTTGTCATAATGAAGAATGTCTTGGATATTGCCAAATGTCCCCTTGTGGGGAGGAAACTCTTTTTGTCAAACTCTACTGCTCTAGTTTTAAACTGTTTGGTGAACAGTGATTAGCCAGCAGTAGATTCCCTGGTGGCTCAGACGGTACAGAATTTGCCTGTAATATGGGAGACTGGGGTTCGATCTCAGGGTTAGGAAGATCCCCTGGAGGAGGAAATGGTAACCCACTCCAGTATTCCTGCCTGGAGAACTGAGTAACTCAGTGACTAACACACACACACAGATCATATTAGGTTAATGTCAACAAGATACTGATTTTATAAGCTAGCAAAACTCATTGTTCTGTATTTTTATTACCTTATTGGTGTTGTAATTTAGTATTGTTGTAGTCATTTAGTTGCTCAGTTGTGTCCAACTCTTTTGCGACCCCATGGACTGTAGACCGCCAGGCTCCTGTGTCCATGGGATTTCCCAGCAAGAATACTGGAAAGGGTTTTGCCATTTCCTTCTCCAGGGTATCTTTCTGACCCAGGGATCAAACCTGCCTCTCCTGCTTGGCAGGCAGATTCTTTACCACTGAGCCACCTGGGAACAGATTCTTTTAATTTAGTATAGCAAAATAAACAACATTTTATTCAAAATTGTTAATAACATGGAATAGGGCTAAACTAGGGGAGGGGTAGGAAAGATGACATGGAGGTCAACTATGGGTTAAATAAGTTTTTGGCAAGGTTAAACAACTTTATGGCCCATGGAAAAGTTCCTCATAGGAGCATCTTTTGCCTTTTGTCTTTTCATTGTAGAATCATGGAATTTTATTGTCTGTAGGGCCTATAGTGATGAAGTAGTAAGTGCTAGAACAGAATAAAGGGTGAAATATTATTGCTGGATACAGTTTCTATTTTAACACAGTCTACTACTCTGAGTACTATAATATACACACTTTAATTATAGAAAATCTATAGTTCATTATGCGCTCCCCTCCTAGCTCAGCTGGTAAGAATCTGCCTGCAATGCAGGAGACCTGGGTTCAATTCCTGAGTTGGGAAAATCCCCTGGAGAATGAAATGGCAACCCACTCCAGTATTCTTGTCTGGAGAATCCCATGGACAGACGAGCCTGACAGACTACAGTTCTTGGGGTTGCAAGAGTTGGACACGACTTAGTGACTAAAGCACCACTACCATATTTCATTATGGCATTAATTATAGCATAGACATAATCTAGGAATGACACATTATAACACTTGAAAGTTGAATTTAAAAATTGTCCCTCTCTGAAACTGGGACCCCTAGAGAAATGGCTGATTCTAGAGCTAGGGGAGGGAAAATTCATGAGCCTGGAATATTTTGTGGTAAAAGTAAGGGGAAAAATGAGAAATAGGGCATGTCAAAGGAACATGGGCGCTGAATTCTAAGAGTTACCAGTATCCAGAGCTGGAACAATTGAAGCAATAAAAATAAATAATAAATACTACTGAATTACAATCTGAACAATACAACATTCATAAATTTATATTGATATAGAAGTAAATGATTGAATGAATATTTAAATGGTAGAGAAGAGACAAGTCTTT
>SJYQ01096270.1:177525-207563 GCA_006410935.1 Redunca redunca
CTCAGCCTTCTTCACAGTCCAACTCTCACATCCATACATGACCACTGGAAATACCATAGCCTTGACTAGACAGACCTTTGTTGGCAAAGTAATAGCTTTTGAATATGCTATCCTTTCCTTCCAAGGAGTAAGCGTCTTTTAATTTCATGGCTATAGTCACCATCTGCAGTGATTTTGGAGCCCCCAAAATAAAATCTGACACTGTTTCCACTGTTTCCTCATCTATTTGCCATGAAGTGGTGGGACAAGATGCCATGATCTTAGTTTTCTGAATGTTGAGCTTTAAGCCAACTTTTTCACTCTCCTCTTTCACTTTCATCAAGAGGCTTTTTAGTTCTTCTTCACTTTCTGCCATAAGGGTGGTGTCATCTGCATATCTGAGGTGATTGATATTTTTCCCAGCAATCTTGATTCCAGCTTGTGCTTCTTCCAGCCCAGCGTTTCTCATGATGTACTCTGCATATAAATTAAATAAGCAGGGTGACAATATGCAGCCTTGATGCACTCCTTTTCCTATTTGGAACCAGTCTGTTGTTTCATGTCCAGTTCTAACTGTTGCTTCCTGACCTGCGTATAGGTTTCACAAGATGATGGTACGGCTCCTATATTTGCCAATAGCTGGGGCAAGTTCATCCTTCTTCTCTGGAACTCCACATTCTCACCTGCAACAAAAAGCATTCAGGTGAGGATAAACATCTATGAAAGTATCTAGTATAGTGGTGGACATACAGTCAGCTCATGTTTTCTTTTCTACTCCCAGAATCCCAGGTACTGGTGCATAGTTCTAGTTTAGCTCTGTTCAGAAGTAGTAGTATGAGGTCATAATGTGCAGTTTTAGGGGCATTAAGAATAGTGTCAGTGAGATAAAGGCATCCTTATATTTTTTATAGACCACTGGGGTCAACTAGGTTTAAAAATCACTGGGCAAAATTTTGCAAGTGATCTTAATTATTTTAATGTTATAAAAGCATGTAATCTTGTACTTCTGATGTCTGGGTAATTAAGCTTTGAACACCAGTGACTTCTAATCTTCCATAGTTTCATAATCTTGCATTTGTTTCACTGCAGATTGGTCATTACTCATCACCACCTTTCTGCTTTAATTGAAATCATTTTCACTGAGGCCAGGAGGGGACAGGATGGCTTTGATTATAAATTACTGTAAAAACAACTTTTATGTGTTGAGCTTCATGGAATTTTTATTTGCTCACTGAATTTTATTTTGTGGTTAAAGAAGGTAAATAACAAGGCAGTTGTACTTAGCAGATGAAAAGAGACATATGAAAATGATAAATTTAGCTGTGGCTATCTCTGACCTAATATAACAACCATCTCGGTTTCTAAAGCCTAATTATGTTTCATAGAAACTTTTAACTTTGCTGACACAACTCAAGAAGAATTCAAATAGCTCCTTAGGTTTCCCCCAAATATAGCAACTTTATTAATCATTGTTTATTAATTGCTTTTTTAGGTTAAGAAAAATGGTAAAGGAAATTTTAAAAGTTTAATTCATTAAAATAAAATGGAATTTGACATTTAACTACTTTACCCTTATAAATTATGGGCCATTTTATGCATTACATAAGTTTTCTGGAGTTTTTGAAACATATTTAAACAGAAGTTGGTTCTTTTAAGTTTATTTTTCCAGGAAACTTTGCTAGCTAGTGAGAAATAGTTTATTTACTTGGTGTGCATGTGTGTGCTCAGTTGCTCAGTCATGTCTGACTCTTTGCAAGTCCACGGACGATAGCCCACCAGGCTTCTCTGTCCATGGGATTTCTTAGGTAATTTCTGGAGTTTTCTCCATGGGGTTTCTGGAGCGGGTTGCCATTCCCTACTTCCTGGGGTCTTTCTGACCCAGGGATCAAAACCGCATCTCCTGCACTGGCAGGCAGATTCACTGCATGCGCCACCTGCTGCTGCTGCTGCTGCTGAGTCGCTTCAGTCACGTCCGACTCTGTGCGACCTCAGAGACGGCAGCCCACCAGGCTCCCCTGTCCCTGGGATTCTCCGGGCAAGAACACTGGACTGGGTTGCCATGTCCTTCTCCAATGCATGAAAGTAAAGAGTGAAAGTGAAGTTGCTCAGTCGTGTCCGACTCTCAGCGACCCCATGGACGACAGCCTATCAGGCTCCTCCACTCAAGGGATTTTCCTGGCAAGAATACTGGAGTGGGTGGCCATTGCCTTCCCCATGCACCACCTGGGACACGTATAAATACTGAGTGTTAAATATTTGTTTTGGAAAGATAGAAAAGGCATGAATGCATCAATTGCTGTTCAGTTCAACATTTTAAACATACTTAAAACAAATTGTCCAAACATACTATGATTTTCAAAATTATAACAAGAGTATGTCATGTCACTATAACTCTCATAAAATATTGATATATAGGTTGTGCATATTATATAATATATAAGCATATATTATCAATCATGCAGTGATATATATTTTATTATATAAAATGTAATATTTTACAGGAACTGCTTTTTCAAGCAGAATGCCATTTTTTGTTGAGAGTTTATATAAAATCTACCCTTTGATTATTATTTACCTTTAAGAAATGATATAGCCCTTTGGACAAATAAATCTGGACAAAATTTTCCCTTCTGTTTTCCACAGAGCTGGTTTAGTTGAAAACATTTTAGGTTTTTAAACTGGCATAGATATTTTAGCATGGATTTTATCTTGATTTAACCCAAGTTTGGGATTCTTCTGTTCTTTACTTTGGAGTTGGGAAATAAGCCTCAAGAATGATCTTGTGTGATTGGAAATGTTGTCAAAAGCAAATGTATCAGCAAAAATGGCAAAATGGGTTTGTGTTAAGGGAGGATGCTCAATCAACTGGCCATTGCACTCTAGGAACACTTGACAAGTGCAGCTGCCAAGGAACAGAGCCAGGGTCATGTCCAGGGACACTTGGCTGAGTTAAAAACCTCAGTCAAAACCCAAAACAAACCAGAAACAAGTACATCAGACTCATGCATAACATCTGCTACACCTGCGTGACATATCACTGCCTGGAACATGCTAACAGGTCAGTCAGGTCAGTTACAGGTAAATATCATAAAGGTGCATTGTCTCTGCCTCTTTCATTCCTGCTTAAATGGCCTGGCCTGCCCTTTCACCATCTTCCAGGAATCTACAAGAGCCTGTCCTGGGCACTAGGCTCTGTTCTGGAGTCTTTCCCAGATTGCCCTGACATCTGTTTTCATGGTTCAGTGTTCCCCTTCCCTGGTCATTTCATCTCCTGGTTTAGTTTTAGTGTAAAGAATACAGGGGCTCCCCTGGTGGCTCAGTGATAGAGAATCCACCTGCCAATGCAGGAGGCTCAGGTTTTATCTCTGGGTCGGGAATATTCCCTGGAGGAAGAAATGGCAACCCATTCCAGTATTCTTGCCTGGGAAAGCCCATGGACAAAGCAGTCCGGTGGGCTACAGTCCATGGGGTTACAAAGAGTCAGACACGACTGAACAACTAAACACCACCACTAACAAGGAATTCAAACTTTAGGTCAAGGAAACGGCAACCGTTTCCAGTACACTTGCCTGGAAAAGTCCAAGGACAAAGAAGCCTGGCTGGCTACAGTCCATGGGGTTGCAAAGAATTGGACACGACTGAGCACACATACCTTTAAGTCACAGCTACCACTAGGGTAAATTCTTTAACTTCTCTGTGCTTCAACTCCTTTATCTCTGAAACAGTTTATTACATTAATTAGTTAAAATCCCAAGTCTTGCTAGGAAGGTTTATAGATCATGGGTCTTTTTATTTGCAAGGAGTATGGAAGAAAGGAAAAAGCAGAGAGAATTTAAAGATAAAGGGATAAACTTGTTTAGATGACAGTTATGTTGTTTGCTTTGAAATGGTTTATTTTATTCATTCATTTTAGAAATTCTTGTTGGTTAGCTCCAGCTGTTTACCAGATACAGTGCTAGGCTCTGGGTCTAAACAAACACAGAGAACAGAGTTCCATGGGGTCCTGTTTTCATGGGGAGGGGAGTGATGAGAAACATAAGACCAAATAGGTATAAACTGGAAGCATTATGAGTTATATGTCAGCAAGGGGAAGGCACCCACAGTTGTCATAGAGGAGATATTTGCCCTGAATTTTGCCAGGGTAAGGCTCTTCCTAGACTGGAAATGGTGGCGGCTGGCCCAGGAAAGGCTTGTATGAACAGTAGGCCTTCTAGGAACAGAGATAGGGAAGGGATGGGGGTGATTAGGATAGTACAAAGCAGGAGGATGTTGCAAAGGATTTGCTTCCAGCAGCACTTTTGTTGCACTAGTTGGCTGTGGTAAACTGTCTAATGAGGACCTGTCTATTGCTCCTAGTACCCCGTTCTGTGCTAGGTGCTGGCAGACATGCTTTAATAACTAACTCAAGAATGGCTTTTAGAATCAAGGTTTAAAATTTGCTTTTGTCCTTATAATTAGCAAAATTTTTGTATTTTGGTTTCTATTGAAATGATGAGAAATATGAGGTGTTTCTATGTCTTGTGAGATTGAAAAGATGAAACAGAGATGATGAGGGGTTTTTTTGTGGTTGTTGTTCAGTTGCTTAGTTGTCATCTGAGTCTTGTGTCCCCGTGGACTGCAGCACGCCAGGCTTCCCTGTCCTGCACTATCTCCCGGAGTTTGCTCAAATGTTCATTGAGTTGGTGATGCCATCCAACCATCTCATCCTCTGTTGCCCGCTTCTCCTCCTGCCCTCAATCTTTCCCAGCATCAGGGTCTTTTCTAATGAGTCAGCTCTTTGCACAGGACATGGAAGGTAGCCAAAGTATTGGAGCTTCAACATCGGTCCTTCCAATGAATATTCAGGAGTGATTGCCTTTAGGATTGCCTGGTTTGATATCCTTGCTGTCCGGGAAACTCTCAAGAGTCTTCTCCAGTACCACAATTCAAAACCATAAGTTCTTTGGCTCTCAGCCTTCTTTATGGTCCAGCTCTCACATCTGTACATGACTACTAGAAGAACAATATCTTTCACTATAAGGACCTTTGTTGAAAAAGTGATTTATCTGCTTTTTAATATGCTATCTAGGTTTGTCACAGCTTTTCTTCCAAGGACCAAGTGTATTTTAATTTCATGACAGCAGTCACCATCTGCAGTGATCTTTACCATCCAATGTTTATATTCTAGTCCTATGTAGAGTAAGCTAAGGTTTTTATTTGGACATTCAGTTCAGTTCAGTTGCTCAGTCGTGTCTGACTCTTTGCAACCCCATGGACTGCAGCATGCCAGGCCTCTCTGTCCATCATCAACTCCTGGAGGTTGCTCCAACTCATGTCCATCAAGTTGGTGATGCAATCCAACCATCTCATCCTCTGTCATCCCCTTCTCTTCCTACTTGGCCATTAATCATACATAATTCCTATAGCATTTCATTTTCATTAAGCTGGCTAGAGTGATCTCTCATCGTTTTTTTGAAGCATCAGATTTTAAAATCACTTTTTTCCTCGGTAAGTCCCCTAAAATTGTTTTTATTTATATTTTATTACATATGGGAATGTTAAAAGAAGCCTTGTTAAACAGGTTTATTTCCTGAGACATTTAAAAATTTTCCCTTTTGTTTTAAAATGATGACTGTGTATATATAGTAGTTATATTTCCCACTGAATGCACACTGGTTGTGCAGGTTGCATAACTTTGCCATCCTAAGGGTTAATAAAAACATTAAATAACTTGCATCTGGGAAACACTGATTTAACAGATAATTGCTTATTCGCATTTCTGCTGGACATGTTAAGCTTCATGCCACAAAATGAAAACAGATGAGCAAATCAGAGGCCCTGGGTTATACAACCGGTGTGAGTGAAAACGTGAGCAGCATCAGTAAAATCTGGAGGTCACAGTAGAGAGATGGAATGTATTAACTGGGAATTCATGACAAGGGAATGAGCTTCCCAGGTGGCACTAGCAGTAAAGAACCCACTTGCCAATGCTGGAGACTTAAGAGACATGGGTTCAATCCCTGGGTTGGGAAGATCCCCTGGGGGAGGGCATGGCAACCCACTCCAATATTCTTGCCTGGCGAATCCCATGGACAGAGGAGCTTGGCAGGCTACTGTCTACGGGGTCGCAAAGAGCTGGACAGAGCTGAAGCAACTTAGCATGCACAACAAGAGGATAGAGGACATCTGCAAAGGAAACCTCAATTGGCAAATAACAGGAACTAAGGGGTAAAGCATGTTAAGTAGTGGAATTCTAGCTAGTTAGGTAATCAAAGAACACATAAAATATCTATTGAGAGATTTTCACAGGAGAAGACCATTACAAAAAGTTTGTTTTGTTTTTTTTTTGGCTGTGGATACAATTTTACTTAAGCAGAAAGATCACCTATGATTTTTCCAATCCTCCTTATCTCTTTTAAGTATTGTACTGCCAGTGGAATGGTATAAGTAGAAAAGCCAGAATCCTGTTTAATAGATTTCCATCCCAACCAATGTCCTTCAACTAAATTAAAAATAGCTCTTAATTTTTTAATTCAGATCTACTAAGTTTTATTCCACTCCGTGATCTCCTTGCCTAATTGCTCACTTCATCAATATTTACCTATTTTTCTGAATTTTAGGTATCTAATTTTGTATTTCCATGTTTTCCTCTGAATTTATTTCAGATTTTAATTTTCACTAATTCCCACATAGTATAAATTTGCAAGAGAAATAAATCAATATTTGATAGTGATCTTAAATTGCATCTTTATTTCAACTCTATCTACCTCAGAAAGGATTTGAGAGGTTTTAAAAGAATAAAAAAAAAAAACAAACCCAAAAATCCCAAGTCATAAAAAGTGTGGAAAATTAGAATCAAACACTACTTTTGCAGAGGCCTGCTAAAAATTTTGTCCGTCTTGTTAACAGGTGTAACAGCAAATTGGTTTAATATAATAGGTGCTCAATAAATGTTCACCAAGTGAATGTGAGTTAGAAGATGGGGGAATGATGATTTTTTTAAAAAAATATAATTTTCTTCCATTTTGCTTGGCCTCCTGGGAAGGAATCAGGTAAGGTAGGTGAAAAGGGAGACACAAGGTTAGAGACTGACACAAAGACTTAGAGGGATTTCTCTAACAGTTCTCATCACAAGGAAAAAATTTTTTCTTTTTCTTTTATTTTGTATACATATGAGCTGATGGATAGTCACTAAACCTATTCTGGAATCATTTTATGATGTACATAAATCAAAGCATTATGCTCTATATCTTGAATTTATGCAGTGCTGTATGTTAATTAGATTTTAATAAAACTGGGAGGAAATATAGGAATAAGGGGATTTAAAGTGCCTGGGTGGGCAGCACTGATTGTGCTGTTAAGGTTCTGCACTGAGTCTCTTTGGGTTCTGGAGGAAGTTTCAGAATGAGATTCTGAGCAAGAAAGACCTTGTTGGTAACCCTTCACTTGCAAGGTGAGCAAAGTTTAACAGGTTTCTAACCTCTTGTGGCTCAGCTGGTAAAGAATCTGCCTGCTATGCGGGAGACCTGGGTTTGATCCCTGGGTTGGGAAGATCCCCTGGAGAAGGAAAGGCTACCCACTCCAGTATTTTGGTGTGGAGAATTCCATGAACTGTATAGTCTATGGGGTCACAAAGAGTTGGACACGACTGAGTGACTTTCACTTTCCACATCTGTAAAACTGGGATATACTTAGTTCACAATATGATTATGAAAGTCAGTTGAGTTAAGAAATTTGGAAGCATTTTGAAGATGTCAAGGTAAAAATATTGTAATTAATAAAATCTCAAAATGAAGGACCTTTGCTTACTTTATAAGAATAATTTCACAAATGGATCCCAAACACAAAACTAAGGTCCACCTTTTATATTAATAGAAGAAAAAGCTTTATATTTTGTTTGAATCAGAATCAGTTCTAGGTAATCTTAAGCAGCTCTGCAGATAAAACTGAACCAAAAAATATTTCCTATGAGAAAAAGATTGGGGAAAATTAACTCACACAAAGTTTGTGAGTTTGTTTAGAGTGTGTGTTAGTCACAACAAAGCTGACAAATTAATTTACAACTTAAGTGAGAAAATTCAATTCCTCATTAAAAGAGTGTTCTAAGGCCCAAGAAACAAATACTATTTCCTATGACAAATATTTTTTCTAAACTTTGTGGTTATCATGAAACCATATCACATGGGAGCTGAGTCAAACATTATTTGACTGCTTGCCTGGGAGAAGAAAACAAAAATGAAAAAGAAATAAAATATACACACCAAGGAAATTAGAATTGAAAGAGACACATGTACCCCAATGTTCATTGTAGCACTGTTTACAATAGCCAGGACATGGAGGCAACCTAGATGTCCATTGGCAGATGAATGGATAAGAAAGCTGTGGTACATATACACAATGGAATATTACTCAGCCATTAAAAAGAATGCATTTGAATCAGTTCTAGGGAGGTGGATGAAATTGGAGCCTATTATTCAGAGTGAAGTAAGTCTGAAAGAAAAACACCAATACAATATACTAACGCATATATATGGAATTTAGAAAGATGGTAACGATGACCATCTATGCGAGACAGCAAAAGAGACACAGATGTAAAGAACATTCTTTTGGACTCTGTGGGAGAAGACGAGGGTGGGATGATTTGAGAGGGTAGTGTTGAAATGTGTATATTATAATATGTGAAGTGGACCGCTGGTCCAGGTTTGATGCATGAGACAGGGTGTTCAGGGCTGGTGCACTGGGATGACCCTGGGGGATAGGATGGGGAGGGAGGTGGGAGGGGAGTTCTGGATGGGGAATACATGTGCACCCGTGGCTGATTCATGTAGATGTATGGCACAAACCACTACAATATTGTAAAGTAACTAGCTTCCAATTAAAATAAATTAATTAAAAAAATAATAACAACAACAACAATAAAATAAGCCACAAAGCCTCTCTTTCCTGAATGAGAGTAACATAAAAAAGAATTGTAATTATAAGAAAAAAGAAAGCGTGTATTGATCCAAACTTAAAGTAGGTCTTTGATCTCCAGTAGTTCATAAATCATCAGAATAGCGTCTTCAACCTTCTCTCTTTTATCTTGCTGAGAAGAACTATGACCTGCACACCGCTTGAATCTTCAAAATAATTATGGTTAGAGTAATTATTTCCTTTTTAGTTTTCCCATCAAATATCATTGCAATATGCAGCCTTCTTTTCACTTAATCCAAAACATTCAAAATATCGAGACATAATTCTAATGCCACACTTGTCATGTATCTTTTACACCTTTTACAGTAAAAACTAGCAGTACTTTTTGATACCCAGTGACTAAAAGTGTTCAATAAATCTGTTGAATAGAATGTGAAATTGAATGGTGATATGAGCTTGGTAGACTTATTATGCTTACTTATTAAAAAAAAAAAACAAACATCAATTTGTTACATGATTTTAGAAAGTTACTTTCAATCCTATTCAATTTAATAATACTAAGCCCCTCCTGGCAGATAGGACTTTCAAAGTATTATAGAGAACAGTAAAGATATTTGGACACAGCTCTATATTCACGTAGCTTTCAGACTAATCAGTGAGAAAAAAGCTGAACATATGAAACAAGGGCTACACTTAGTAGAGACCAAAACTTTATAGAAACTCACAATGGGGAGTAAACTTAAAATCAGTGACAGTGATATGCACACATTTGTCAAACTCACTGATACCCTACCAGCATTTTGAAAAAGTGAAAGTGAAAGTTGCTCAGTCGTATCCGACTCTTTGCAACCCCATGGACTATACAGTCCATGGAATTCTCCAGGCCAGAATACTGGAGTGAGAAGCCTTTCCCTTCTCCAGGGGATCCTCCCAACGCAGGGATCCAACGTCTTCCACGTTGCAGGCAGATTCTTTACCAATTGAGCCACCAGGGAAGCCCAAGAATACTGGAGTGGGTAGCCTACCCCTTCTCCAGTGGATTTTCCCAACCCAGGAATCGAACAGAGGTCTCCTGCATTGCAGGCAGATTCTTTACCAGCTGAGCAGTTTGAAAAGACTTTATTAATTGAGGAGATATTAAAGAGAAACAATAAATCTTTATATAGTAGATTGATAACTGAAGGAAAGTTAAAATGGAGTTTTTTCAGATGGAAAGATTCTTTCAGATCATATATCCCAATACTTTAAAGATAAAGAACTAAGGCACAGAGAGGTTCATAACTACCCTAAGGTTACACAGCACATCAGAGACATTGGAGCAAAGCTCTTTAGTCCCCCTTTGTGTCCAGAAAGATAAGATATTTCTTCTAGACGGAAATGGGAAGGGATGGTGGTGGGGCCCATATGACCATGTCTTAGGTACTGTGATCATTTTAACAACTTTAATTCTTCCAATCTATGAGCATGGAATATGTTTCCATTTATTTGTGTTGTTTTGTTAATTTCTTTCATCAGTGTCTAATAGTTTTCAGAGAAGTGGCCTTTCACCTCCTTGGTTAAATTTTACCTGCTAGGTATCATCTCCTAGGTATTTTATTCTTTATGATGTGATTGTAAATGTGATTGTGTAAGTGATTGTAAAGGCATTTTCTATGTAGGGTATTATGTCATCTGCAAATAATGAAAGTTTCACTTCTTTCCCTCTAACTTGGGTGCCTTTTATTATGTATTTTTGTCTCATTTCTGTGGTTTTGCTATTTCTGATAAGATGTCAATAATATTAATAACTCTAGGTTCATTTGTGTATAATATGTTTTTCCCTCTGGTTGCTTTTAGGATTTTTTTCTTATCACTGTTTGAATTAATGTGAGAGAATGTGCCTTTTGGGAGAGGATGTGTTTATCTTTTTCAAATAAGCTTTTTTACTAAAGTATAGTATGCATGCATAAAAGTGAACAAGTCAAATGTATACAGATGGAACCATCATAGATTGAACATGCCCATATGAATACCAGGGATTCCCTGGTGGCTCAGCTGGTAAAGAATCTGCCTGCAGTGAGGGAGACTTGGGTTTGATCCCTGGGTTGGGAAGATCCCCTTGGAAGATTTCCCTGGAAAAGGGAAAGGCTACCCACTCCAGTGTTCTGGCCTGGAGAATTTCATGGACTGTATAGTCCACGGGGTCTCAAAGAGTTGGAAACAGCTGAGCAACGTTCTCTTCCATATAAGTTCAATCCAAATCAAAACATAAAGCATTACCTGAACTGTAAAAGCCCTTTGAAGCCCTCTTCTGGTTACTGCTCTTAGAATCTACCTCAGAGAAACTATTCTCCTGATTCAATACATGGTAGAATTTCAAATAACTGAAATTATACCATGCATTTATTTGTGGCCAGATTCTTTTGCTCTACATTATATTTGTGAGATTTAATACATCTTGCTGCTTATAGAAATAGTTTTTTATATTTATTGGTGTTGTGCAAATATTCCCACACAGTTATCTCTATTGGATTGATGGACATTTCAATCCCTTCCTTTTTTTACTTTTTAAAAATAATGCTGCTATTAACACTCAGGTACATGACTTTTGGTGTACATATGTATGAGCATGTATTCATTTTTGTTGAGTCTGTCCTTAGAATTGAAATTGCTGCACCATAAGTTAAGATTCAGTTTTCGTATCAGCCAATAGTACTGCGTTACAAAATGGTTTATACTAATTTGATTTTCACCAGATGTGCATGAGTTTTCCAGTTACTCCACATCCTTATAAACACTTGATATTTTCTTTAAGTTTTTGTTATTTTGGTAGATGTATAATATTATCCCAATGTTTTCTTATATTTTTCTGAAGACTAATGAAAGGGAATCTCACTCTAGTCTTTTTTTAAATTTTGCACTCCTAGTCTCCCTAGATCATATCTAGGGAGTGACTATGCCTAGATAAAATGGGTGAGTATCCCATTTTAGTCACCTTGAGTTACTGTGGTAATATATGAATACATACTTATATATATATATATTACTGTGGTAATATTTTTAAAAGTTTAAACCAACTATAGATACTGCAATCACTGCTCACAGTTCTAAGCTCACAGAGGGAGCTGTCTTCCTCTCAGCTTCCTTTTTATTTTTTGCAAACTATCCCTAAGCTGCTTGAGTACATTTTTTTTTCCCTTCATGTCTAGGAAGAGCAGGCAGCAAGGAAAGAGAGCTGTGTACTAATACGGGTGAGAGCATCCTGGCTAAAAAGGGTTGCTGAGCAGTTCTTTCAGTGTCGTGTTGCTGGTGGCTCTGGGGTGTTGTCTGCTCATGGTCTGGTCTCTGTAAATGCAGGTATAGGCAGCTGAGACTTGGTCTTTTTTTAGGAAATCAGTGGTCTGTACTGGAAAGCTAGGTACCAATTTCATAGCCTTATAGAAGGTATAGCTCTGTTGCTCCCACCAATAGGCAGTTCTGTTTGTAGATTCTCCATGAAAGTCCATTCACCTTACTTGAAACCCTTTGATGAGGGAGATTATTTGGCCACCTGAAACCTTGCTGTCTTCTTTGGCTATTCTGGGCCCACGAACGGCCTGAGAATCTCTGACCCACCAGTCTTTACTCTTTGAGACGGTCATGTCCAAATTTCATAGACTTTTTGAGCATGCTGGCCTTATACTTACTACCTTTCATAATCACTCAGATTGGAGGAAGGATAAGAAGGCTAGTCTCTGGTTTTCTGAAGAGTCTCTTTTCAACTCTCTTTGTCGCTTATTATATCCTTTTTTGGTGGGCAAAAGTATCCAAACCAATCCTGTCTGGTCCTGATATAGTGTGGGAAAGTCTGGCACTAGGAATATAGCTCCCTTTCAACCTGGCAGTCAAAAATATCATCCCTTTTATGTGACCTATGAATTGTCTCCATGATATTCCTATACTCTAGCGCAGTCCCTAGACTTGGGGCTGGGAAGGGGTGAGTAGTTACCCTGAACTCCTTCCTTAACTGTGGCTCACTTTTGGTCTTTCAAAGTGTCTGTCTTGTAACTTTTCTATTTTTGTTTCCATTGCCAAGTACCTGATTTCTATATGTTACCAATTTAAATCATTAAAAAGAGAATCCCTCTGGTTCATCTTGTTCCTGTTTGTGCAGAATTTTATTTTATTTTTGGCTGTGCTGTGTCTTTGTTGCTGTGTGAGGGCTTTCTCTAGTTGCTGAGATTGCAGGCTAGTCTTCACTGTGGTATATGAGCTTCTCATTGCGGTGGCTTCTCTTGTTGTGGAGCACAGGCTCTAGGCATGTGGGCTCAGTAGTTGTGGCTTGCTGGCTATAGGATGTGGGCTCAGATTTGGGGTGCACAGGCTTAGCTGCTCCACAACATATGGGATCTTCTCGGACCAGGAATAGAACCCTTGTTCCCGGCATTGGCAGGTGGATTCTCAACCACTAGACCACCAGGCAAGTCCCAGTGCAGAACGTTTAATGTCAGGCCCTCTCCTAAGTGGCAACTCTATGGATTGGCCTAACTGTATTCTATTCAACTGGTAGCCCACAAAGAAGCTAGGACAAGTGTCAAGTGGAATTTTTGATGCCCCAGAATCATTGTTTTGCTCTGACCAGCCATATGTGTAATGTGTCTTTTGTGCAGCACTTCTGGTTATACTGATGAATTTGCACTGCCTTGTGCATCTGGTGACCACTAGCCTGAGAATGCAAAATCCCGGGGTTAGGAGTGCGGTGGGTGGCACTATGACTGGGTGTTTCTCTGTGTAAGACTATGAAAAATGCAGCCAAGACAACTGGATGTTACTGCTTTCATTTTGTTTCAGGATAGGCCTGCCTGGATGATCAAAACAGATGGAAAAGAGGCATATGGGGCAATAAGCCTGTTCCTTTGCCTCCTGGTAAGTCAAGCCTTACACTGAGAGAGCTAATATCTCACTAGCCTTCTTCCCTGTTTTCTCTCATGCTGAGGTCAGCTAGAGTTTACCAGAGATGTTCCTATGTATATTACCTCTATTCTTGAATAGGCTTATATCTCGGTGGCAGACAACATTATAACTTTAATGTTCAGCAGCTGGTTAAGAATTTTTTATTAACTTGATAATGCTCAACTTGATATCTTTTCTCAGCACTGTCAGAGATTGCTTGTACTGCCTTTTATCTTCTATTTATGAGTGTCCTGGATATTTAGCCACATGTTCTACATGGATTTTTTGATAGGAATTTAAGTCTGACATTATTATGATCACAAGCATAAACAAGTGTATAAAGATGTTGTGATGAGTTGCAAGGCTGCATTTATTCATGTGTGTGTGTGCGCGCGCTTAGTTACAGCTGTGTCAGACTCTTTGCAACCCTATGGACTGTAGCCCACCAGGCTCCAATGTCCATGGGATTCTTCAGGCAAGGTACTGCAGTAGGTTGCCATTTCCTTCTCCAGGGGATCTTCCTGACACAGGGATCAAACCTGGGTCTATAGCATTGCAGGCAGTTTTTTAACCATCTGAGTCATCTGAGAAGTGTAACCGAAAGAGGATGCAATGAATACTTGCGTAAAGAATTGGAATAATGTCAGTCTAGAAACTGCAAATTTTAGGAAGGTATTTGGGTATTTGAGAGCAGCAAATTTCTGCAAATGGAATGGTTAATCATTCTGATGCATCTTGGGGGAAAAAATAGGCTAATTTTCAGCAAGAGCTGCTTCTTAGCATTATCCTCACAAGGTCTTCTGAGATAACACAGCAGTTACAATTGCTAATAGGCTTTATATCTATTAAGTTGTTGCCATTTTATCTTGATACACTGATAGAATGAGTTTCAAGAATACTTAATAGAGTGCAATAGCCTCCAGCTGCCAAATGCTAGATTTAATTATTTATCAGGACCAGTGTGAGTGTTTAGACATACTGCTTGCAGTGTAGCACGTCCGCATTATTAAAATTGAAATTAGAGATCCCGTAAGACTCCACGTAAAGCCAAAGAATGCCAGTATTTGGGGACCTTGGAGATTTCATTCTATTTTGTAGGAAAGAAAGCTGAGACTCAGGGAAGAGGCGTTATCTCAGTTTATTCAGTAGGTTTAAGGCAGGAGCACAGTTCAATCTCAGCTCTTCTGCTTCTCTGTTCCAGGATTTCTCACAGTACCAGACCATTTTATTTCCAGTTCCTTTATTTTGTCTTCTTTGCTATGTATTTTGCCACTGCAACCTTATTGATAGCCTATCCTTTGCCCCAAATGTTTATCATTATGTCTGTATAAATAAAAATACTAACTGCTTTTGGAGAGAAAACCTACACCACTCCTCCTTGTGTTTTTCTGTTACGATCACACTCACAACACTTCTGACACCAGTTGTGTATGTGTGTGTGTGTGTGTGTGTTTTCTCCCACACCAAGCAATTCCGTGCCACCAGCAGGTTGCCCTACAGTGTAACTCCGTTATGACACTAGTTACCTGGAGAAAGTGTCATCTCCCACAGATGTGCCCACTCCTTCAGATGCCAGTTGCAAGTCTGTGTTGTTGTCTGTGTTTCTGACTGATCAGCTGTAAGTTGGGGGTTCCTGCTAGAACGGCTTACAGAACTCAGAGAAATACTTGTGTTCACCTGTTTATTATCTAGTGAAGGGTGCAGATAAACAGTTAGATTGAAAAGAGATGTAGGGCAGGGTCTGGGAGGTCCTGAGCACAGGAGGGTCTGAACTCATGGAGTTGGGGCTGCATCACCCTCCTGATATGAAGAAGTATGCACCAACCTGTAAGTTACCCAAACTGTGCTGTATTAGGACTTTATATCGGCTTCGTCACAAAGGTACGGTCAATTATTAACTCTGTTTCCACCTCTTTGTCCCTCTCCGGAAAATAGGAGATGGGGCTGAAAATTCCAAGTCTCTAATCCTGGCTTGGTCTTTCCCATGACCAGCCCCATCCAGGCGCCCACCACGACTCACCTCCTTAGGACAGAAGACACAGCTACCAGGAAATTCCAGGAGTTTAGGAACACTGTGACATGGATGGAATCAAAGACCAAATGTTAGAGCAAAAGGTGCTCCTAGCATTCTCATCACTAAGGAAATTAAAGGGATATTTAGGAGCTCTGTGTCAGGAACCAGAGGCAGGGATATAATTTTTATTTCACAGTTGATATAAACAATTATTCTATCATTTTGCATTTTGGGTTCAGTGCGAAGTCAGTAACAAAAAAAATGTTATAAAAAGTGCTCTAGTCCTTTAGAACACAATAGAAGGAGCTAAATGACAGCTATGTTGTGAATGAACGGAAATTGGCTCTCTTATGGACGACCGCATATCTGACATTATTGAACAGATCTGTTAGTCCTCATTGTTTTTTTTTTTTTTTTCTTTCTAAGAGTGATGGATTTTAGGCCTTATGTTTTTTGGGTTTTTTTTGCATGATAACTACTTTTTTTTTTTTTTTTTACTTTACTGTATTGGTTTTGTCATACATCAACATGAATCTGCCATGGGTGTACATAAGTTCCTACTCCTGAACCTCCCTCCCACCTCCCTCCCCATACCATCCCTCTGGGTTATTCCAGTGCACCAGCCCCCAAAGCTATTTTGAAATATAAATTCACAGAAACTTACAAAAAATGCACTGGGACATCTTGTGTACTCTTGACTCATTTTCTCCCAGTGGTGACGGCTTGCATCTCTGTAGTACAATATCAAAACCCAGGATGGTTTACATATACAGTTTTATCACATGTGTAGATTTGTATCATCACTGCTACCACAATCAAGATAAAGAACTGTGCCACAGGGCTCTCCTGGTGGGTCCAGTGGTTAAGAGATGGTATGGGGTGGGAGGTGGGAGGGGATTCATGTTTGGGAACGCATGTACACTCGTGGTGAATTCATGTCAATGTTTGGCAAAACCAATACAGTAATGTAAAGTAAACTAAAGTTAAAATAAAAATTAGAAAAAAAAATCAGAAAAACTGAAAAAATTTAAAAAAAAAAGGAATCCATCTTGCAATGCGTGGAATGCAGGTTTGATTCCTGATCCAGGAGGATCCCACATGCTGTGGAGCAACTAAGTCCATGCCCCTACAGCCCATGTTCGGCAACAAGAGAAGCCACCGTAACTAGAAGCCAGCAAACCACAGCTAGCGAGTAGCCCCTGCTCACCACAGCTAGAGAAAAGCCCACGTATAGCAATGGAAACCCAGCACAGCCAAAAATTTAAAAAATAAATATTAACAAATTTAAAAAAAGCCTTCATCACAATGCTTCCTTATATATCTCTTGGCAGTCACACCTCAATCCTTTTCCGCTATAGTTCTTACCCTTGTTAACCACTATTCTGTTCTTCATGTCTATAATTTTATTTCAATAATTCTTATAAATAGAATCATAAAGTATGTAGTTTCTTTAAATGGAAGAAACAAGTAAGACTTTTGTTAGCTCTGCAAAATAATTTTTAACAATCATTTGTTTCAAGTCCTATCTGTCTTGAAAAATGTACTCTGTCTTTTCCCATATTTCCTGGTATCAGGATAGAAAATCAGTAAGAGACCAAAAAAAATTCTATTTTCTCCACTTGAAATATATATTGTTCCATTTTCTCTCTCTCTGTTTTTCATCATAAAAAGTAACTTACTGCTCTTTCCTTCTTCTAAGAAAAGTTAATAATGAGCCTTTCATATAGTCTTTAATGAAAGCCCAGATTATCTTTTAAACATTTTTCATTATATGTGTTCCTTTCTGGGTTTTTACAACAATTAATCAAGATGGAAATAGATATTTAAAAGGCAAAATACGAAATGATCTTGCTCTAGAAATCCATCATTTCTGAGAAAGTACCCCCTCTTCCAAATTGTCTGTGAACATTATTCACATTGCCATTCACTTTTATTCAAATTCTGTATTTTTTGCAAGTTTCTATAGCTGATGCGGGTTCATAACTAAGGTAATGAAGTGTGGAACCAACTGATTGTCTACCCATTACAACTGATGTTAGTGATGGCTACTGGGAAGCTCCCTATATAACCACTGCTCCATATATAAGATCTTGCAAACTTTGCTGAGTTATTATACAAGGGATTGCCTAAGTGCTAAATGTAAACCTATTGATGCATTATAGGAAGCCATTTGTATTAATGTGATTAAGAGACCCTACCTAACTCTGATGAAAAATTACTTGAAAGTAACAGAGGAAAGAGTCCTTATTTTAGAGTAAATGAACTATTGGGAGTAATTATGATTAGTCCAACCATAACTGGATTTAATGAGACTTAATAGAAACAAATTAGACATAATTGGAAGTGAAGCAAAAGTCAATTAAATCTTTACAATTTTAACTTTATAAAAATTATTGAATTAAATGACCAGGATCAATTAGCAAAGGAAATAAAGCCATGAAATGCATTTCTAGGAAATTGGTACTTTTTTGAGGGGAAAGGCATTGTTTCCTTGAATGATTAGAGTTCAGTGAAAATTAGTTTAATCAGTTTTGCAGTCTTAGCAGTTTAATAACTGCAAATGAAGTAATTATGCAAATTTATAATTTCATCTATAAAGTGCTGCAGAAGTTGTTTTAAGGAATCAAGGAGTAGAATTTATTTATATAATAAAATAGTGTATTAATAAAATTCAGTGAATTCAAGTGGTTTGGAATAAAGATGTGGCTACTCTTACTTGACATTCACTTCAGGACTGGGTTAGCTGTATAAGAATTACAGTTGATCTGTTGTAGAAATTGTGATTGAAAATACACTCACTACTTTGCTCTTTGTAGACTTGCCCTGGGAATCAGTCCTTATTCCTTTAGCTCTGTTGTCTGCTCCAACTACTGTTATACTAAAGATCCCAAGTCAGTTTTTATTCAGTAACTTAAGTGAAGTTCTGTGCAACTGGTCACCTAGCAACTCAATACTAATAACCTGTGGTTGAGGATGACAGAGGGTGAGATGGTTGGATGGCACCACTGACTCAATGGATGTGAATTTGGGTAAACTCTGGGAGTTGGTGATGGACAGGGAGACCTGGCATGCTGTAGTCCATGGGGTCGAAAAGAGTCGGACATGAGTGAGCGACTGAACTGAACTGAACTGACTGAAACAGTCTCCTCACAATACAGCCAGAGTCAATCAGACTGTTGTGATTCTTGTATCCTTGGTATGCAAGGAAATGTATATCATGACTCTTTCTGTGATGCTTAATGACCTTCAAAAGGGCCCCTGAACATGTACTAACTTTGAAATGTGATGGAATTAGACAGCAGTTTTGATTTGGTGAATGAACTATAATTCTCTAATGATGATATTAATTCTGTAATGACCAGCACAAAGGAAAAAAAAAGTAGCAAATCAGGTTCAGGAAATAAATGTATAGATGAGCTGTGTAGATGCAGCACAGCTTTATAGACATGATTCTTTAAATTCATTATGTCTGAAATCAAACCATCTTCATACACTGCAGACATGACAAATTTTTTGCTGAAGCATGTTTCCTTTAGTTTTTCTTTTCTTTCTTTTTTTTTTTTTTTACGGTTTTCAGATTCTTTTGGATTTCAGACTTGTGGACTTACAGATTGTGGACTGATGCTTTCGTTTTCATTCAGCTCTAATTACTTTGTCACCTCTGTTCTGCTTTCATTATTAACTCATAAGGCATTTAGAAATTTAGTTTTTCAGTTTTCAGAAATGTGTGTTTTTGGTTTTTACAATTTATACAATTTTTAATTTAATCAACTGTGGTCAGAGAATGTGGTCTGTGTCATAACACTTCCTTCTTATTTGCTAATAACTCTGTTATGAACTCAGATCTGGTCAGTGCTTATCAAGGTCTTGATTCCAGAGCTGCTCCACTGGTGCACCATGAATGGACTGTAGGTTTTGTAACATATTGATTTCTTCAGCCCTCAGGACAGTTAGGCAAGGCCTTCTTTTTCTAAAAAATTAACTAACTAATTAATTAATTTTTAATATGAATTTATTTATTTTAATTGGAGGTTAATTACTTTACAATATTGTATTGGTTTTGCCATACATCAACATGAATCTGCCACAGGTATACACGTGTTCCCATCCTGAACCCCCCTCCCTCCTCCCTCCCCGTACCATCCCTCTGGGTCATCTCAGTGCACCAGCCCCAAGCATCCAATATCATGCATTGAACCTGGACTGGTGACTCATTTCATATATGATATTATACGTGTTTCAATGCCATTCTCCCAAATCATCCCACCCTCTCCCTCTCCTTCTCCCACAGGGTCCAAAAGACTGTGCTATACATCTGTGTCTCTTTTGCTGTCTCGCATACAGGGTTATCATTATCCTTTTAAAGACAAGTGCATATTTAATCAGGCTCAAGTCAATGGAATTATGACTTTATTAATGCAGGGGGTAACTCCATCAGTTATTTTATTAGTGAGATTTTATTAAAAGAAATGAACTGAGAGGTGTTTGAACTTAGAATTTGGAGAATAAAGGATATATATCTGTAAATAAGAAATATACTCACTTTCATCCCTTACGTACCAGAACACTCTCAGCTCCAACCACTATGATTCTTATATAACATAATGTCTTTCCTGATGAGGCAGGCCTGGCCATCTTCTGCATCTCAGGAAAAGTGAGGAGAATCTCAAGATTCATGGCAAGGGGTGCTAATGCTTTTGTGGTGGTGTGTAGTTGAAGTTTTCTGTGTGTGTATAGATGCCATGTTGAAGTTAATGCAGTTTTAAAAGTTCAGTTTAGTTCAGTCACTCAGTCGTGTCCAACTCTTTGCGACCCCATGAATCGCAGCATGCCAGGCCTCCCTGTCCATCACCATCTCCCGGAGTTCATTCAGACTCACATCCATCGAGTCCGTGATGCCATCCAGCCATCTCATCCTGGGTCATCCCCTTCTTCTCCTGCCCCCAATCNAGTCCAAGGGACTCTCAAGAGTCTTCTCCAACACCACAGTTCAAACGCATCAATTCTTCGGTGCTCAGCCTTCTTCACAGTCCAACTCTCACATCCATACATGACCACAGGAAAAACCATAGCCTTGACCAGACAGACCTTAGTCGGCAAAGTAATGTCTCTGCTTTTGAATATGCTATCTAGGTTGGTCATAACTTTTCTTCCAAGGAGTAAGCATCTTTTAATTTCATGGCTGCAGTCACCATCTGCAGTGATTTTGGAGCCCCCAAAAATAAAGTCTGACACTGTTTCTACCGTTTCCCCGTCTATTTGCCGTGAAGTGATGGGACCGGATGCCATGATCTTTGTTTTCTGAATGTTGAGCTTTAAGCCAACTTTTTTGCTCTCCTCTTTCACTTGGTTTAAATTCAAATGATTCAAATACCTATCCCTGATCTCTAGACCTTTCAGGGCTTTGGTTATTTCTTTATGTTAGAGGATGTTAGAAGCAGTGCTTCAATTCAGAGCAGGTGATGCTTAAATAGGAGCAAAGGTGAAAGAAACTGAGAAAACAAAATCAGCACCAAGGGCTGGCCTTGTGCAGTGTGACTCAAAAGGTCTTCTTGGGCCCCTTTTTGGATCTTACCCATCCTCTGTGATTTTCCACCCATTCTTGTCCCTTTGAGGAAAGGGATGGAAGAGAGGGTAGAAGTAACTAGATCAGAAAAAGAAGGAGCAAAAGGCAGGGATGTAGAAATGGTGCTTGTGGAAGATGGAAACCTTGAAGTGTGAAATAGAATAGAGTTTGAACTTCAGTTAATACTGCTGTGTGTGTGTGTTCAGTTGCTCAGTCATGTCCAACTCTTTGTAACCCCATGGACTGCAGCCTGCCAGGCTCCTCTGTCCATGGTGTTCTCCAGCTGAGAATGCTGGGGTGGATTGCCATTTCCTCCTCCAGGGGACCTTCCTGACCTGGGGATCGAACCTGCATCTTCTGCGTCTCCTGCATTGCAGGCAGATTCATTACCACTGTGCCACCTGGGAAGATGCATTGTTGCTGTAGTTCTCCTCAAATGTGCTCTATTTTTATTCAAGTGTACATTGAATGCTTCTTGTGTACATGATATTTTGATAAGATCTGAACTATTTTTGAAGCTGTGAATCATCAGGAGGAAGGATTAAAGGGCTGGTTATTTTAGTGGTCTGGATCCATCACCAGTAGGAAATACCCCACTGCTGATGTCTACCTGTTCCCGTGCATAGCCTGGCCCATTATCAATATCACCCACCGGAATGGTACATTTCTCACAAAGGATGGACCTACATGGACACATCATAATCACCCAAAGTTCATAATTTACCTTAGGGTTCACTCAGTGTTGTGCATTCTACGGGTTCGGACGAAAGTATAATGATGAATATCCATGATTATAACATCATACAGAGTATTTTCACCGCCCTAAAAGTCCTCTGTGCTCTATTCATTTCTTCCACCCGCCTCTTTCCACAAACTTGGTTTTTCAAAATTGTCTTCATAATTTTGCCTTTTCTCAGAGTGTTGTAAAATGGGAATTGTTCAGTGGGTAGCCTTCTTAGATTGACTTCTTTTACTTAGTAATATGCGTTTAAGTTTCTTCCATTCTTTTCTTGGGTTGGTAGTTCACTTCATTTTGGTGAATAATATTCCATTGTATGGATGTCCATTACCTAGTGAAGGGCATATTGGTTGTTTCCAAACTTCGGCAATTGTAAATAAAAATGCTATAAACATCCACATGCAGATTTTTGTGCGGACATAAGTTTTCAATGCCGTTCGGTAAATACCAGGGATCGCAATTGTCAGATCACATGGTAAGAGGATATTTAGTTTTGTAAGAAACCACCAAACTGTCTTCCAAATTGGCTGTGCCATTTTGCATTTCCACCAGCAATGAATGAGAGTTACTGTTGCTTCACATTCTCATCAGTGTTTGATGTCAGTGTTCTGGGTTTTGGCCATTCTAATAGTGTGTAGCGGTATCTCACTTGTTTTAATTTGCATTTCCCTGATGACTCATGATGTGGAGCATCTTTTCATGTGTTTATTTGCCATGTAGGTATCTTCTTTGGTGAGGAGTCTGTTAAGGTCTTTGGTGCATTTTTAAAATCAGGCTGTTTATTTTCTTATTGTTGAGTTTTAATAGTTCTTTGTATATATTTCCTGAGGTTTTAGGGGGGCTTTTCTAAACTGCACAAGTAGATTCAGTTTTTGAGTCTAGTTTCATTATTTGTGTTTGAATGGCCACTTTAAGGCATTTAAATTTATGGTGATTACTGATATTTAGATTTATTATACTCTCTTATTTAGGTGCTTTTTTGCCTCAAATTTTTTATGCTTCTTTCCCCTACTCCTTTTCTGATATCTACTGAATTGATGGAGTTTTAAGAAATCCTTGACCCCCTTCTACTTCTACATAAGGAAATAAACTACTGTGAGCCAGAGTCAGCAGAACCAACACATAATTTATGTGTTTTGCAGTTTTGATTTGTGGGTGCTTGTTCAGTCATTCATTATTGGTGGGAAGTTTGTGGGCCCCAGTTGTGAGTGTGTCACTCAAGACAAGTTTTATATTCATTTCAGCCTGGTGTTCCAAAACATTCACTACCTGGGATTTCTTTACATTTCTTTCTTGGCTTAGGTTTCCTTAGACCCTGCTGAAGTATAAACTCAAAGTCCAAACCTGTTTCAGGGTAGGGCTGTGGTTTTTCATTCTCAAGGGGAGGTTTTGTTTTTTTTTTTTCTTTTTCCAGGACTCAGACTCAGAGATGGACAAGTTCTCCTTCTATTTCTTTTCTTTTGTTAGAGGCTTTTATTTCCTGACTCATAGTTCTGAATTTCTGAATTTATCCAATTCTTTGCCTTGTGGAGGCTCAAAGCCTTGCCTTCTGTCCCTTGCACAGCTTTGAGGTCTGTGTTTCAAGATTCTTGGGATTGGCAAATGTTCCCAGAGCAGTCATAATTTTTGTGCACTTTGACCATTCAGGTTTTCTGCTTTGTGGTGGTATTTCCCCTCAACACCTTCCACCCCCATATTTCTCTCACTCTCTTGGACATACAACTGTGTATTTAAATGGATATTTGCTATATTTTATTTGCTATTCTCTATGTGCTTTACAGTAAGGGCTTTTCAGAATATCCATTTCAACTTACTGCTGCTCCTGCTGCTGTTAAGTCACTTCAGTTGTGTCCGACTCTGGGCGACCCCATAAACGGCAGCCCACTAGGCTCCCCCATCCCCGGGATTCTCCAGGCAAGAACACTGGAGTGGGTTGCCATTTCCTTCTCCAATGCATGAAAGTGAAAATTGAAAGTGAAGTTGCTCAGTCGTGTCCGACTCTTCATGACCCCATGGACTGCAGCCTACAAGCTCCTCTGTCCATGAGATTTGCCAGGCAAGAGGTTTATTTTCATGTACCTTAGAAACACCCAATTCCATACAATAATATCTTACATAAAAGCCATTCTTTAAAAAAGTTTTTATTGAGGTATAGTTTATTTACAGTGTTGTGATAGTTTCACGTGTACAGCAAAATGAATCTATTATACATTTACAAATATCCAGTCACTTCTTGGGAAATAGATGGGGAAACAGTGTCAGACTTTATTTTGGGGGCTTCAAAGTCACTGAAGATGGTGACTGCAGCCATGAAGTTAAAAGACACTTACTCCTTGGAAGGAAAGTTATGACCAACCTAGATAGCATATTCAAAAGCAGAGACATTACTTTGCCAACAAAGGTCCGTCTAGTCAAGGCTATGGTTTTTCCAATGGTCATGTATGGATGTGAGAGTTGGACTGTGAAGAAGGCTGAGTGCTGAAGAATTGATGTGTTTGAACTGTGGTGTTGGAGAAGACTCTTGAGAGTCCCTTGGACTGCAAGGAGATCCAACCAGTCCATTCTAAAGGAGATCAGTCCTGGGTGTTCATTGGAAGGACTGATGCTGAAGCTGAAATTCCAATACTTTGGCCACCTCATGCGAAGAGTTGAGTCATTGGAAAAGACTCTGATGCTGGAAGGGATTGGGGGCAGGAGGAGAAGGGGACGACAGAGGATGAGATGGCTGGATGGCATCACTGACTTNAGTTAGTTCGTTCTGGTTACTTGCCGGGCTTTCCTACCCGATTCTTACAAAGCTGTGCAGCCTGCGCCTCGAGCACGTGTCCCTGCCCCACCCCCACTTGCTAGTGGCGGGTGCTGGTTTATGTGCTGCTTTTCCACTGGGGAAGTCACTGCTGGGCTTGTAATCTGTCGGTTTTAATTATTCATTTATGTATCGTTCCTGTTATGATGCCCTCTGTGCTTCCAGGGCTCACCACAGACTCGGCAGGGAGAGTGTTTCCTGGTGTTTGGAAACCTCTCTTCTTAAAGTTCCTTTCCCGGGTCGGGCTTCCCTACCCGGGACGGAGCTCCCTCCCCACCTCCTTTGTCTCTTTTGTCGTCTTTTATATTTTTTCCCTACCTGTTTTTGAAGGCAATGATCTTCTTTTCTGGGTGCTTGATGTCCTCTGCCAACATTCAGAAGTTGTTTTGTGGCATCACTGACTTGATGGACATGACTTTGAGTGAACTCCGGGAGTTGGTGATGGACAGGGAGGCCTAGCGTGCTGCGATACATGGGGTGGCAAAGAGTCAGACACGACTGAGCGACTGAACTGAACTGAATCATTTTGAGATTCTTTTTCCATCTAGATAAAAGTCATTCTTGCCTCTTCACACTTGAGGCCCTCGAGGGTTTCTGTTGAGCCACGTGGTGATCGCTTGCCATGCTCTCTTAATACAACTGTACTTCTTTGAATTAGCTTTATAATTTTGATTGTTCCTTATGGATGGGATAGTGCCTTCTATTAACATAAGTATACCTAGGTGTCACTCATGGTGTCAGTTATGGGACATTGAAATTAGCTTTTATTCATGCTGGGCTAATCCAGGGTAAAAATAAAGATTACTGAGACCTTAGTGAGATCATGGCTCTAGTGTTCTGAAACAATTCTTTATTCTATAAGCAACTTAGACATGGCCTGAAGTGTCCTAAATACTCAGTAGAGCAAAATGAGAAACATTTCCTATGAGTTGTTTATTTGACTCATTCTTTCTCCCTCTCTGTGGTTCAGTGTATTCTTCTTTCTTTTGTAGGAACTTCTCTTTCCTAACTCCAATCATAAATCTCTGCCCCTCACTTTAAGTGTAGGCTCACGACCCAAACTGAGCCAATGATAGAAGCTATGCTGTCTACAAGATTTGCCTGGGAGTAAGCAGGTGGTTCAGTTGTACTTATCACAGAAGAAAGTAAATGAAGGGAAACTATTTATCTCAGTGCACAAAGATGCTAGCAGAGAGTCATTGGCTTTGTGTTTCCTACTGTGGGGAAGAAGTGGGTCTCAGGTTAGAGGGGAAAAAACCAGCACACCAAGAAAGTGGCAATGAAAGGCCTAAGGATAGGGAACCTTGGCCCATTACAGGCTCTGGTCCTAGCTTGAGGCCTAGCTTTGCTCATGATTTTCCTCAAGTTTTGTTAGGAAAGCTGCCTTATATAGGTTATCTGTTTCTTCCAATCAAGAGTGCTGATCCCTTCAGTTCAGTTCAGTTCAGTCACTCAGTCATGTCCGACTCTTTGCGACCCCATGAATCACAGCATGCCAGGGCTCCCTGTCCATCACCAACTCCTGGAGTTCACTCAGACTCACGTCCATCGAGTCAGTGATGCCATCCAGCCATCTCATCCTCTGTCGTCCCCTTCTCCTCCTGCCCCCAATCCCTCCCAGCATCAGAGTCTTTTCCAATGAATCAACTCTTCGCATGAGGTGGCCAAGGTACTGGAGTTTCAGCTTTAGCATCATTCCTTCCAAAGAAATACCAGGGTTGATCTCCTTCAGAATGGACTGGTTGGATCTCCTTGCAGTCCAAGGGACTCTCAAGAGTCTTCTCCAACACCACAGTTCAAAAGCATCAGTTCTTTGGCGCTCAGCCTTCTCACAGTCCAACTCTCACATCCATACCTGACTACTGGAAAAACCATAGCCTTGACTAGATGGACCTTAGTCGACAAAGTAATGTCTCTGCTTTTGAATATGCTGTCTAGGTTGGTCATAACTTTTCTTCCAAGGAGTAAGCGACTTTTAATTTCATAGCTGCAATCACCATCTGCAGTGATTTTGGAGCCCCCAAAAATAAAGTCTGACACTGTTTCCACTGTTTCTCTACCTATTTCCCATGGCGTGATAGGACTGGATGCCATGATCTTTGTTTTCTGAATGTTGAGCTTTAAGCCAACTTTTTCAATTCTCCTCTTTTACTTTCTTCAAGAGGCTTTTTAGTTCCTCTTCACTTTCTGCCATAAGGGTGATGTCATCTGCATATCTGAGGTTATTGAACTCAGCAGTGGCCACAGGACTGGAAAAGGTCAGTTTTCGTTCCAATTCCAAAGAAAGGCAATGCCAAAGAATGCTCAAACTACCGCACAGTTGCACTCATCTCACATGCTAGTAAAGTAATGCTCAAAATTCTCCAAGCCAGGCTTCAGCAATATGTGAACCGTGAACTTCCTGATGTTCAAGCTGGTTTTTTAAAAGGCAGAGGAAGCAGAGATCAAATTGCCAACATCCGCTGGATCATGGAAAAAGCAAGAGAGTTCCAGAAAAACATCTATTTCTGCTTTATTGACTATGCCAAAACCTTTGACTGTGTGGATCACAATAAACTGTGGAAAATTCTGAAAGAGATGGGAGTACCAGACCACCTAACCTGCCTCTTGAGAAATCTGTATGCAGGTCAGGAAGCAACAGTTAGAACTGGATATGGAACAATAGACTGGTTCCAAATAGGAAAAGGAGTACGTCAAGGCTGTGTATTGTCACCCTGCTTATTTAACTTATATGTAGAGTACATCATGAGAAATGCTGATCCCTTAGCATCTTCTAAAAAAAAAAGAGTATTTAAATGTTTTAGTATTATTGATATGGTTTTGGTGCTGAACAAAGTGACTTACTCAGATATATTCTCCATATTTTAGAGTTTGCATTTTAAGAACTGTATTTCTGGCACTCTTTCTTTAGAACTGCTAAGTTCAATGAATCGTTAATGTCCACTTTTTGAGCATACAGTTAAAGATTAGTTTAATAGTTGATAGTCATACATCTTTTCAAGAGGTTCAGACCTACTTCAGTTAAGCGCTAAGTTACTTTCAGGCATTGGTGTGTGCAGAGCTTTTGCTGTCAAGGTTAAACTGTTCCCTTCTCTAAGAGGTAAGAAAATTGATACATAAAAATTTTCAGTGTAACAGCTATCCTTTTAGGCCACCAGGCATGGGGAATTTGGTTATCTTTTTACTCCATAGACAATTGACCCATTGTTTGCACTAGATAATCTGGCTTTATTCAAGCACACTGCTGTTTGTGTTTTTAATTCCAAATCTTACCTCATTATGAACAATTTTTTACCCTTTGCTCTGGGGAAATGCTAATGCTGCTTGTTTATATAGAAAGCAAAGTGAAGCAGTCAGTGTTACCATTTTGGCTTGCTTTCACAGGCCAAAAAGGGTAGTTCTGTATTCATTTGTTGAAGTTTCTTTCATTTTCTCCTTTTTATGTTGGATGTGCCTTTAAACATAAGCTAGTATTTCAGCCAGTTAGCTTCATGCATTGATTACTAACCACCATCAGTAATGTCTCCAATGAGTCTTTTGTTTCCTTTATTTGTCTCTACTTTCCTTGTTCTAAAGCCCATAGTGAGCAACCATATTTTAAGTGGATATCTGGAATAACAATGAAGTTCACCACTGTGTTTCCTGGGCTTAAATCAAGATTTATCTGATGTGCTGAGACACTGGGACAGACTGCAGCACTTGGAGGGCCTGTCAAGTACCCATCAGTGATGGGAGGAGGTAAGTAGACTCGCACTGTCATATACCACATGTGTCCCTGACGCTGTCAAAAGCACCACCACTGGGCCACCAGGAGCAGCCACAGATAGTCAACTGTTGTTTTGTTTTGTAATGAGTCATTTTATGTGTTTTCAATGAGCCGAAACATTTTCTTTTCCCCATAGAGTTTTTTCCTTTGAGTTATGCTGTTAACTTATACTGTAGAATTTTATAAAAACAGTCCTGTGGTATTCATCTTTGCATCTCTTATAAAGTGGTTGAAGATGCTATTTTTATGCTTCACAGTGACTTCTTGATGAGAATCTAAGGAAAAATTGCTTTTGGGACTCACTATTCACAAAGTCTGTGCTCTGTCGAAGCAGTTGTTTTATTTACTCTGTACAAATTGTGTTACCTTCTTTGGACTGACTACAAAGCATAAAACAGAATCTGTTGCTCATCTCTGGAAAATGTGGGAACTGGTTGGCACTGTGATGAGTCTTTCCCCTGCCTGTCTTTTCTTTCCCTTGCTTTACATTACACATCATTTTTTCTTTACCTTAAAGCAACTTTTTATCTTATGATTTTGTATGCATTTTAATAAATTTTTTAAATAAGAAAGCAAGGCATAAATAGAATGGGGTAGGCATTTCTTTTTGCGACCCCATGGACTGTAGCCCAACAGGCTCCTCTGTCCATGGAATTCTTCAGTTAACAGACAGTATTCATTCCCTTTTCCAGCGGATCTTCCCAACCCAGTAGTCAAACCCAGGTCTCCCACATTGCAGGCAGATTCTTTACCATCTGAGCCACCAGGGAAGCCCTATAGTGATCCCTAGTCTTGCCCCAGCTCATACAGTGATACAGTCTTCTGACAGAGGTAGCCTAAAGCAATAAGCAGCAAAGTTCTGTACACAGCCAGTAAGTATCTGTACACTTAGATATCTCTAAGGGCCTCCATTAAAAATCCCATGCCCATGGCTTCAAGTGATTCCTTTAGCTCTTATTTCAGAGCCTAATCTTAACATTATAATTTCTTTAAAGAACCTTTAGTGTGTGATTTCTAAACTCACAGTAGATATAAAATGAGACAATTGGAAAGAGGGAGAAAAAGTGCTCTGAAGGAATAGGGAGAAAATAGGGGCACTGGTAGTAATGGCAGGGAGAGAAAAACAAGAAATAGGTGAAAGAGCTAGACTGTGTAAGTAAAACCACATTTGTCAATAGGCCTTTTTATATCTATTCTGCATAAATGTATACAATGTCTACTCTGTATCTATATAACAGATTATATATTAGACTAGAATAAATTATATAGTCACTTATATACATAGATTTATATAATATGATATATTACCTTTTTGATATAAATATATAATACTCATGATCTAATATAATGATGACTAATTTAATT
>SJYQ01096270.1:208636-224969 GCA_006410935.1 Redunca redunca
TTAGTTATGCTTATTTCTTCATTTGCCTTATGATAGATTTTATATATTTATAAGTTTTCATAAGTTTCTCACTGTGCGGTCTAATTTATCGGTTTATGAACAGTTTTTCTTTTAGCTGAGTTTGGATAATTGCTTGGTGGTTCCCTTTCAAATGATAGTTTTGTGTAACATTTTTGGTCATCCCTTAATTTACATGGTATTTGTTGCTTCCTTGTTTGCTCAGTGTTAAAATTAGGTGCTTTCACTTTCTGCTTCTTTCTCCCTTCTCACCACTGGATTTAATCAGTAGCATTATCAATGTTTCAGTATTTGCTATGTGACTCTTAAATTTGCTTATATTTCTAAATTTTTATTTTTATTCCTTTAAATGATACACCCTGGCTTCCAGGTAATATTATAGAGAAGGTGAATGTGGTCAGTCTCCTCGGGTCTGCTACCTGTGTCTGTGTGCGTTGTGTCTACACAACTCAAGGGGTTGCTGTTCGGGTCAGAGTCCAAGTGAATGATGCCCCTCAGAACTGTGCACTGTAAACAAAAAGTAAAATATGGTGACATAAGGAGGAGAAAATTTGTTTTGGATGTTATCAGGAAAGATTTCCCAGAAAAGGTATTGTTTGAAGGTTACATAATGTGTGCTGATTTCAAGGGAGTAAATGACTTATTCTTAAGAAAGATGAAAGAGACTTAGGGCCCTTCAACAATATGCAGAATAGATAAAATGCAATAATCTTATGGAAGATCATCTTCCACACAGTGTGAATGAAGAAGTAATAAGTAATAGTAAAACTCTAGTTTCTGTGTTTAATGGAATATTATCAATGTAGTATTTTCACTAGTTTTCAGTATTGCAAGGGAAATATTCATATGTACTGCACCTTTTATTTGTTTATTTACAGGCTCAATAGTTGTGAATTGCAAGCTTAGTTCCCCCATGGTATGTGCAATCTTAGTTCCCTGACCAGGGATCAAATCCATGTCCCCTGCATTGGAAGGTTGATTCTTAACCACTGGACCTCTAGGGAAGTCCCTACAGCACCTTCTTAAAAATTGCAATCAAAGAATGCTCTCAATGATTATGTTAAAATTGATTTAATGATTACCATTCAACTGAGATGCTAATGTCAGGAAGAAGCTGCAAATATAGCAAGAGTTTATACTACTAACATAAATGCTTCAGAGTCACACCTGGTCATACTTTTAAATGACAGGGACATGTACACAAAGGGAATTTCAAATAAAAGAGGTTTGTTAATGCTCTTTTATTTAAAATAAATGATATGAGTCTGGATTAATGATTTGCATGGTGATCACTCCACTTGTATTGAGAGCCAGTTAGGATTCTATTGGCATTTTCCTTGTACCAACCAGTGTTGCACAATGTAGGAAGCACAAGGACTGGAGAGGTCACATTCTGATGTCCTGAAACTTTGAGTGATTACAAAGTACAGAAGTCCCATGAAGAAAGATCATTACTTGCTGTGTCCCTTGTCTTCAAAAGTCATAATCAGATTATCAGCTGTAAGAATATTTTCCTCTTTGGTTACCAAACAATGAAGCTTTTATAATAGCAGGTCAGCCTAGAATAGCATCAGCCAATATTAATAAGTTAAAGGCACCAGTGGGGCAAGAGAAGAACTGGCAGGATTGCTGATCTTGTTTATTCTCCATGTTAGTTTTTTTTCTTTCTTCTAGGTTCATTTCCAGACCATCTCTTTCATTTCTTGTGTGTTCATCTTTGCAGTATAAAATGCCTTTGTGGTAGTGGAAAGTAATTAGCACATAGAGGCTAGAATCTCAACTTTTAAATTTTATTAATGAGCCGATTTGAGTTCCCCTTTATCTTTTAACTGACCCCAGGAGCATTAATGAAAAGTATATAAATATGAATACAGGTGTAGTAATAAAGGAGAATTATCAGACACCCTTAATTTAATTGGTGTCACCTTAGCCTTTAGTAGGGTAATAGGGTAGTATTGCCACCCAAAGTCATTCAAGACTACATTGCTCACTAATTAACTCACTTAAAAAAATTAAATGACCTTTCAAAAATGAGTAAAACAGGATCTGTTAGGAACCATTGAAATATATATTTGTGAAATAGCATTGGTAGAATATTTAATCATAGAGTCTCAGAGTTTTGAGGGGCCTTAGTGATTCGTTTCCTACAACCGCTACACATGAATCTCCTGAAACAACCTCTTGGTACAGACTTTCTGAGACTCTAGTAACTGGAAGTAATTTCACTGCATCTGACACACCAAAATCTTTTATCTTATTTCATCAGTTCTTAGATTCTTTGTATGAAAAATACCCTGTATAAATAGTATAATGACTGGGAACAATATTTCACTCTTTTGGATAAAGGTGCAATTTATTCAACCCAGTGCTTGTGGCGTATGCATTTAAACTCTATTACGACTACTTTTGGCACATAGAGAAACACAAAGCATTGTTGTACTGCCTTTGAAGAGTTGTAATCTGGGATCTAGGAAGAAACATACAAAGAACAACTTCATATAAAGTTGAATATGACATCATCCAAATTAAACACATTTGCTAAGAATTATGAGTAACCATGCACAATTAACAAAAATAGACATAACTGCAAATCAAGCCAGTGGGCAGGGCATCCCTTATTCCTTAGGAAAATTTTCCACATTAAAGAAGCTTTCAAAATGACAGTTTTACATAGGAAATCCACAGGTCATTTTTATTTAGGAGACATACCAAGCAGCTCACTGTCTTTGTTGTATATGTTAGTTGAAATGCTTTAACAGTGGTTGTGCTTTTGGTTGTTATCTGCTGTATCAGAAATGGATTCAAGCTAGGGTTTTTGGCTGTTTCACTTTAATGAGCATGAAGCAAAAATTTACTAGCATTCAGTGCCTCCCCCAAGTGCTAATCCAAAGCAGGTTTTCCCATTAAAAAAAGTGTCTCTGATGGTACATCTCAATGAGCACAACTGATTTTTCTTAAGACAGTTTGTCTTCTGAGCATTCTTTTAACATATCCTTGAGATTTCAGTAACCATTTCAGTAGATTTGATAGTATACGTTATAGCTGATAGTTCACGATTGGACCCAACTGATCTCGAGTGGCCTCATCCTGCAGCACCTTGAAGCAGGATTTCAGCTCCCGGCCAGAGACGAAGTGAGGCTAAGGCAGTCAGGGTGTTCAGTCCTGGCCACTACACCACAGGGGAGCAGTGGCCAGCGACAAGACCCTGGCCTGTCAATTTTGTAGAGATGAGTTTCCACGTGGAGATGGAGAGCAGTGAGACAAGTGTTTATTAGGAGGAAAAAGACTATAGTACATGTGGATAGATACGTGGGTGGACTCAGAGAGTCATGTCCCCATGGCAATTTTAATTACTTTTGGGGGCATTTCTTCTGGGTTTCCTCTGACCAGTTACGTTGCTTTGCCTGGTTCTGAGTCTCTATTTGGTATATCTTACAACCACTTACTAGTACATGTTCTCTTATTTCTCTCTATAAACTGTGTACTGTAGCAAAAATAATAATTGGTATAATCACTTATATTTGTTTACCTATTACTATTTGCTAGGAACTGTTAAGAACTTCATAGTCATTTATTTCATCTTTGCCACCACCCTGTAAGAATTCTTATTCCCACTCTACAAAACAGAAACAGAGTCAAAGAGGGGTAAATTTCCTGATACAAGGCAGAAGGGCACTTCAGACTCTGATCTGTTGGACTTCAGATTCAACACTGGCAGTGGAATTTGCTCACCTGGAACGTGTTTCCAGAAACGATTTCTTGGAACATAGCTAGTAATTTTCCATTTCTACACATTTGTTTTATATGCTGTTCCCTCCCTGATGAATGCTCTGTACTGCCCATTTAACTTTTTATCTTCAAATTCTTATTCTTGTGCCTGTCCTACATTGGTGAGGTCAGTAAGAGACATTCTAGAATTACCAAAATGCAACTGTGCTATGAAGTAGTAGTATGAACCTAGAAAGCATATTAAAAAGCAGAGACATTACCTTGTTGACAAAGGTCCGTTTAGTCAAAACTGGTTTTTCCAGTAGTCAGGTATGGATGTCAAAGTTGGACTAGAAAGAAAGCTGAGCGCCAAAGAATGGATGCTTTTGACTGTGGTTTGGAGAAGAGTCCCTTGAGAGTCCCTTGGCCTGCAAGAAGATCAAACTAGTCAATTCTAAAGGAAATCAGTCCTGAATATTCATTGGAAAGACTGATGCTGAAGCTGAAGCTCCAATACTTTGGTCACCTGATGTGAAGAACTGACTCACTGGAAAAGACCCTGATGCTGGGAAAGACTGAAGGCAGGAGGAGAAGGGGATG
This sequence comes from Redunca redunca, assembly GCA_006410935.1. Lineage (NCBI taxonomy): Eukaryota > Metazoa > Chordata > Mammalia > Artiodactyla > Bovidae > Redunca > Redunca redunca. Next base: position 212,963 of record SJYQ01096270.1, read on the forward strand.
ACAGAGGATGAGATGGTTCGATGGCATCACCAACTCAATGGACATGCGTTTGAGCAAGTTCTTGGAGTTGGTGATTGACAGGGAAGCTTGTTGTGGTGCAGTCCATGGGGTCGCAGAGTCGGTCATGACTAAGAGGCTGAACTGAGCTGATGAAGTATTAATAAGTGTAAAAGTCTAGTACCCTCTTTCTCATTTTTAACACAGTCTTAAAACTTGAATTTTTCTATTGAAAGAATAAAGGATTATTCCAGAAATATATACATTATTAAAATGTTTATGTTATTTTGGAGTATAGCTGATAAATATACTGGAGTATATTAATATTTTATATTGGAGTATGGCTGCAGCCTGGTGTGCTGTAGTCCATGGGGCTGTGAAGTGTCAGACAGACTTGGCAACTGAATAGCAACAATGTAGCTGATTAATAATATTATGATAGTTTCCTGGAGAGCAAAGGGACTCAGCCATACAGGTATATGTATGCATTCTCCCCCAAACTCCCCACCCATCCAGCAGAATTATATTTGTAAAGAATCTTTGAAACATGCCTCGATGTTGCTCTGACAGCTTTAAGAGAATCTGCAACCTACAAATGCTCTTTCCTTTTTGTATTATGAACTTCTTTCTATCCAGATAGCATGGTGGGATGTGTCAGATGAAAGGAACAATAGTATTAAAAGGTACCTGTATTGGAATTTTGATTTAAGTTGCTATGGAAAATAGTCCATGGACATTGGTTAGGGAACAAGAACATTTTTCTTTCCTTTATTGGATAGTTTTTTTTTTTTTTAACTTATAACTTGCTTCTGTAGAATTGATGAAAAGATCCACTGAAATCTGTTTTTTCTTTAATCTATAATATTTTGGGTCTGACATTTATTGACTGAATATATTAGATTATATCTGATAGGTCAGTCTTTCATACACCACTTAGCATCAGAGATAAAGGTGCTTTTATGGAAGTCCTGCAGCTATTCTCTTTGTACCAATATAGACTGTATTGAGGATGGAGACATGTCTCCCATGTGACATTGTAGGGCATATCTGCCAGCAAATCCCTGATTGGTAAATTAATTGGCTTTCCCAAAGTATTGTGATCAATGCAAAGAAATAGAGGAAAACAATAGAATGGGAAAGACTAGAGATCTCTTTAGAAAAACCGGAGATACCAAGGGAACATTTCATGCAAAGATGGGCACAATAAAGGACAGAAATGGTATGGACCTAACAGCAGCAGAAGATGTTAAGAAGAGGTGGCAAGAATATACAGAAGAACTATACAAAAAAGATAATCACGATGGTATGGTCACTCACCTAGAGTCAGACACCCTGGAATGTGAAGTCAAGTGGGCCTTAGGAAGCATCACTATGAACAAAGCTAGTGGAGGTGATTAAATTCCAGTTGAGCTATTTCAAATCCTGAAAGATGATGCTGTGAAAGTGCTGCACTCAATATGCCAGCAAATTTGGAAAACTCAGCAGTGGCCACAGGACTGGAAAAGGTCAGTTTTCATTCCAATCCCAAAGAAAGGCAATGCCAAAGAATGCTCAAACTACTGCAAAATTGCACTCATTGGCTCAAAATTCTCCAAGCCAGGCTTCAGCAATATGTGATCTGTGAACTTCCAGATGTTCAAGCTGGATTTAGAAAAGGCAGAGGAACCAGAGATCAAATTGCCAACATCTGTTGGATCATTGGAAAAGTAAGAGAGTTCCAGAAAGACATCTACTTCTGTTTAATGACTATGCCAAAGCCTTTGACTGTGTGGATCATTACAAACTGTGGAAAATTTGGAACCAGATGGGAATACCAGACCACCTGACCTGCCTCTTGGGAAATCTGTATGCAGGTCAGGAAGCAACAGTTAGAACTGGATATGAAACAACAGACTGGCTTCAAATTGGGAAAGGAGTGGGTCAAGGCTGTATATTGTCACCCTGCTTATTTAACTTATATGCAGAGGACATCATGAGAAACGCTGGGCTGGATGAAGCACAAGCTGGAATCAAGACTGCTGGGAGAAATATCAATCACCTCAGATATGCAGATGACACCACCCTTATGGTAGAAAGTGAAAAAGAACTAAAGAGCCTCTTGATGAAAGTGAAAGAGGAGAGTGAAAAGGTTGGCTTACAGCTCAACATTCAGAAAACTAATCATGGCATCTGGTCCCATCACTTCATGGCAAATAGATGGGGAAACAGTGGAAACAGTGACAGACTATTTTTTTGGACTCTAGAATCACTGCAGATGGTGACTGCAGTCATGAAATCCAAAGACACTTACTCCTTGGAAGAAAAGTTATGACCAACCTAGATAGCATATTAAAAAGCAGAGACATTACTAACAAAGGTCTATCTAGTCAAAGCTATGGTTTTTTCAGTAGTCATGTATGGATGTGAGAGTTGGACTATAAAGAAGGCTGAGCACCGAAGAATTGATGGTTTTGAACTGTGGTGTTGGAGAAGACTCTCAAGAGTCCCTTGGACTGCAAGGAGATCCAACCAGTGCATTCTAAAGGAAATCAGTCCTGAATATTCACTGAAAGGACTGATGCTGAAGCTGAAAATCCAATAGGTTGGTCACCTGATACAAAGAACTGACTCATTTGAAAAGACCCTGACATTGGGAAAGATTGAAGGCGGGAGGAGAAGGGGACAACAGAGGATGAGATGGTTGGATGGCATCACCTACTCAATGGACATGAGTCTGAGTAAATTCCGGGAGTTGGTGATAGACAGGGAGGCCTGGCATGCTGCAGTCCATGGGGTCACAAAGAGTCGGACGTGATTGAATCACTGAGCTGACTGACTGATCAAAGTATTGAGTTGGACTGGAAGTCAGTAGACCTGGTTAAGCTCTTTGTCTATTATCTGCTAGCTGAAGACCTTAAGGGAGGCTACAGCAGCCTTACATCCTCACCTGTTAAAACAGTGAGCTAAAGATGATGTTCTAATTGAAGCCATCTTCCAGAAATTAAGTTCTAGAATTGCATGATATTTCCTGTTCTACCTGCCAGCTTCTTTCTCTGTGTAAAATGGTTCTGGATGGTCATTCTGATTTCTTATTGCACTGAAGGGTCTACCTAGCTGATCAGAGATATTTAATCTCCTGCTTGTGCAGTTCATGGGGAGGGTCTTGATCACCATAGTCACTCTGTCCCTAGGGCTGAGTAGCATCACAAAATGCCACTTTCAAATATGCCGTTTTGACAAGTGGATTGTTGAGCTGAAGGCAATTGAGAATCAATCGATTCAGAAAGAATCCTTCTCAGAACATCCCTTATTTGACTAAATGCAGGAACTTCTGAGAAATGAGAACTGCCATAAATCTCCTCTCTGTGGGAATTCTATGGTCCCGAAGAAGATGGCAAGTTGGCACCAACAGTCTGCACAAAATCAACCTTATTAAAGTAGCTGTGTATGCCATTAGTTTTCACATATTTTTCTTTCCACAATTGGCTGTTCCTAGAAGCCCAGCCCCTCCTTCCCTTTTTCTAGGCACATCTCCATAATTTATTATTCTCTGTCAAAATGGCATATAAGCTACCTAGTCTAACCATTCCTTCCTTGGAGGTTTTACTTCTTTTCTCTGTAGACCCTGTGGATGTAAAGTTAAAAACATCATTTAAAATTTCCTTTTTCTCCTATTTATCTGTCTTGTATCAATTTAATTCATAGGTCCCAGATACAGAATAGAAGAAGGTAGAGAAAAACTTTTTTTCTTACCTCACAAAATGCTGAGGATGAAAATATTCCCATTTGGTTTACAGTAATGAAGGATTTGATTCTTTTCTTGCTCTCTTCTTCATGCCTACAGTTTGAGGATTCTGTAACTCTAAAAAGCTCCCAAGCTTATTAGCACCCTGACACAGCTAGCCCTGGACTGCAGCCAGCACTTTAAAATTTGAAAACTTACAAGCTACTCATACTGTCATAAAGTAGGCAAGGTAGAAATTATACTGTCTCCTAGCATGGGTATATATAGCATGGCATGGCTTTTTGCCAGTTTCATATCACATCTGTCTCCGGGTTTAATATTTTATATACAGGGTCACACAGTCAATTCTAGACTCATTAAAAACCAGCTTGTTTCTATATTACTACATGATTCATAAGGAGCCAAATTCTTCTAAGTCACTGTGGGACAATACCGTAAACTTCCCAAAGACACAAAATTATCACTCTTACAATAGAAAAACATTTGGCTAGGAATCACAAAACCTACATTTTAACTCAAGGTCTGGTACTAATTTGCAGTGTGACCTTAGCAGATCATGTCAAGTCTCTGAGCCACAACGTCCTGAGCTTCAAAGCCACGACTTTGAACTAGATGGCTTCTTTAGCCTCCCCTGAATATAAAGTTTGCTCTGTGCCCTAAGGCCACGATTTAGTTTATTACTCCAGCAGTAACATATTTTCAGGCAGTAACTTGGAATAAAATTCAATTTTTATAGAATCTCCAGATAATTGGAGGAGAGAATTTTATTTCAGTGTTGTTGCTCATGGATGGCAGTATGTTCCAGATCCCATCCCAATTCTTGAAGCGTTATAAAATATGAGAGCCTAAGGGGCAGGAGGAGAAGGGACGACCGAGGATGAGATGGCTGGATGGCATCACTGACTCGATGGACGTGAGTCTGAGTGAACTCTGGGAGTTGGTGATGGACAGGGAGGCCTGGTGTGCTACAATTCATGGGGTCGCAAAGAGTCGGACAGACTGAGCAACTGAACTGAACTGAAAGTGATATGATTAGCCAGTAACAAAGACAGTGGTTCTCTCTCAGACTAGGTATCAATTTTAAGAACCAAAGGAGATTTTCAAGCATTATTGCAACTGAGCCAAGATATCTGTGAAAGTAGAAATACAGTTTATGTAAAAAAAAACAAAGCAAAACTATTCACTTGTATCTGACTACAAATATAGAAACATTTGAAGGCTCAATTTCAGCCCAGTCTTCAGTATGTGATGTGTTCTGGGGTTTCTAGTCTCTCCTTCTCAATTTAGAAAGAGGATCAGCCTTATTTTAACTCAGTATGAAAGAAACTCTGGGAAGTCACATGTCATTGATCAGATTCCTGAGAGCTTTGTAATGCAAATCATACTGCTCCTTTCTTCTTACCAACAACTTAATTTGGGACAGGATTGATTGACCAGAATGTTTACTAATCAGTTTGAAACAAGACTAGGCCAGGGGCCAATGGAGGCTAGCCAGAACCTCCCTTCGAAAGATGAGGTCGACAGCTGGTCTCATTTTGGAAATGCTTTTGCCTATTATCTTATCATTTGGTCCATTTTATATGGTCCACATCTCAAATTACAATAGTAGTTTTGAAGGCAGTCCAGAGAAAAGGGTGGGGGGAGACATCACACAAAATTTAGAGATACTGATTTAACAATACTTTGAAAATTAGGCTACCCTGCTGTAGATTAAATAGCCTTCAACGTCGCCTGTTGTTTTTGTTTTTATAGAGTTGTTAGGTATACTGATGTACATGCTTGCTAAATCATTTCAGTTGTGTCCTTCTCTTGTGACCTCGTGGACTATAGCCCGCCAGGCTCCTTCATCCATGGAAGAATACTGGGGTGGGTTGCCGTGCCCTCCTCCAGAAGACCTTCCAGACCCAGGGATTGAACCCCCATCTCTTACGTCTCCTGTATTGGCAGGTGGGTGGTTTGGGGTCTCAGAGTCGGACTGAGTGACTAACACTTTCACTTTTCCTTAGGTGTATTGCCAGTTACCGCTGAACTCTAGTCTTTGGATGTAGCTAATGTGACAGTATGTGCAGATGAAGTAGGGAGAACAACTTTCTGACCATCAGAACATATGGATTATTTGTGTCACTCTCCAAAATTTCAAAATGAAACTGGTTAAATGCACTCAAACCAAGATATTATGAGGTCACTGAGACTGCAGAATCAGAGGATCCTCTGAGAGCAGCCCTCCATTGACTCATAAGAAGAATGTATATAGCCACATTAGGTGATAGAATTTCAGGTACTTCTAACTTAAGAACTAGTGAGTTAGATCAGACAACATTGGATCCATGCAAAGAGGCCTTGAGAATAGTCATTCTGTGAGGTTATCATACATGACGCTTACAAAAGGCAGAAAGAATGGCCTTAAATACACTAAAATATGAAAGTTTTTTCACTTTAAAAATATTTTGCAACTTATAAACCATAGTATGTGGTTATAGCGTTACATGATTAGTGACATAAATTTTAAAATTGAAAAAATTAATATTTAGTAATACAACAAAATAATATTTCATTAACATATCTTAATTGATCTAAAGATTTTTCTGGCACACTTTCCTAAAAATTCATTTATAATAGATGATCAAAATTTATTCTTTTGTAAACTTCCATTTTAAATCTATGTAATTTAGAACAACTTCAGGAGAAAGTAAGACTGCAAAAAACTTTTTTTTAAAACTTTTCAAGTCCTTCAGCTTTACTCCAGAAAACGCAGAATGAAAATGGCGAATCTTGTTCCTTCCCTTCCCATTGCAAAAACTTTTGATGAATTTTAATTTTGTGGAGGATGAGATTGTTATTGGAAATTTTAAGAGTTTTTATAGTATAGCTGTGACAAGATTGGCATACTTTTTCTTAAAAACCTGTTATGGTATTATCTTTGTTGATGTGGTTATTAATTATGTATAGATGAAATGAACACTGCTGAGAAATGATATCATATACAAGAAGAGAGTCCATAGAAACATGGATTTATTATATGATTCATAATACCTTGAACTATCAAAACATTTCTTATCTACTATCAGAAGTAAACAATGAGCCATATTTTGGTGCACATAGGTACAGATATAAGTGAAGAAGCAGAGCAACCAACAATATCTAGAAAAAATTTGTAAAGCTATTTATAAATATTTTTTCATCCTTTGTGGCAGTCATCTTCTGACATGGTCCTAATGATCCTTTCTTCCTAGTACTAGTCCCTTGTATAATAAGTATGTTATACTTCTGGTAAATTATTTTGATTATAAATTTTAGTACTTCTAGAGCTGATGATTTGTGCAGGGCAATTTTTCTAAAAAGATTTCACTCTTCATAAAATCATTTCCAAGTAAGTTTGAATGCAATTTTGGTTGTAAATTTATACAATGGCCTTTTAATATTTCCTCCAATATTGCCTGTAACTCATGGAAGTTATACAAGTGAAAGTGGTGTCATGATTTATACATATTTCAAAATGATTATTTATATATTCTCTTGCTATATTTTTGATTACAAGAAAGAACTGGTTCTTTATTAATAAAGTTCATCTGGAGTTTAACATGGTAATAGTATTCCTTTCTGCTGAATGTGATGATTTTTAATTTAATTTCTATTTCTAAGCCCGTGGCTATTTGCTTTGCAGTGTAGCAGATTTTGAAACTGGAGATTCTAAACTTTTTAAAGAATTCTACGGACTTTTTTTGAAACTGGAGATTCTAAACTTTTTAAAGAATTCTACGGACTCCCTGATATGCTTTACTGAGATATCCCTGTGCTTGTTTTTGTCTGATAACAATTTAACTGGTAAGATTTGCTGCCTGAAAGAAAGCAGTTCCTGCCCTAGTGCCCAGTCCAGAGTTCATACTTGTGCGGATACTGTAGGCCAGGCTCTGGGACTTCCCATTACAGTCCCGGGAGCTGCCTCCCCACCATTCAGAGCCCTGCTTTCTCCAGAGGCCCCTGCCGCTTTCGCTGCTGCCTCTGTGGTTTACTGGGCTCTGATCTGGGCTTACTGCCTAGGACAGTGGTGCCGGGAGTGCCCCAAGGCATGGTCCTCTGCTCCCAGGCTTGATCCCACGCGTGTGCACAGACTTCCACTGGGCCACAACCACTTGCATGCGCTGCTGCCTGATGCATCTTCCCTGCCCACGCAGGTGCTCCCTTGTTCCACTGGACTTCAGAGAACACAATTTCAAAGAGGATATTTTATAGAATTTCAAGATAGAGATAAGAGTGCATTAAACCTTCCGAGTACAGGGCCCTGTGTGACTGTCCAGGTCAGATGCCAGTGGCCCTGTCACTAGCTCCTAAGGTGCTCTGACACCCTGCTACTTCCCCTCACTCCTTCACGGAGAAGGATTCTCCTTTTTTGAAAGCCTCTAACATTTCTTTTCCCATTCTCATTCTTATTTGTTGACCTGGGCCATATTTCTTTGACCCCCTTCCCTCCCTGTAAAATAGAAGTAATAAGATGAGAGCTTCTGTAAATGTCTATAAACTGTTACTCCCTCATCAACCCACTTGTCTATATCTACATCCAAACACTCTGTTTCTCCCCTGTTAGTCTGTGTGTTACACTTGAGCACCAATCCCAGCATCTGCCTCTGATTCCAGCAACTCTCCCCTCAGCCTCCTGCAATATCCTTTTTAACTCTGTCTACTACAGCATTCCTGCCAACACGTACCATGGAGTGTCTTCCATCTAAATATAACTTTTCCTGATCTTGTATCCCTCTCTAGCTACTACCTCATTTATGTTTTCTTCTGAGTGAAATTCTTTGAAAGAACTTTCATATTCTATCTCTGGGTCGAAAAGATCCCCTGGAGCGGGAAATGGCAATCCATTCTAGCATTCTTGCCTGGAAAATCCCATGGACAGGGGTGCCTGGCTGGCTACTATCCATGGGGTCGCAAGAGTTGGACATGACTAAGCAAGCATGCAACTCATATTTACCATCTCCAAATTATCTTTTCACTTTTGCTTTTAGACCCACTTCAATCAGATTTTTGCCTCAGTCATTTCAAAGAAATGGCTCGTTTCAAGAATCCTACTAACTTCCACGTTGTTAAATCCAGTGATTAGTTCTTAGTCCATTAAGGACATCAGCATTTTCACCCCAGGTGGTTTCCTCCCCTTTACTTGGTTTATAATGCCAGCCATGCCCCTTCCTCACTGGCCACTCCTGCTCTCTGCTTGGCTGGTTTCTTCTCTTGTTCTGACCTCCATACACTGCAAAGCCATAAAGCTCGCTTTTCTGTCATCTTCTTTACCTTCACTTACTGCTTAGGGCTCTCACACAGTCTTATATCTTAAAGCATCATTTATATGCTGATGACTCCCAGACCCAAGTTTTAGTCCAGACTCTGTCCCTGAACTCCAAACCTATATAGTCCTCTCTCACTGTCCTAAAGTAGCGTGTTCCTATGGAAACTTTGTAAGCCGACATGGTGTAAAGTGAAGAAGCAGTTACCTGAGGGCATATCTTGCTAAGGAATGCATGAAAGAAATCTAGGTAAAGCAGATGCTCACACAGACACAGTTCAAAGCTGTGGGGCTTGATGCTGAGGCAGTGAGTGTAGTTCTGGGAGACGAGCTTGGTGGGGCCACTCTTACTGCTAGGGGTGCACACTGCCTCTGAAACGCTCAGTGCTATTTTCACTTTTCATCTATTTTTTTGAAAAACAAATATCCTCTTGGATGTCTTTCTGTTAGTAAAAGCAGGCACTAACACAGGTCTTTCATAAAAGCAAAGTGGCATAAAGCAAACTTATGGAAAGGGGGTTCCTGTGTATTTAACTATGCTAAAGACCATCTTTTCCCTTTTTTTCCTCAATCTGTCAGCAAATTCTGTGTGGCACCATCTTCCAAAGTGACCCATGTTCTGACCACTTCTCATCACCTACCCTGCTGTACTCTAGTCCAAGTCACCATAATCTTGCACTTGGATTATTCCAGTAATCTTCTACCTGGTCTCCCTCTTCTGTTTGTATTTCTTGGCAGTCTGTTCTCTATCTGGGGGTCCTGTTAAACAGCAGATCTGGTAATATCAGTCCTTTGTATCAGTACAAAACCTCCAGTGGTTTTCCACCTCATTCAGAAAAACAATGGTCCTCTAACAGCACTTAAGACCCTCACTATCTGCTGCCCTCACCGCCCTTCTTCCTGTTTCCCTTCCCACCTTTGTCCTTTGTTCGCCTTGCCCTATACTTCTTACCACTCTTTGAACTTGTTAGGTGATGCTCCTTCCTCTGGGTCTCTGCTTGGAACATTCCTTCTCCAGTTATCCTTGTGGATCGCCCCTCACTATGTCTTGCTCAAATGACTTCTTCTAAGTGAGGCCTTCCTGACCACCATGTTTAAGATGTCAGACTAACACTACCTCTCTCTGCTCTGTTTTTTTTTTTCTTTTTTTCTTTTTCCCTATGGTATCAGGCATTTTTGTTTTGCTTAGAGCCTAAAAGTACTTGGTACACACTAGTCATCCAGTATGTATTTGTGCATTGAGTGAGTAAGTGGAAGTTGTGAATGAAAACAGGATGGAATGTATACCTCCAGGACTTAATGATGAATGCTTACTCAGTTGTGTGCAACTCTTTGCAACCCCATGGACTCTAGCCCCCCAGGTTCCTCTGTCCATGGGATTTTTCAGGCAAACATACTGGAATGTGTTGCCATTTCCTTTTCCAAACCATCAGAACTTTGAGATTGTTGGCAACTTGTCTGAAGATCTCTGCAAGGAGATTTCACACTGTAAGAGGTATCAGGTCAAACTGACAAGGCACTGACCTTGTGGTCTTACATTAATTAGCATGTTGTGATATAACCAAAAGATATGAAAGAACCAAGACAGCTGTCTTTGCAACTCCACTAGTCAGTATCCATCTTGGTCACGACTGCATGAGCCAATAGGCCCTGGAATATATGAAATCAACGGTGTACATAATAAACAGCCTTTCTGCAGGAAGCTGGATCAGCTCTTTTACATCACTGAGGTTTTATCTGTGGTAAAGAAATAGCAAATATGCTCCATGCTTGAAAAAGCACCAAGGGCTTTAGGGTAGAAAGCCATCCCACTTCTTTTCAGCAGAGCATGAAATCACCCTATTACCTTTTACCAGGTTACTTACATAAGGAGATTGTGCCTATTAATAAAATGTCATGCATCCTTGTTTCTCCAAGGAAAATGATGACAAAATGGTGCCGTTTCCTCTGCCCATTTCTTTGGGGTCATCTTTTTGCTCTGATGCCTTGTGGTCAGCATGGGTGGGCCATGAGGTTAGATTGTTTGTCTGGATGACTTTGAAGTGGGTTTCCTGATCCTGAGGCTTTCTGTTAAGTCTGTATTAGGGGATCTTTGTTTTCTGGATAATCCATGTCTAATCGGGAGAGAAAGTAGTGCAAATACAGTCATATACATCGCATTTGTCACATGTTCGTGTTGCTGGGTGACGCCATTCATGGTTTTCTTTGCTTTCTTGGAATAGGTTTGTTTTAATTGATGCCTTACTTTTCAGTTAGGTTGTGCTTGTCTCCTGACTCACACCCACTCACTGATGTTATTCTAACTAATTTTTCTGCCCTTCTGCTCAGCTGGTTAAAGCTTTCCCACACTCATTTTATCATCAGCTAATCTGGACTTTCCTTCAATGTCTGACACTCCATTTTAAACTAAGAATTATATCCAGAAGTTTTACAAAGTTGGTCATGTAGACATTAATTAAAATAAAAAAAATAACTGCCTATTAGTAAGGTTGACATAGTAATCCAAAATACCCTGATAGATATACAAAAAATTCTTAGACTACCATGAGAATTTAAAAATGAGAACACCATCCCATATATGATGGTGTTACCCAAACATTTTGATTAAAAATTTGTATTTTTGATGTTTCTGTGTAGTAGAACATAGACAACCTCAATATATTTAAGGCATCCCACTTAAAATGCACATTAGGGATTTAAATTTCTGTTAACTATTTTTTAGTTCCTAAGTTGGCACATAAGATGTTCATCACCATTATTTCTAAGACGGAATGATAAACTTAAATATTTAACAAAAGAAATAGTAAAAGATGGCATGTTCATACAATGGAAGGTCATACAGCATTTAACAACAGTTAAAAATGTTTTTAATATGTCAAGCACTTATTCTAAAATATGGAAAATAACAGGAAAATGTAGTTATTTTCCATGTACAATTAAAACTATATAATACTACACATAAGAAAAAATGCTGGCACAAAATACATCAAAAAATAAAAATA
>SJYQ01096270.1:225239-252523 GCA_006410935.1 Redunca redunca
ATGAAGATTCTAGAAAACCCCACCATGTTTATGAGAAAACAAGAGTGAAAGGGCAAATGACATCTTAGTATTTTTATGAAAGTAGTTTTGACCTCAAGTAACCACTGACAGTCTCTCAGGGCCACACTGGGCTGCACTTTGAGAATCCCTGATCTGGGTCCTCTCTGACCTGATCCTATAAGCTGGCCCACTGAGCAACATGGAGTTATATACTTGCCTATCCTGAACCCTGATCCCTTCCATTCAGTTCATTGCCCAAACAGTTCACTCTTCTGAGTTAAGGCATTATACTCTATCAAAGTGCAAATACCAGTGGGAGAGATAACATATTAAGCTGTTAACAGCTCTCAGTTCCTTAGGGTGAACAAATTTAATTCATTTCCAGGAGACCAAAAGGAAGTGAAGGAGAGAGAATAGGGGCCAAAAATAGGGTATGGAAAGACCCCTCTCCCCAGCTGAGGAGCAGCCTTTTGGTTTCACAGCAGGGCCCAAGAGCAATCTGGTTCTGGATACTTACCCCACAGCTATGAAAATAAGCAATTTCCTAATCTATTTTAATTGCTTATCCTCAAGAGTTACCTGAGTTACTCTACCCCTGTGGTTGCTAATATCCAATTTTGGACTCATTGATCCAGGAAATAGAATTACAACCACTAATAAAAAGCCAATCAAAATAAACCCCACTAATGTCTATGAAAAAGCATTTTTTATTGCTAACCATGCAGGATAATCTTTTTTTTTTAATTTTATTTTTTTACTTTACAATACTGTATTGGTTTTGCCATACATTGACATGAATCCACCACAGGTATACATGAGTTCCCAACCCTGAACCCCCCTCCCACCTCCCTCCTCATATCATCTCTCTGGGTCATCCCAGTGCACCAAGCATCCTGTATCCTGTATCAAGCCTAGACTAGCAATTCGTTTCTTACATGATAGTATACATGTTTCAATGCCATTCTCCCAAATCATCCCACCTTCTCCCTCTCCCACAGAGTCCAAAAGTCTGTTCTATACATCTGTGTCTCTTTTGCTGTTATCATTAGCATCTTTCTAAATTCCATATATATGTGTTAGTATACTGTATTGGTGTTTTTCTTTCTGGCTTACTTCACTCTGTATAATAGGCTCCAGTTTCATCCACCTCATTAGAACTGATTCAAATGTATTCTTTTTAATGGCTGAGTAATACTCCATTGTGTATATGTACCACTGCTTTCTTATCCATTTGTCTGCTGTTGGACATCTAGGTTGCTTCCATGTCCTGGCTATTATAAACAGTGCTGCGATGAACATTGGGATACACGTGTCTCTTTCAATTCTGGTTTCCTCAGTGTGTATGCCCAGCAGTGGGATTGCTGGGTCAGAAGGCAGTTCTATTTGTAGTTTTTTAAAGAATTTCCACACTGTTCTTCATGGTGGCTGTACTAGTTTGCATTCCCACCAACAGTGTAAGAGGGTTCCCTTTTCTCCACACCCTCTCCAGCATTTATTGCTTATAGACTCTTGGATCGCAGCCATTCTGACTGGTGTGAAGTGGTACCTCACTGTGGTCTTGATTTGCATTCTCTGATAATGAGTGATGTTGAGCATCTTTTCATGTGTTTGTTAGCCATCCATATGTCTTCTCTGGAGAAATGTCTATTTAGTTCTTTGGCCCATTTTTTGATTGGGGAGAAATATACCATGTTCACAGATCGGAAGAATCAATATAGTGAAATGAGTATACTACCCAAAGCAATCTACAGATTCACTGCAATCCCTATCAAGCTACCAGCAGTATTTTTCACAGAGCTAGAACAAATAATTTCACAATTTGTATGGAAATACAAAAAACCTTGAATAGGATAATCTTTATTAATCTATTCTCACCCTATTTTGTCTTTCAACTTCATGGAAATGTAGAGATGCCTTAATGCTACCTTAACTCCTTATGTTTTTCTTAAATAATTTTTTCTTTGCTTATGACTTATCCTTATGGACACAAGTTGCTATTTCTTCATTCCTGGAAACTAACCACAGTACACACAGGAAGACAAGTTACTGCCCTAGATTGTAAATTCTGAGGTGGACCTCTTTCTTAACGTCCAGTGTCCTTTGTCTTAAGATTTGGTGCAATATATCTTTAGACCAATCAAAAAAATGAGTTTCTAAAGAGTGAGCAGAAAAAAAAAAAAAGAAATTAATCATTCCATTTGAGCATCTGTGCTGAGATGTCCCTGGAAATTAAACTCTAGTCTTTGTTAACAGAGCAAAATGGAAATGCCATGTCAGGTAATGCATGGCAGTTCAGTGTACTGGTAGTTTCTGCTGATGGAGTCACTACAAACACACTTAATTGGGGGTAAAAAAAAAACCCAATAAACTTTAACTACTCAACATGCAGGTTTTTGCATTGTATTCATTGGTTTCTTCCCACGAGGGCTGCAGCAAGCACCTTCGGAGAGTAGAGCTGACTTCTCCCTTGTGGGATGCACCTGATGGGATTGCTGACCCAGTTTCCTGGTGCTGGCACCTTCTTGAAAGGTGAGGGATCTGCCATTTTCAGGTGGATATTGGGTCACTCTAGGGCTGGTGGCTTAGTGGTAAAGAATCCGCCTGCCAATGCAGGAGACATGGGTTTGATCCCTGGTCCAGGAAGATCCCCTGGAGAAGGAAATGGCAACCCACTCCAGTATTCTTGCCTGGAAAATTCCATGGACAGGGAGCCTAGCAGGCTATAGTCCATGGGGTTGCAAAAAGTGGACACAATTGGGGAACTTTCACTTCACTTTGCTAATCACTGATATTATTTTTTTGGATAATCAGTTGAACGCATAGTTTTACCACCAGCACTGTGGACAAGGAGTTTCCTCTCAGCCTCATTTATAGGAAACTTGCCTTCTCAGACTCCTCCTTTCAGGTGCTGCTGCTTCAGAGGTGCCCCTGACTCTTCAGTGGTCAGAGAAGTTGCTGCTGACAGTCCCTGGTCTGGACAGTGCAGTGCTAATGGAATATCACTTATCTAATAAGTTGAGCAATTTTTTTTTTAAAGGGAGTTTGGAAAGAAAATGGACATCTGCTCCACACATTTTGGGACTGGAATGAGAGATCATGGATTTTCTCTTTGTGGAAGTCTCTATAGATAGACGGCTTCCAGTTAATGAGAAGTGTGTGTTTTTCTCTGATGCAGTGCTCACTCTTCATGCTTACCTATTTCTCTCTCCATCTTTGCCCTCCAGCCACACTGATCCTCCTACGGATCTAGTCTTGTTGTGTCATCTCCTACTGAGGGATTGCCAGGAATGTCTATCCATCTACTCATTCTTAACTGCTCACTCACAAATCCTTTTCTTTAGAATCCTTACTGGATTCTCCAAACAGTCCTGTACTCTTGAAGTTCTCTGCTCCTCTGTGACATAGCACACACCTCAGTGGGCTATGCAATGTGTTTTAATTTATGTGATGATTTGGGTGATGTTTTCTGCTCACTGATTGAGAGCAGGGTCTTCTGTCTGCTTTTGTTTACTGCTTCATCCCCAGTGTCTGACATGTACAAGGAGCTTAATAAAAGCTAATGTATGAATGATGGAACAAGCACACAAGCCTTTATTGAATACCTACTATGTTCCAGGTACTGCTAAGTGATGAGAATACACCAGTGAAATATGTCTTGTCTTCCGGGAGCTTCAGCTCCCATGAGAGAGAGTCATGTTAGGAGACAAACTGGCAAACGGAATGATAAGAACTGCTGCTGCTGCTGCTAAGTTGCTTCAGTCGTGTCCAACTCTGTGCGACCCCATAGACGGCAGCCCACCAGGCTCCCCCGTCCCTGGGATTCTCCAGGCAAGAACACTGGAGTGGGTTGCCATTTCCTTCTCCAAAGCATGAAAGAGAAAAGTGAAAGTGAAGTCGCACAGTTGTGTCTGACTCCCAGCGACCCCATGGACTGCAGCCCACCAGGCTCCCCTGTCCATGGGATTTTCCAGGCAAGAGTACTGGAGTGGGGTGCCATTGCCTTCTCCGGATAAGAACTGCTACAAAGACATAAAAGCCAAAAATGAAGAAATCAATAAATACCAAACAATCAAAGAGAAACTTTGAGGATATAGAGCAATTGTCCCCAACCTTTTTGGTGCCAGAAATGGGTTCGTGGAAGAACATTTTTCTATGGACCATAGGACAGAAGATGGTTTCAGGATGATTTAAGCCCATTACATTTATTGTGCACTTTATTTCTATTATTATTGCATCAGCTCTGCCTCAGATCATCAGGCATTAGATCCTGGAGGTTGGGGAGGGGACCCCTGATATAGACTATATATCAACTAATCCTGCCAGTGGGTATTAGGGAATGTGGGCAGAGGCAGGGTGGAAAGAGCCACGCCTTGGATCAGACAAACCTGAGCTTGGGTTCCAGTTTTGGTACTGAGCCTCTCTGATTATGTTCCTCTTCTGTGAAATGGAAATAATAATACTTAACTGATACTTACTGGGCAGGGAATTATGAGACTTACTTAAAAATAATGCTACTGCTCGTTTGGGTCATTTCCCTAAAGATCTGGCTAAGATTTGTGTATGTCTGTCTTCTGTACCACTGCAAAGCCCAAAGTTCTCCCCAGTTGTCTACACATTTGCACAGGATTTACGTCTCGTGGTCATCTCCAATTTTGCTTTCCTCCTCTACTGAATTATTTCTCTCTGCTTGTTCTTTGCTTTCTTGTTTTAACTGAGAAAGTTTACGCCACTGAACTTCTGGAGGCTTTCTGAAATTTCGATTGGACATAAAATATGACTTCAGAATGTTTTCAATTTCTTGCAGTTCCTCATTAGCTAGCATTACTCTCCAAACTAAACAAAAATTCACCTTGTCTTAAATGACAAGCTATGGCCTAACTGATGAGTAATTTTAATTTGTCAGTTGAAAAAACACTGACTTCCTCATGAATAATCACATCCAATTTTAGTGTGCTTTTTCTGAGGGTGCAGGGTGAGAGCAGAATTGAGAATAAGAAGTGTTCTTATCAGAGTATCCCGGATACTAATACATCTTGTATGTAATTTTCCACAGAAGTATTGATTTTAATCAGCCTTCACGATGTAGCACCACATTTGTCAAAGCAGAACAACCCAATGTGCAGTTTTTTTCTTAGTGGAGAACTGACCATAATGAATGTGCTAAAATATATTAGTTATCTATTAACCTCAACATGCAAGAAAGCACCAGATCATTAGCTTGCATCATGAAAAAAATGGCAGCTGGTGGCAGCCTGACTCACTACAGTAGAAAGCTGAATCAGCAGAGCAGGTGGCCTGTGAAGATGGCAGTTTGTGAGAAATGCCTGGCTGAGTGTGAAACAGGGATCTTATTAAATGAATGCATATGATGCGTAGTGAATTATATCACTTACGGCAGGAAAACATCACCGTTTTATCAAACCAGTGTGCTGCATACATCAGAATTCATGGGATTATCTATCTCTGGGATACTGTGAGAGTTTTGCAGTTCTGGAAGGGTTTCAAGTTAAGTTTTGATTAATTCTTGGTGGTTTTATCTGGTTATTGAAGGGTAGCTTGATTGTGTGCATTTTACCCCTTTTCTTTCAAGCTCTGACAATCTTGATTAAATTTCCCCTTGAGGACTGGGAACAAAATAGCAAGGTAACTGTCACAACTTCTTAGAGATGAATGGCTTTAAGCAGCTTGAGCACAGCATCCCAGAGTTACCTCTCTGGAATATTAGTGGAAGGCAGTAACACTATGAAGATCATAGTACCTGCTAGCTGTTGATGTTTCTTTTAATTAACGGCTTTCTCCTAAGGTCAGATGCAGAATTTATTTCTATTTCTCTCACAGTGCTTCTCATCTCATAATCAAACAACCTACTACTGATGTAGTCAGCTTCAGTGTTCGGTGTGTAAGTTGTATGGGTGAAGGATTCAGTTTGTGTTGCTGGGCCAAACTTTGCTGTAAGAAAGCATAAACCAAGTCTGGAGTAGATAAGGCTTTTCACTAGCAAGAATGAAAAAGGTTTTTACTTATGCCTTATAGCCATGTTGTGGACTGTGATGAATAGAATTTCACTCACAATTGCCAAAGAGAAATCTACATGGTCTTTGAATGTGCAATTTAACTACAAATCTTTTGCAAATCGCCTTCAACCCTATATATTTACATTTGTGATCTTCCTAACTGTGACGTACAGTCTAGATTTAGCCCTTATGGGATGTTTTAATGGACTGGCACTTGATTTATTTCACAGTTTTCAGGGTTAATTTAATAAGCATTGTTGCACACCAATTAAGTCCTGGGACCAATGCTACCATTGGACTCAAGGAAGTGTAAAACTCTCTCAAGGGTCTCATAATCTAGTGCTATAGAAATATATAAAAGATATAGGACCTAGAGGAGGGAATCAACACTGTGTAGGACCCAGAGATGATATAATATATGAAAGCCTATATACTTGTATTTATCTATGAAAATTCTTTATGGAAGAATAAAATCTTCAGGACTGAAACACATTTTAATTTTATTAAATTGGTGATTTCTTTTCTTTGAGCTTGTAAACATCACTGATTGTGGAACGTTAATGGAATAAGAACAACACAGGACAGACACATCACTTTATTAGGTCAAAAATAACCAACTGACACATAGGAAAGACACATAGTGAAGTTTAATTTTTAGATTGTATTTAAAAAAAATTAAGTAGAGTAAGTTGTATAAAACCAAGAGCTAGAAGGATATTTTCCAGGAGGCTATTTTTTAACTTTAGTTGGAGAAAAAGAAGGTGAAGCAGTAAAGTTGAATTACATTGAATTACACTAATATGTCAATAACCTCAGATATGCAGATGACACCACCCTTATGGCAGAAAGTGAAGAGGAGCTAAAAAGCCTCTTGATGAAGGTGAAAGAGGAGAGCAAAAAAGTTGGCTTAAAGCTCAACATTCAGTAAACAAAGATTATGGCATCCGGTCCCATCACTTCATGGGAAATAGATGGGGAAACGGTAGAAACAGTTTCAGACTTTATTTTTTTGGGCTCCAGAATCACTGCAGATGGTGATTGCAGCCAGGAAATTCAAGACGCTTACTCCTTGGAAGAAAAGTTATGACCAACCTAGATAGTATATTCAAAAGCAGAGACATTACCTTGCCGACTAAGGTCCATCTAGTCAAGGCTATGGTTTTTCCTGTGGTCATGTATGGATGTGAGAGTTGGACTGTGAAAAAGGCTGAGAATTGATGCGTTTGAACTGTGGTGTTGGAGAAGACTCTTGAGAGTCCCTTGGACTGCAAGGAGATCCAACCAATCCATTCTGAAGGAGATCAATCCTGGGATTTCTTTGGAAGGAATGATGCTGAAGCTGAAACTTCAGTACTTTGGCCACCTCATGTGAAGAGTTGATTCATTGGAAAAGACTCTGATGCTGGGAGGGATTGGGGGCAGGAGGGTAAGGGGACGACAGAGGATGAGATGGCTGGATGGCATCACAGACATGATGGACGTGAGTCTGAGTGAACTCCGGGTGTTGGTGATGGACAGGGAGGCCTGGTGTGCTGCAATTCATGGGGTTGCAAAGAGTCGGACATGACTGAGTGACTGAACTGAACACTAATATGTGCTAGTCTGACAGATACACACACAAATAAACATGTATATATGTGTGTGCATGTGTATGTACATGAACACACACAAGTGGTTTCCTCTGGTGGCAGTTACAAATAACCTAAAACCTAATGGCTTAAAACAAAATAAATGTGTTCTCTCATAGTTTGGGGAGCTAAAATTTTTATTATTTTTTAAAATTGAATTCTTGATTTTGTTTTGGGTTATACCTGTGAATATACCTGTGAATATTATAGCTGATAATAATGTTGTGATAATTTCAGGTGAACAGTAAAGGGACTCAGCCATGCATATACATGTATCCATTTTCCCCAAACCCCCTCCCATCCAGGCTGTCATATAACACTGAGCAGAGTTCCATGTGCTATACAATAGGTCTTAATTTGTTATCCATTTTAAATATAGCAGTATGTACATGTCCATCCCAAACTCCCTAACTATTCCTTCCCCCTGTCAGCCATTTGTGCATGTCTTTCTGTTTTGTAAGTAAGTTCATTTGTAACATTTCTTTCTAGATTCCACATAGCAGTGATGTCATACGATATTTCTCCTTCTCTGTCTTACTTCATTCTTTATGACACTCTCTAGGTCCATCTGTGTTGCTGCAAATGGCATTATTTCATTCCTTTTAATGGCTGAGTAACATTCAGTAATATTCATGTTGTATATATGTACCACATTTTCTTTATCCATTCCTCTGATGGACATTTAAGTTGCTTCCATGTCTTAACTATTTTAAACAGTGCTGCAATGAACATGGGGCTGCGTGTATCCCTTTGGATCATGATTTTCTCCAGATATATGCCCAGGAATGGAATTGCAGGGTCATATGGTAGCTCTATTTTTAGCTTTATAAGGAACCTCCATAGTGTTCTCCATAGTGGATGTATCAATTTACATTCTCACCAGTAGTGTAAGAAGGTTCTCTTCTCTCCACACCCTCTCCAGCATTTATTATTTGTGGATTTTTTGATGATAGCTATTCTGGCTGGTATGAGGTCATATCTGATTATAGCTTTGGTTTGCATTTCTGTAATAATTAGTGATGTTGTGTGTCTTTTCATGTGTCTACTGGCCATCTGTATGTCTTCTTTGAAGTAATGTTTATTTAGATCTTCTGCCCAGTCAAACATACTCACGCATATGTGTGTACGTATATAATATATGGAGCTTCCCTGGTGGCTCAGAGGGTAAGGAATCTGCCTGCCAATGCAGGAGACCCAGGATAGATCCCTAGGTTGGGAAGATCCCCTGGAGAAGGGAATGGCTGCCCATTCCTGTATTCTTGCCTAGAGAATTCCAAGGTCCATGGGATCACAGAGAATCAGACACAAGTGAGCAAATAACACTTTCATTTTCACATATATAGTGTATATTAGTAATATTAATTATGTATCTATGCAATATACATATTAATCTATAAGAGTGTTAATTAAAAGAAAAACTTTCTATAGAAAAATTGTCCAAGTATTTGGTTGGCCAAAAAGTTTGTTCAGGTTTTTCTATAAGCTGCTATAGAAAAACCCAAATGAACTCTTGGGCCAACATATTGGCTGCTGCTGCTGCTGCTAAGTCACTTCAGTCATGTCTGACTCTGTGCGATCCCATAGATGGCCGCCCACCAGGCTCCTCTGTCCCTGGGATTCTCCAGGCAAGAATACTGGTGTGAGTTGCCATTTCCTTCTCCAACTTATTGGAAAACCAGATATTTCACTAAAAAGAATACAAAAATGTTAATGAAAATGAACACTAGGCTCGAAAGCATAAATAATGAGGTATATCAATTCACGATACAAATATTTTAGCCTATCAAATTGATAGATATTTTAAAAAAATCAGTGTTGACAGTGTGAGATAGGCATTTTAAAACAGGAATGATGAAAATTATATAGTGCTGTATGTCAGTTACTTCTTAATAAAATTAGAAGTAAAGAAAGAAAAAAATGAGACTAGCTAAGAAAGTGCAAAAACATTTCCTTTCTTCCTCCCTCCTCCTCCCTTCTTTCCTGCTTTCCTTCCTCCTTCCTTCTCTCCCTCCCTCTTCCCTTCGTTCTGTTCATCACAAGGATCAGGTCTGCATTGTGGTTTGGCAGTTCTCCCATCCAGCCCCCTCCAGCCCCTTCCTAGTTTCCCTCATGGGCATTTCTCCCAGTATATCTCTTACATGTCTAATACTACTTTGGTGTCTGCTTCTCTGAGACCCAGACTTAACTGTGTTCCAGGCAGAGGTTACAGCAGTGTAAAGGTCCTGAGGGGGCTGGCATTTTTAAAGATTATCAAGGAGGTCAGTGTGGTTTTCTTGAAGTGAAGAGGGAGAAGAGTCAAAGGAGACGAGGTCTAAGATACATAAGAAGTCCTTGCAGAAGAAAATTAACTGCCTTGGTTAATATAAAATCCTTTTTAAAGAGAGGGATGAAAAATGCTAAACAATGACATATGTGCTAATTACAGAATTTAAGCAGAGGGCATTACAAACTGAGGGTCCAACAGGCTTCTCATTAGCGGCACTCAACATCTGTCTACGTAGTAGATGTAAGTGGCCAAGTTCTGGGCCATTAAAATTTTCATGTAACCTATTAAGGCGACTTATGGGCCTTAGTTCAAAGGGTGTTGCCATTGTATCTGTGAGAGTGGTAGCGGTAGAGTGTATTTTATGCAAATCTAATAGATTCGTAATGAATGATCCTGCTTAATAAGCTAGTTAAACCATTTGAGCATTTACTTGCGAGTGATCGTAAACGTCTTTTGCTAAAACTATTTTACAGTGCTAATCGTTTAAGTATAGCAGCATTTAACATAATGCCAAGCACACAGCAAGCTTATTTTGTTCTTGACGGTACGGATGAAGATGGGGGCTCTTATGTGGTGTCAGCCACTCAGAGGAGGCACCAGACGCTACTGAGTGACCCGGAAGTAAAGAGACTAAAAGTTTCTTTTTGGATGTTTGTGACTTAAATCCCTGTGTCACCACAGACTGTACGCTTGCCCTAGTCTGGACTTGAGGGCACTTTCCACAGGGCACTTAAATGCTTCTACCTCCTCTCTTTTACGTCCATCGCTCCTAATGTTTAACTCTGTTAAACAGTTTCTCTGCTTAACTCCTGGGAAGCAACAGATTAGAAAATCCTTTTAAACTTCAGAGGCAGACCAACACTCCGTCAAGCGGTAAAAGCTTCAGAAATATGTCTGGAATATTATCACTGTATATCAATTGAAGTCAGATGAAGAGCTCCACATTCATCCAAAGTTCTTTTTCATACCAATTAGATACTCTTCAAAGGTGTGATTACCATTTAAAAATTACTTTGGCGTACAGGATGATGTGAAGTGAAGTCGCTCAGTCGTGTCCGACTCTTTGCGACCCCATGGACTGTAGCCCACCAAGCTCCTCCATCCATGGGATTTTCCAGGCAAGAGTACTGGAGTGGGTTGCCACTTCCTTCTCCAGAGGATCTTCCCGACCCAGGGATCGAACCCAGGTCTCCCACATTGTAAGCAAGATGCTTTACTGTGTGAGCCACCAGGGAAGTGGTGTGATTCAGAGGTGTGATTACCATTTTAAAATTACTTTGGCGTACAGGATAGACAACAGATTTTTAGTGCCTTCCACTGTCTTTCTGTGTTGCTCGTATTTCATTGGCAGTTTCTTATTTCCCCAGTGAACCATGGTATTACCAAGGACTTCCACACCCCCACCTCTGTAAGTTAAAATTCTGAACAGAAACTCAGTTCACATGGAGAACTAGTTTCAATTATCAGGGAAAGTCTATAATAATTTCAAAATGTGATTGCATGGATTGTCAGTCTGCCCCAGACTTCTCCTTTCACCCCCACTTTGAGCAGAGAACTATTTCCGGCCCCAGAGGGGAGCTGCCTTGTGCATAAGAGGAGGTAAAATATGGAGCTTGGCAGTGTGTCATGGTCATCATCCATGGCACAGCTGAGATCCAGACTATATCTCTGCCTTGCTCTCTGCCATATTTCTTGCTACCTTGTATCATCTTGGAAGGATAAGGATGGCATAGAAAAGAGTTCAAGTTTGTGAGCATTGCATGGGGACTCTTTAGGGAAGGGTGTAAGTTTTGTGATCAAATTAAAAAAGGCTGTCTGCTTTTCCAGGGTTATAATGAACTGCCCAGAAAGCAACAACTTCTTTTCTGGGTGGCAGCTGATCCAGGCTTAATGATATGGAGGGTAGCCCCGGACTTACAAACCTTCAATGTCTTACTCTTTCTCTTGGATAAAGTACAATTCCTTAAAATGGCCTTCAGACCCCTCAAGATCTGCCACTGCCTGTTTAATCCAGTCTAGCCTTTCACAAACTCCTCTGTTCCTCTTCCTTCATCCCTTGTATTTGTGTTGCTTCTTCCCAGGATAAGGGCTTTGTGTATTCTAGACCCTCTGCCTGCAACACCATTCTCTTCTCTCTTTGTCTTAATAACTCCAGCTTGTTCTTTAGATAATATCTGCATCACTGCTTCTCAAGAAAACCTGATGCCTGGCCCAGGGCCTCCCAGTTGCCTCCTTCTTGCTGTGTGTATCTCTCTGTTCATGTGAATATTTGATCTTCTCCCCACGCCTCCTCCCACTAGAGCATGCATTTCTCAGGATAGGCACTGGGTCTCTTTTGGCTAACCAGTGTGTCTCCAGAACATAGCACACTGCCTGGCACAGAGAAGGGGGAAAGTGCTCAATATACATTTGTTGACCCCGTGCCTGAGCAAATGTTTTAGAAGAATGGTTCTGGCCCTCACCACACAGAAGGCCAGCCTCAGGCACACTCTGATGTTTTAAATGACTCAATAAGTGGCATGTGATGCTTTGAGAAGCATCCTGTCCAGAGTCAGGCACCTGCAATCCTTTCTTAGTTCTGCTGTTGATGAGCTTCCAGACTTTGGCAGGTCATTTAATGTCTTTATATCTCTTCATATGTAAAATGGATTGTCAGTATCTGCTTTATTTACCTTACCATGTTATCCTTTTATACCAAAGGATAAAAGCCATTAAAGGTCTAGGTAATATTTGTGTGACCCAGACATTATCTGGTAAAAAGGGGTTGGTTTTAGGCAGTTCCTTGCTCTCATACACTGTGGATTCCTAAAAATGTATTTGAAAGTTGAAAAACAGTCATAAGGGTTACATATCCAGAGAACTAAAATGTTTTAAAATTCCTAGTAGTGGGTTGTTATGTGCTGCCTATCTGAGATTCAGAGACCCCATGAGGTGGGTGAGACCTACGCCTGTGTCCGTACAGAAGGCCACCAGCTATCCCTGGGGATGGGAAAGGTGATCCGACTGTTTCCCTTTCTCCTGGGCTGACAACACCTCCTGCCCTTTGAACAGCAGCTGAAGCATTTACTCCTCTTTAAGTAGTTGGAAACAGATGTAGCAAAAGGAGGTTCTATCTTTGCCACCCATAGTAGCTGCGAAAATGACCTTAATGTTTATATTTACAGCCTTTGCTGTATAATATTGTAGAACCTTCCCAGTTTTATTTTAAGCTTAGTCATGTATCTTAGTGTCAATATTCTCCAGAGGAACAGAATCAATAGAATCGATCTATCGCTCTATTGATCAATATATTGGTCAATCTATCTCGCCAGGTTAGAAACATGATTGTTATCCTCACAGACTCTGGACTAGCCCTACCTACCTGAGTGCTTAGGAAGCTAGCCCTGCATTGTCAGTCCCTCCCATCATACCGACTTACATAAACCCACCTGCCTGGTCACAAGCAGTAGGGATCATAGAAACGAAGGGTGTCAAGCTCATATCCGGCTCATACCCATCTCTGTGTCTGTGAACGGAATTGCTCTCGAGTATTTCATTGTGCCACAGCAAAGTGAGAAGTGTCCCGTGGAAGGGCAGGGGGTGGGGAAGGGGGAGGAGAGGCCTGAAGTTTTACTTTGAAAGCATTTGAACACCCAACCCCTGGTTCAAGTCATCCTACTCAGGATAGGCCAGGTCTTGCTGTGGATTAAACAGCCATAATATCTTGATTAACCCCAAAGCTCCTTATGGCTCATGTGCATATCTGACACTGGGGACCCTGGTCCACATGGTCACTCAGGAAGGCTGATGGAGGCACCATCTCTGTAAATTGGTCAAGATGGCACTGGTAAATACTGAAAAAATTTGAACCAACTCATGGTGCCAGAGCATGGCATTGCTTTTAAGCTTTCAGTCCAGAGTGAGAAATCTGCACAGTTGATTTTGAGTCAGAGGAATTGGGACAGCGAACTTCACAGGCTCAATCCAGAACCCTCATCTCAGTAGATACCTCAAAAGCCTTCAGGCCACAACATTCCACAGACAGCATGTTGCCAGGAACAGAAGAGGCAGGGCAATGAGCAAAACACCCTCTGTCCGCAGACGAGAACACTCAAATGTTTGGCCACATTCCCTGTCCGTGCAGCTGGCTCCCTCTCTCAGCCCGAGGCGGGGGTTCCCTGCTGCACGGCGCACATGCTTCTTGACGTTCAAGACGGCACTAGGGCTGGGTGAGCTGTGCAGCTCTTCTGCTCTCCAGCCCCTGCAGCTTGGCTTACGCAGCTCGAGTCCCCCACAGGCCTGGCATCTGGTTTCCTTCTGGGAGGTATCTGCCTGCTGAAAGAACGGAATGCTGGGGGAAGAATAGATAGAACAGGATCCACGGGGCTCTGATTCTCAGGGGAAAAGCAGCATGATCGTGGCCCCGTGGTTCTGTTCATGAGAGGCTTTAAGTAGAGATCCTGTTGATTCCTGTGAGAAGTTTGGACAAACCGAAATGATGCTGTTGGAAGGAAAGCTTCTGAACACTGGGAGAATCCATATCATAAACAAAAGGGGCCTTTTGTATGCTCTGTATGCCCCCTACAAAGTGTGCTCACTAAATAACTACATGCTGTTCTGTTCTCTGAAAAACGCAGTGACTGGAATCTTTAATACCATTTCTGAGATTTCCTGTGAGAGTTGATACACACATTCTACTAAGTTCAAAGCACCATTTTCCTCTAATTGTTGTCAATATTTCTTCATATGGTTAGTGTCTTTCAGAAAAGCATTGGCAGATTGCTTTCCTTAGAAGGATAAAAGAGAATCAAATCCCATGATTTAGTCTTTTAAAAGATGAGAATAAAACCCAAACATCTAAATTCAGTGCTTTTTCTAGTTTACAAATTAACATCTAAACAATATCCAGAAGTCTGCTGCTGTCTTATGGTGGCAAAACTAGAAAACAAATTGAAAAAAGTTTGACTTTATTAATATTCTCAGAAATACTTGATATAAAATCTCTGATCTTCTTTAGAGCAGGGTTTCCAAATTATTAGAGAAACCAAAAATAAGGCTTCTAAGTTCTAGTAAAGTCAAAATATTCAGAGGAAGGACATAGCAGAAAAAATGTAGTGGCGTCTGAAAACCCAAGACATATCTCTCGAAGCCCTAAACATTCCAGAAGCAGTCATCTGTTCTCACCGCCCTTATTAGATCTTAGTTCTTTCTAGCACAGATTAAAAGTAGTTTTATAGGTCACTCTTGATTTCATGATTTTAATAGGTGATAGAGAGGAGCAAAGTGAAAGGAAAGCTTCTTTAGATCAATGCTTTTTTCTGATGCCTCAAAAATATCAAGATCATTAGATAATCCCTTGATCTGCTTCTTTTATACTATTCTCAGGTGTGACTAAGTTGGTATCTAGATAGACCTCATTGAACTCTAATGATAAGACCTGAGGGTTTACATTACACCATATAAAGACCAAGTGTTCAGGTGCTAAGGTGTGTCTGACTCTTTGTGAACCCATGGACTGTAGCCCACTGGCTCCTCTGTCCATGGGATTTTCCAGGCAAGAAAACTGGAATGGGTTGCCACTTCCTTCTCCAAAAGGGCTGAGCTGCTGGTGCTGGTGCTGCTGCTAAGTCGCTTCAGTTGTGTCTGACTCTGTGTGACCCCATAGACAGCAGCCCACCAGGCTCCCCCATCCCTGGGATTCTCNCTGTGCTTATCCTGGGATTATACTTGCCTGACATCCTGGGAATCATTTCCTATACAGACTCCTTGTTTCCTGAATTCCATATTGTCCTCTTTTCCCTTATTTTCCTTGAGTACTCCTTCACTATACTCTGGAGATCAGATTGCACATTCTTGGAGACTGTGTATGTTGAAAACTGTTCTTCCTTTGTCCTCAAACTCGGTTAATAGTTTGGTGGGACTTAGAACTCTAGGTTGGAAACCATTTTCCTTTATTATTTTGAGGGCATCACTATATTGTCTTCTAGTTTCCAGAGTTACAGTTGCCAGAAAACCAATGGCATTCAGATTCCTTTGTCTTTTCTCTCTAAAGTTTTGGAACTTCTAACCCATCTTCTTAATTATCTTAAAGGTTTGCCATGGTTTATCTTTTTGCATTATATGTTAGGCACTCAGTGGGCCCTCTAAATCCGCCCTCTGGCCTTCACTGGGAGATTTCCTTTTCTTATATCGTTGGTAATTCTTCCCTTCCATTTCCTCTAGTCTCTTTCTGGAACCCCTGCTAAATAGATGTTGAATTTCTAAGTGTTCCCTAGTAACTATTTGTCTTTTCTAGTTTCTGTCTGTTTGGCATGTTATTCTGTTTTCAGGGATATTTTGTCTCTTATTTGCCAGACTTGCCATTGAATTTTCTGTTTCTGCCACCATTTTTTCTGTGATGTGTTTTCTTAGTCTCTAAATGTTCTTCTTCCGTATTATCCTGTTCTTGCATCACGTTCATTATCTTTTCTCTTTCTAAGGAAATTCCTTTACCTTTTCTTCTGCTGGTCCTGCACTGCGTCTCTGATCTGTGTGTTCCCTTTCATCTTCTTGATTATTTCAGTCTTCATTTTTCATTTCCCTGTTTTCACCTTATCAGCCTGCTATTCATTCATATTTTATTTATTTACTGGCCACTCTGCGTGGCCTGCAGGACGTTAATTCCCTGACCAGGGATCAAACCTGTACCCCCTGTAGTGGAAGGGCAGACTATTAACCTCTGGATCACCAGGAAAGTCCCTGTTCATTCATATTTTAGGCTGAAGCATTGAAAAGTGGACTGGATGCTCTTCTCTCAAAAGGCAGAATTTGTTGACTAATGGTCCCCATTCCAGGAGCTGGTACTTGGACCCAGGTGTTTTGTGGAGGCATGTGTCAGTTGTCAGCATCTTTGGCGTTTCCTCTTGGCCACATCAGTTTCCCAGAAAGAAACTGTTTCTGTCTGTGACACTGGTTGTCAGCTGTTTCAAGTGCCAAGTAAAGAGAAGGGACTGCGGGAGTCTCAAAACTCAATATGCAGATTTCACTCAGTCCCTATGCTGAATGCCTGTTGTGTTCAAGTTCCCTACATTTGTAATTCCGACAGCTCCAGCGCCTGAACTTCCAGTCCTCTGCCAATATCAGGAGAGAGCCTCCTTGTTATTAGGCCTTACAGCGAGGACTGGAGAATCTAACTGTCCTTTATGTCGATTTTTAGCCAATCCTTTTTTTTCCTTTCATTCCCATTCTTTCTTCCGTTTCTGAAGTATATGCTGCTGCCTCTAATTTCTGAGCTTTCTTCTTTAGGACATAAAGGAATCCTTGCTGACTTTGTCTCTTGAAAGTGGTTAGAATTCACCTTTTTCTTCTCTGCTAGCGTCTGTTTTTCATCTTCCATCTTCCAAAATCTTGCTCTCATTTCCCATCGTCTTGGTTGTTACTGGCTTATCACTTTACTTTCATTTTAGTGAAGTTACTTGAGGGAGTAGTAATGCTAAGTGTGTTCAGTCTGTTACGTTTGTTTAACAGGTCTAGTGTATGCAATTTGCAGATTTCTAGATACTTTCACATCTGATCTGTGATGAGGCTAAACAAGTAGAGACCTCTGCCTCTTATTCTCACCCTGACTGAAGTATATCTTAAGTTGAATGACAGTATTGGGAAGAGCTCTATGAAATGTACTGTTTTCTGAAGGCTGTTTATGAAAATTGCATCACATAATGTTCCCAGGAAAAAATGTCTGACATTAATACTAAGAATAGTTGAATTTCCCTTTGTTACTTTTTAACCATAGTAAAACTATGTGTTTTATAGCTAGAAAATATTCCCTTTTTCCATCGACTGCTGTTAAACCTTAGGCAAGATTTGTGGCCTATTTGGGGAATATCTAGGTTTTGTTGTGTCTGAAGTTTATAAAACTTAGGGCACCTTTTTTAAGGAAAAAAAAAGATTAAAAAATAAATGTTTAGAATGAACAATTTTTAAAATTATAAATTTTAACAAATTGAAAAGTGCCATAAACATCACAAAAATCCAGAAAACCAACCTAAATTATTCACTTGTTTACCCTCAGACATATTTCTAAAATCCAGTTTATGTGCATTTTTATGATTGATTATGAGTTAATGCATAAAATATCTGGCTTCATACATGTATCCTCTCTTTGTAGTACACAAATACATATATTTGTGCACCATAAATGCTGGAGCTCTGATAAATTCTATTTGTACTATTTGCAACAAAAAAAATAAAATAATATTTCACATCTTGAATTATGGAATATATTACTGATAGAAGAGAACTTCTGTTTTGATTGGATGTCAGTGAAAGCAGAATCTTCTGCTAATTTTACACCTCTGATGATTAGAGCTATTTCCCACAGACTGAATTTAATGCCGTCAGACTTGCCACCTCCTACAAAGAGCAACCTCCTTGCTGCTTTCATCAACCAACTTCCCAGTCACTCTGGCTTACTAAGGACCTCTGCTCCTGGCTGACTATCTTTTTCTCCTACTTATGTCAGCTCTTAGTGATAATATGTACAAAGATTATGCAATATCCGGGCTTCTCAGATGCTTGAGCTCCTCACTTCCATTCTCATTCTCTCTTTACCCTTCTGTAGATAGCCATTCCCACAGTTATGTCATCAGCAGTCAGTGCACCTCCAAACTATCAGTGTAAACATCATTTTTCAACCATTCTGCTTCCTACCCCTTAATCTGATACCCCCACTCCAGCCAATTTTTAATCTATAGATCCCACCAGTTTTTCATTATCCGATATGCCTTTTTCTTGTCCTAACTTCCTTACTCAGCTTAGATTTTAAAGCTGGTCATTATTAGCCTCTTCTGTGCCTACACCTGCTCAGCTAAAATAAGGTTAAATTAAAAATACCGTGGCATCCTTCCTACGTGCGCTGCTCAGTCACTAAGTGGTGTTCGACTCTTTTGCAGTCCTGTGGACCATAGTCCCCCAGGCTCCTCTGTCCATGGGATTCTCCAGGCACAAAAACTGGAGTGGGTTGCCATTTCCTACTCCAAGGGATCTTCCCAACCCACGGATCGAATCCATGTCTCTTGCAATGGCAGGCGGATTCTTTACCACTGAGCCACCTGGGAAGCATTGCGTGATCGTAGCCTCAGCCGGGGAAGCAGGCAGCACATACTGTCGGCAGTCCTACAGTCTTAGTAAGTTTGTTCTCCTGTGCTTCAGAATGAGTAGTTCACATCAGTACCTTAAGCCTCCAAAACCTCCTCAACCCACCTTTGCTCTCAGTCGATGAACTTGCCTTCCCATTCATTGACTAAAGTAGGACCTACTAAGTAGGACCTTGCTATGACACCTCTACCCACCATCTGGATCTACTCCATGCCTCCTTACTTTTAGATGAAGTTCTCAGCTCCTTTCAAAGGCAGTCCTGCCATCTGTATCTTTCCCCTTTCGAGGGCTTCGCTCCTGCAATTAAAGTCTCCTCTCATGCATAATCAATTTCTTCTTTTAAATAATTCCCTTCAACATACAAATGCGCTCTATATTAATCCCCTCTGTATTTGTTTTCTGCTTACTGCTATAACAAGCTTCCACAGACTTGACATCTTCAACAACGTGATTTTATCATCTTACAGTTCTGTAGATGCCTCACAGGGAATGGGTCTTTCTGAGTTAAAATGAAGGAGCCGGCAGGGCTGCATTCCTTTCTGGACTCTCTCTGGAAGAATCCATCTCCTTGCCCCTTCCAGCCTCTAGAGGCCGCCCACGTTCCTTGGCGCTTGGTCATCTTCAAAGCAAGCAATGACCCTTCTCTCTGTGCCTGCCCTCCACCGTCACATCTCCCCATGCCTCTCTTCTGCCTCCCATTTCCACCTATAAGGATCCTTGAGACTATATTGGGACCACCTGGATAATCTATTTTAAAATCAGTTGACTAGCAATCTTAACTCCATCTTCAACATCAAATCTCTTTTTGTCATATAATGTTTTAATATATTCACAAGTTCTGGGGATTAGGGCCTGGAATTCTTGGCGGTCATTGTTTTTCCTACTGTCCCTCTTAAAGAAAAAACTTTCATTGACTCTAGAATCTAATCTGGTCAACGTCCTTTTTCTCTGTTCACGTTCACAGTCAAAAGTCTTGGAACAGTCATCTTCGTTCCCTGTTGCAGCCTGTGGGACTGAGCCACTAGCCTGTGGGCTCCGTGCAGACTGGCTGGTTAGTGTTGTAACTGAATTGCAGGGCATCCAGTTGGTGTCCAGAGAGTGGGGGAACTGGTTAGTGTGGGAAACCCCTGCACACATTTGGAGTCAGATGTGTTCAAAGAAAGGAACACAGCCTTTCCTCTCTTACCTGGTCAAGATGAAAATGGGATTTCCCAACAACCTAGCAGTTTCACTCTTAGGCATGTGTCCTACAGAGACAAGGACACGAGCAGAGGGACACATGGACATACGTGTTCACTACAGCGCTAATTCTAACAGTGAGAAAACGGAAAAGTTACTTGCAGTTAGCAGGAAAGTGGATATAGAAATTACAGTTTAGTAGCACAATGGAACGTTTATATCATTTCAGAAACATCATCTCAAACCAGTTTCAAATGGATATGTAGGGGATTCCCTGGCACTCCAGTGCATCCAGTCGCTAGGATTCCACTTTCACTGCCCAATGCCTGGGCAGGAAACTAAGATCACCCAAGCAGTGCAGTGCAGCAAAAGAGGAGGAGGAGGAGGAGGATATGTACAGCATTTGACACTAGTCACATAAATTTCCATACTGTTGACAGATGCATACTTTTGTAATATAAATGCAAATATATCATATTCAGCTTATTAGTTATTAATATTTCTAAAGACAGATGGAAGGAAAAGGTATAGGAGCTGTAATGTCACTGTTACTTATGTTTTATTTCTTTAAAAAGGAAACAGATCTAAGAAAAATGTGCATTAACATTTGTTAAATCTCAGGGTAGAGGCTACCTAGATTATTTGTTATATCATTTTCTGGACTTTTGTATATTTGAAATATGCTGGAATTTAAAGTAATTTTTAAAGGAAAAATGTTTGAACTTGTGTAGTATAAAGTTTCATGCAAAAAGTTTTGGTTTTAAAACTCTGAAACTTTAACAAAATTGAACTTGGCTTCCCTGGTGGCTCAGAGGTTAAAGCGTCTGCCTGCAATGCAGGAGACCTGGGTTCCATCCCTGGGTCAGGAAGATCCCTTGGTGAAGGAAATGGCAACACGCTCCAGTATTCTTGCCTGGAGAATCCCATGGACAGAGGAGCTGGGTGGGCTACAGTCCACCGGGTCATAAAGAGTCGGACACAACTGAGCGACTTCACTTTTCACTTTCTTTGACATGTCTTAGGATGACCTTAAAATGTTCCCTTTTTTGCCAAGCAAAAGAAGACATCAAATTCTAGAAACTTTAATGAAGCCATGCACCCTAGAAATATTTGAAATGGTTTATGGCTTAAGGCAAAGGAAGAAAACTGAAGTCATGCCAATATAAAAAGTCATGTTTCCCTTTAGAATCGTGGATCTTTCTTCTAATATCTGGAAACAGATTCTTCAACTGGCTCCTAAACCACTTTCCTTCAACAGGCAAACAACCGGATGAAACCACTGATGCCTCTCATTTTAACCAGATCTTCCATTATTGTTCTTTTTTTTTAATACACTTTTCATACACTGGTGCCAATGAACACATATTCCAGTTTTTCTGACCCCCTTTTGGAGACTTGGCAAGCCCTTGTCATTTTCCAAATGGTGAAAAAATGTCTTTGTCCTGGAAAACTTTATGTGACTGGAATATTTTGGTTTCTGGGTGCCGATGGAGCACCTCTGCTCAGTAACACTCCCGGTCGGTTGCTAGAGACACGCCATGCACTATCATGACTCATTGCTCTCAGCATTAACAGGAATTGGGCTGTGCCAGCGGTTCCTCAATGAGACTTTGCTGCTGTGAAAGTCTTTCTCAGAGCCTGGTCCTGATGTCAGTCTTTTCAAGAAACGTTAACTAGAAAAGAGATCAGAAAAGGAAACTTTTTTCTGTTATACTGAGTCCACTGACTTTCCAAAGAGTAAATTGTAAGGTATGTGACTGAGCTTCACGCATAAGTTGCAGATGTGCCCCACAGAGACAGGGAAGAAGAGGAACAACCGAGAGGCGTGCGTTCCTAGTTTCGTTACATCATAGGTATGTTTGACCATGACACTAAATAAATCTTTTGGTCTGAGGTCCTGCATAGAGCATTATGGATGCTGCTAAAAGAAACCCCATCAACTCTGACAGCTCAGCTGTCATGTGAGGAAGTAAGGACAGCAAGACAGAAAGCAAACAGCAGTGTGAACTTTCCAGTGAAGAGGACGGACTTCCTGTGGTTTGAAGCTCAAAGTCTTGTTAGTTTCTCTGCAAGTAGAAATCTTCAGTACCTCGGCATACCATAAAATTCTTTTGAATGTTACTTTTACTTAGATTACTTTAAAATTAAAACATGAATTCATCATCCTTTTTGGCCCATAGAAAGCTTCAATAATGTATACCTCACCCAAGATGGTTCCATTGATTCACAGTGGTGATGAGGAGACATGAATTTAAATCAGTCTTGGAGTAAGCCACTATTTTCAGAGCTTTTTGCCATTAAAAGAAATCGAAATTAAATGGATGACATAGATGACACAACATGACTTCTTATTCAGATCAAAGGAGCCTTTCACTGGAATTCACTATTGAGTAAAGCTAAGATTGCCTTTTATTTTGCAGATGCCTAGGTTTAACTTAAATTAATGAAGATAACATTTTGCATTATAATGCTTATAGCAGTTATTTATTGCTTACTACAAGCTAAGTACCAGGCTATTAATTCATGTACAGTGTCTAATTTAGCCCTTTAAATATTAAATATTACATCCCTTTCACAGATCAGAGAATTGAGGCGTTTGCGATTAAGTAACTTACCAGTATCACATAGCTAATACATGATAAAACCAAGTATTCAGCATGGATCTATCTGATTCCACAGTCCATCCTTATATGTCGAAGGAATTAATTTTCAATAAAATAACTTGACTAGCTCGGTTTCTGGGCATTTTTCTATGAAAGACTTCTTTTGATTTTAACAAAATATTAGGGCTTCATAATCAGTGAATTTTAGGGCTAAGAACAAGTGGACCAGACAAACCATGTATCGTGAGGCCCCTGCACAGCCCCTCCCACCTCTGTCCTTGCATCGTGGGTCTGGCAGACAGCGGGTACTCTCCATATAAATATTTGTCAGATGGCACACTGGCAGGATGGCTGTCCTAAGGCTGCCCTGGAAGACAGCTGCCTGTCTCCCAGAGCTTTACTTGGGAGGTGGGGACAGTTTGGGGTGGGGACGTATTCCTTGATGTTTGTGCCATAGCCTTTGATCCTCCAGCTTTGCAGATTCAGAACTCTGATTTTGTCAGCATTTAAAGAGCTTATTAATGTCTCAGGGATACACAGTCACATTAACATAGCTCACTTGCCTGGACTACATTTTCTAAGAGCCAAATAACTCAATTTATAATGAAAAATGTGAAGGTCAGAAATCCAGGAATGTTAAGGTCATTGTGAACAGTGTGTATTCAAGAAGGCAGACCTACATGGGAGTGAAAGCCAGCCTGGAAGCTTACTTGATAAGTATGGAAAAATGAACAGGAGGGGTTAATTAGAGGAATTCGGTGTTTACTGGCCTCTGCTAAGAGAGCCTGAGACATTTATCTCCACAAATAAGGAGAGTCCTGCCAAACTGAAGACAACAGAATGGCTCTCTCCAGGACCTTTGCATTCCTAGTCTTGTTTGCTAAAGGGGCTGCTAACCCTGCGTCTGAGGGAAACATTCTTCCTTTGCATATGCTAATGACTTTAATCTGGTTACAGTCCCGTTTTATTGGCCAGACCTCTTTCAGGTGAATTTGCACATCACTGCAAAATCCATTTAATGACTTTTTTAAAAAGCTTAATTCCCCTAAGGTAATTTTATTGGTGGGCATTCTACTATAACTTTAGTGTACTCATTATGAGTATTTTCTAAGGCTACTCAATAGATCTTCCAGTAGAAATTGCTCCTCCTAATTTTAATATCAGTATATAAGCTGTATGAAGAAGATTATATTCAGTCATTCACGCAATGAATATTTTGAAGGTTATACCTACTATGCATCACGCTAGTTCCATACAGGTTACTGTTTAAGCAATAGAGTACAAAGGCAAATGACACCTCCTGCCTTCAAGCAGCCTGCAGGTGTGTAAACACATAGGTAAACAAAAAGAGATTCCAAAAAAGACTGAATAAAAAGACTTGTAAACAAAAAGATGATGTTTAGTTTTAAATAGAAATAAGAATGGGTTGTTATAAAACTAATAAGAACCTACTGGGACTTCCCTGGTTGTCCAGTGGTTAAGACTGTATGTTCCCCCTGGGTTTGGAAGATCCCTTGGAGAAGGGAATGGCTACTTCATTATTCTTGGATAATGAAGAATTGGACAGGACTGAGCAACTAACTCTTTCACTGTGAGGGAACTAGATCACACATGCTGCAACTAGGACCTGGTGCAGCCAAATAAACTTAAAAACAAAACAAATGAAACTAATACAGACCTACTGTATGTATACACGGGATTCTACTCAATACTCTGTAATAACCTATAGTGTTAGTCATCAGTCATGTCTGATTCTTTGCGACCCCATGGACTACAGTCCACCAGGCTCCTTTGTCCATGGAATTCTCCAGGCAAGAATACTGGAATGGGTTGCCATTCCCTTCTCCAGGGGATCTTCCCAACCCAGGGATTGAACTTGGGTCTCCTGCCTTGCAGGTGGATTCTTTACGATCTGAGCCACCAGGAAAGTCCTGTATGAGAAAAGAATCTAAAAGAGTAGATATATGTTTACGTGTCACTTAGCTATACAGCAGAAACTAACACACCATTGTAAATCAGCTATACTCTGATAAAAATTTTTAAATTGAAAACAACCAAGTTGTGCAAGCCCAGACTGAGGAGAATGGCTTCAACAAGACTGAATGGGACATTTTTTTAAGTAGACAAGAGAGGAATTGTGCACTCCAGTAGATGGAACCACTTAGGCAAAAGTACAGAAATAGTGCCTCCAAGGAATGGAGAAGGTGCTGCTCCTGGAAGGGTGGGAGTGGAGACAACTGGGCTAGAGGGGACACAGAGTCAGCAACGGGACTACTTGAGTCTACAGGGACAAAGGCACAGGAGGCCTTTCCCACTTTCCCTCTGGAATTCTCACCCCTCTCTGCTTCTTGAGCCTCTGCCTGTTAATTCTCTGTCACCTTCAGAAGCATCTGCTTTCCTCAGGCGGTTCTTTAAATCAGCAATTTTTAAAAATAAATTTTTTTTTACTACATAATACATGTGTGTGGTAATATTCAAAAACTGTAAAGGCAATGTGTGACAAATCAAGTTCCCTTTGACTTATGAAGGCCAGCCACAAGGTTCTGCCTTCTGCTCGCAGGGACTGCCTCTGGTAACAGCTTCCTGCATAGCCTTCCAGAACGTCTCTGCAGAGGTGAGTATATGCACGTGTATATACACAAACGGGCTTCCCTGGTGGCTCAGATGGTAAAGAATCCGCCTGCAGTGCAGAAGACCCAGGTTCGATCCCTGGGTGGGGAAGACCCCTTGGAGAAGGGAATGTCAGATGGTAAAGAATCTGCCTGCAGTGCAGAAGGCCCAGGTTCGATCCCTGGGTCTGGAAGACCCCTGGGAGAAGGGAATGGCTACCCACTCCAGCATTCCTGCCTGGAGAATTCTATGAACAGAGGAGCCTGAGAGGCTACAGTCCATGGGCTTGCAAAAAGTCAGACATGACTGAGTGACTCAGCACACATACACAAATGCATGTGTGTGTGTATATATATATGTATACAAACTACTGTTAAGGAATAAACTACTACTGCATCTTGCTTTCTTGGCTTTAAAATAGATTGTGGAGATTTTTCCACTTTTATTTATTGTTTTATTCATTCATCTGTCAAGTCTTTATGGAGTACCTACCATAGGCAGTGTAGTTTCACTCTTTGTTTCACTCTTTCCTCCCCACCCCGCCAAAGGGCAAAAAAATTTTATTGGAGTATATTTCACTTACAGTGCTATGTTACTTTCTGCTGTAAAGCAAAGTATATCACTTAGACATATATCTACTCTTTTTTAGACTTTTTTCTCATAGAGGGCCAGAGATTGGTTTTGCCTGGTTTCATATTTCCCATTAAGTGGAATCATATAGGGTACAATCCTTGTGTGTGGCTACTTTTGCTCAACATTATGTTTGTAAGAGTCATCCATATTATTGCATGTAGCTATAGATTATTGATTCTCACGGTTGCTTATAGTCAAGCAGTGAATATACCATGATGCATTTAGACAACTGTTGATGAACAGCTCAGTAGTTTCCAGTTTGGGCCTATTAGAAATAGTGCTGATAAGAACATTCTAGCATGTTTCACCCTTTTTTTGTTACCCCAACACTATTCTAACAATTTTATACAAACAGGACTATATGAAATTAATCTCTTCAAGGAGGCTCTATCCAGAGGCAAAATGCCCCTGAAGAAAATGTAACTGATTGAAATTGCTCTGAAATTGTTCGTTCTTTAAGGGATATACCAGGAGAGAATTAAATTGCCAAACAAAAGAATAGGAAGGGAGTATGAGATCCAAATAATCTGGTAGTACAGGAACTCATTAACCCCTAATTAGTTAAAACTTGGCCTTAATTTAGAGGCTATTTTTTTTCCCCAAATGTATGGAAATTTTGCCCCTGCTTGTCTTATCTATCAACACTCAACTTTTCCTGCCTAGAAAAACTGCCTTGAGATGGTGCAAAGGCTTTCACCTCTATTTTCCACCATGCCTTAAATATAACAGATGTTTAAAAGATCTGTTGAATAGTATTAGGTATTAGTGAACCTTGTGTGGTTTTATATTAGCAATATGTTACAATGTCTATGGAACAAAAGAAGGGTTTTCAGTTCAGTTCAGTTCAGTTGCTCAGTTGTGTCCGACTCTGCGACCCATGAATCGCAGCATGCCAGGCCTCCCTGTCGATCATCAACTCCCGGAGTTCCCTCAAACTCATGTCCATCTAGTCGGTGATGCCATCCAGCCATCTCATCTTCTGTCGTCCCCTTCTCCTCCTGCCCCCAATCCCTCCCAGCATCAGAGTCTTTTCCAATGAGTCAGCTCTTCGCATGAGGTGGCCAAAGTACTGGAGTTTCAGCTTTAGCATCAGTCCTTTAAATGAACACCCAGGACTGATCTCCTTTAGAATGGACTGGTTGGATCTCCTTCCAGTCCAAGGGACTCTCAAGAGTCTTCTCCAACACCACAGTCCAAAAGCATCAGTTCTTCGGCGCTCAGCTTTCTTCACAGTCCA
>SJYQ01096270.1:253136-274505 GCA_006410935.1 Redunca redunca
GTGGTCATGTATGGATGTGAGAGTTGGACTGTGAAGAAGGCTGAGCACCAAAGAATTGATGCTTTTGAACTGTGGTGTTGGAGAAGACTCTTGAGAGTCCCTTGGACTGCAAGGAGCTCCAACCAGTCCATTCTGAAGGAGATCAACCCTGGGATTTCTTTGGAAGGACTGATGCTAAAGCTGAAGCTCTAGTACTTTGGCCACGTGATGCAAAGAGTTGACTCATTGGAAAAGACTCTGATGCTGGGAAGGATTGGGGGCAGGAGGAGAAGGGGACAACCGAGGATGAGATGGCTGGATGGCATCACTGACTTGATGGACGTGAGTCTGAGTGAACTCCGGGAGTTGGTGATGGATAGGGAGGCCTGGCGTGCTGCGATTCATGAGGTCGCAAAGAGTCAGACACGACTGAGTGACTGAACTGAACTGGTGGCAACCTCTCGGGGTACGCTGAGTCAAGACCCCTGTTATGGTTTCTTGTAAAGCTCTTCCCCTGACTTGACAGGTGACCTTGTTTCCTTTCACAGTCCTCATCTTTGAATCACACTCTCCCTGTTCTTTTGACTCCTTTGTTTACAGCCAGGAAGCATTTGATGGTGGAACATCCACTGGTGTGGGAGTGAGGACAACTGGTTTCTAGTCTCAACTTAGAAAACTCCAGACTGTACATCTTTGTGAAAATGACTTAATGCGTTGCCTTCAGTCAGTTTAGTCTCTCAGTTGTGTCTGACTCTTTGTGACCCCATGGACTGCAGCACACCAGGCTTCCCTGCCCATCACTAACTTCTGGAGCTTGCTAAAGCTCATGTCCATTGACTTGGTGTTACCATTCAACCATCTCATCCTCTGTTGTCCCTTTCTTCTCCTGCCTTCAATCTTTCCCAGCATCATGGTCTTTTGTAATGAGCTGGTTCTTTGCAACAGGTGGCCAAATATCAGAGCTTCAGCTTCAGCATCAGTCCTTCCAATGAATATTCAGGACTGATTTCCTTTAGGATGGACTGGTTGGATCTCCTTGCAGTCCAAGGGACTCTCAAGAGCCTTCTACAACACCACAGTTCAAAAGCATCAATTCTTCAGTGCTGAGCTTTCTTTTATAGTCCAACTCTCACATCCATACATGACTACTGGAAAAACCATAGCTTTGACTAGATGGGCCTTTGTTGAAAAGTAATATCTCTGCTTTTTAATATTCTGTCTAGGTTAGAACTGTACATGGAACAACAGATTGGTTCCAAATAGGAAAAGGAGTACATCAAGGCTGTATATTGTCACCTTGCTTATTTAAATTATGTGCAGAGTACAGCATTAGAAGCCCTGGGTTGGATAAAGGACAAGCTGGAATCAAGATTGCCAGGAAAAATATCAATAACATCAGATATGCAGATGATACCACCCTTATGGCAGAAAGTAAAGAACTAAAGAGCCTCTTGATGAAAGTAGAAGAGGAGAGTGAAAAAGTTGGCTTAAAGCTCAACATTCAGAAAACTAAGATCATGGCATCTGGTCCCATCACTTAATGGCAAATAGATGGGAAAACAGTGGAAACAGTGGCTGACTTTATTTTTCTGGGCTCCAAAAATCACTGCAGATGGTGACTGCAGCCATGAAATTAAAAGATGCTTACTCCTTGGAAGGAAAGATATGACCAACCTAGATAGCATGTTAAAAAGCAGAGACATTACCAACAAAGGTCCATCTAGTCAAAGCTATGGTTTTTCCAGTAGTCATGTTTGGATGTGAGAGTTGGACTATAAGAATTGATGCATTTTTATAAGCACTGAAGAATTGAT
This sequence comes from Redunca redunca, assembly GCA_006410935.1. Taxonomy (NCBI): domain Eukaryota; kingdom Metazoa; phylum Chordata; class Mammalia; order Artiodactyla; family Bovidae; genus Redunca; species Redunca redunca. Next base: position 254,930 of record SJYQ01096270.1, read on the forward strand.
GCTTTTGAACTGTAGTTTTGGAGAAGACTCTTGAGAGTCCCTTGGGCTGCAAGGAGATCCAACCAGTCCATCTTATAGGAGATCAGACCTGGGTGTTCATTGGAAGGACTGATGTTGAAGCTGAAACTCCAATACTTCAGCCACCTGAAGCTAAGAGCTGACTCATTTGAAAAGACCCTGATGTTGGGAAAGATCCAAGGCAGGAGGAGTAGGGGACAACAGAGGATGAGATGGTTGGATGGCATCACTGACTCAATGGGCCAGAGTTTGGGTAAACTCTGGGAGTTGGTGATGGACAGGGAGGCCTGGCATGCTGCGGTTCTTGGGGTTGCAAAGAGTTGGACATGACTGAGTGACTGAAATAAACTGAACTGAAGGTTGATCATAGCTTTTCTTCCAAGGAGCAAGTGTCTTTTAAGTTCATGGCTGCAGTCACCATCTGCAGTGATTTTAGAGCCCCCTAAAATAAAGTCCATCACTGTTTCCATTGTTTTCCCTTACATTTGCCATAGAGTGATTGATGGGACCAGAAGCCATGATCTTAGATTTTTGAATGTTGAATTTTAAGCCAAGTTTTTCACCCTCCTTTTTCACTTTCATCATGAGGCTCTTTCAGTTCAGTTCAGTTCAGTACAGTCCATCAGTTGTGTCCAACTCTTTGCGACCCCATGAATTGCAGCACGCCAGGCCTCCCTGTCCATCACCTACTCCCAGAGTTCACTCAGACTCAAGTCCATCGAGTCAATGATGCCATCCAGCCATCTCATCCTCTGTCATCCTCTTCTCCTCCTGCCCCCAATCCCTCCCAGCATCAGAGCCTTTTCCAATGAGTCAACACTTCGCATCAAGTGGCCAAAGTACTGGAGTTTCAGCTTTAGCATCAGTCCTTCCAAAGAAATCCCAGGGCTGATCTCCTTCAGAATGGACTGGTTGGATCTCCTTGCAGTCCAAGGGACTCTCAAGAGTCTTCTGCAACACCACAGTTCAAAAGCATCAATTCTTTGGTGCTCAGCCTTCTTCACAGTCCAACTCTCTCATCCATACATGACCATAGGAAAAACCATAGCCTTGACTAGATGGACCTTAGTTGGCAAAGTAATGTCTCTGCTTTTGAATATACTACCTAGGTTGGTCATAACTTTCCTTCCAAGGAGTAAGCATCTTTTAATTTCATGGCTGCAATCACCATCTCCTGTGATTTTGGAGCCCAGAAAAATAAAGTCTGACACTGTTTCTACTGTTTCCCCATCTATTTGCCATGAAGTGATGGGACTGGATGCCATGATCTTCTTTTTCTGAATGTTGAGCTTTAAGCCAACTTTTTTACTCTCCTCTTTCACTTGCATCAAGAGGCTTTTTAGTTCCTCTTCACTTTCTGCCATAAGGGTGGTGTCATCTGCATATCTGAGGTTATTGATATTTCTCCTGGCAATCTTGATTCCAGCTGTGCATCTTCCAGCCCAGCATTTCTCATGATGTACTCTGCATAGAAGTTAAACAAGAAGGGTGACAATATATAGCCTTGACGTTCTCCTTTTCCTATTTGGAACCTTAGCCTAAATATGCATTAGTTTTTGAAAAAGCTAATAATGAATATTTTCAAAATGTCATATTACTAGAAAACTACATTTATGGATTACTAACAATTGGATTTGTACTGAATCTTTATCAATTATTATGGTTAAAATTAATTCTCTCTTTTGCTATTCTATTTTTCGTCTTCCTTTTAAAATACCCAAAAGGCACTGTAACCCTCTAAATCTGTTACTCATTAACAGCATGCATGTTGAGGTAAGGACATTTCTAAAGCCCCAAATTGCTGACTTTAAGAGGTTTTAGTCTCTTTGATTTTTTTCAAGTTTGCAGTGGTGGGAGGAAAGAGTTGAATAATTTAAGCACTGCTCTACATGTGATAAGATGAAACTAGGACAATTTTAATAGCCTGGAAAAGGTTTGTCAAAACAACCCCCTTGGTTTCATTCTCCAAACTCTCTTTAGAAGATCTGATTGATTCAATTGTCACAATATAGTATCACTTTCCGGCATGGATTTAGTCTTACTTCAGGTTCTTAGCTAACATGTGGATCAGCAGCTTCTAAGCATTTTGACCACAATCTATAGTAATAGATATATTTTACATTGTGAAATTATGCATGTAAGTATATAGTTTTTTTCTGAATAATAGTTTACTATGCATATAACATACACCTCAAAAAGAATTCTAATATAATATACTACTAATCAAGCATCACAGTTTCTGCTTTTGCAATTTACACAAATTAGCTGAATTTTAATACTTTAGGGAATGCTTACAAACACAATATACAACAAATTGTAATATTATGCATCATCATTAACTTTTTAAAGTTTGGGAAAACTAATATTTATAATTCTCATTCTCCCACAGAATTAATTCATAACCCCTTTTAAAATTAATATTTTTTAAAAAGAAGCTACCCTGTAAGCCTTAATCAATTGGTAAATTGGAATGCAAACACCTGCAGGCTTTGATGAAATAAAAATAAACAGCTTATACGACCAGCACCTCATAAAACCAAAACCTCCTTTTGAAGTACAAAGTTCAATTCTTCTTAGTAAATGTTAACCTGAACTCTCCCCATCTAGAAACTGTTTTCGTTTGTTAATGTCACATAGTTTCTTAAGATGATACTTAATTGATCTACATGTTTTATATTCTCCTACTTTTTGTTCCTAAACTATCCCCTGCCCTTCTTCTCTATTCATTTAAAATATTGCTAGTTGTAACTTGTAACTCTGCAGTTTGAAAAATAATGCTAAAGATCAGTGCTTCTCAGATTTTAATCACTTAGCGGTCTTGTTAAAAGTGCAGATTCTAATTGGGTAGGTCGGTCTGAGATCCCGCATTTCTAACAAACTCACAGCTGCTGAGTTTGTAGGGCACACTCTGGAGAAGAAAGCCTGAACGTATTTGATATTTGTGGCCCAACCTCTGCTTTATTCTGCTGGGGCAAGGATCTTAGAATCTGATTAAATCCTTCTTTTGTTACTTTACAATTTTACTGAGGTCAACAATTTAATCTATAATTTCAGGTTGTAGTATTAATAAGTGCAGGCTGAAGGGAAAGATGGGGTCAGCAAAGGTCACTGAATGTTTTAGGTCAGGTGTTTAGGCAACACGTAACTGGATCAGTGACAGTTGACAAAGCCTTGACTGAGGGGAGAAAACTATGAGAAGATCTGGAGGATGGACAGTCCAGGCAGAGAGAGCAGAAAGGACAGGTCTTGAGGTGGGAGAAGGATGGGTGTTGTTGTAGGGTGCAGTGTGAGAGCAGATCTGACTTCAGGCGAGTGAGAGAAGGAAGAGATCAGGTCACCGAGCTAAGCGGCCCTGACCAAACAGGACCCTGTAGGCTGAGTTAAAGTCAGGTTTTATTCTAAGGGTGATGGGGAATACTGCAGAGTTTTGAGCAGGGAAATGACATGAAATTTCAGTTTTAAATGATATGTGGACGCATGGCAAATATACTTTAGAAGAACTAGAGAAGAAGTATGGAGACTGGTTATGACATTATAGTAGTTGATCCTATTGACTTCTTTCTAAAGATAGAATTGTGTCCATCTATTTTCTAGAACAGCTAGCGTTTCTACTTCCCAAATCTCTTCAATTCTTGCCCTGTTTTCCATTTTAGAAACTTATCTATTCTAGCCTGAATGACTTCCTTAACCATTAAGGTTAAACAGAAATGGTATTCCAAAATATAAATCTGATGGTTATACTATTAAAATCCTTCATTGTTCTCTAGTTTGCTTCAGGATACAGTCCAATCTTAGCATAACCTAACACACTATGGAATCTTGTCTCTGATTCCTTGTAAAGTAGGTTCAGATACACACAAAGTAGCAAATACAAATTTTATTCTCTCCTTCTGTAGTGGCTCCCGCCGCTCCCTTTTCGGTCTTGAAAACACCTACTTATTCTTCCTAAATTAGCTGTCCACTCTCAAAGGATCTAGGTGCTTATTCCTCTGTAGCAGTTGGCTCGCAGTCCCCTGCTTTAGCTTTCATCCTATTTATAATTATGTGTACTTTGGGACTGTGAGCCCCTCAAGGTCAACAACCATATTCTAGTCATTTTATGTCCTCAAAACATAGCATTGGTCCTGGCACACAAGCAGGCTCTTAGCAAATATTTGCCCAATGAATAAGTCATATTTGCCAAATGATACACAACTAAAAAAGAGCCACCCTTAATAAATAATAAGAGGGCTTCCCTGGCGGCTCAGTGGTAAAGAATCCGCCTGCCCGTGCAGGAGATGCAAGAGACATGGGTTCAATGCCTGGTCCGGGAAGATCTCACACACCATGGAGCAACAAAGCCTGTGTGCCACAGTTATTGAGCCTGTGCTCTAGAGCCCGGGAGCCACGACGACTGAAACGTGTGAGCCATAGAGCTTGTGTTCTGCAGCAAGAGAAGCCACCGCAAGGAGAGGCCCACACACCACAGCTAGAGGACAGCCCGCACGGCAACGAGGGCCCAGCACAGCCACAAATAAAATAACAACAAAATTTAAGTAAACAACATGAGATGCAAACATTACGAAATATCCTTCACTCTAGCTTGGAAGAGGGAACAGGTTAAAGGGAAGGACTGGTCCATCCTCAGCCTGCACTGTACGTCCACTAGTATTGTGTAGGGTCCTAGGGTCCCGTGGAACCTTGGGACTGCTTGTGTCTACAGTGTCCCCTGAACCCGTGTTTATGAGGCCGAGTAACCTGGAGGACTAGAGAACTTTGTGTGTGTGTGTGTGTCTATTTGGCTCCTCAGAAGCCTCACTTCATTTTTGAAAATTTTAAGAACGTTTATCTATTTATGGCTGCCCCAGGTCTTCATTGCGGCTCTTGGGCTTCTCTTCTTGCAGAGCTCAGGCTCTAGACTGTGGGCTCAGTAGCTATGGTGCCCCAGCTTAGCTCCTCGGCAGCATGTGGGATCTTCCCGGACCAAGGGTTGAACCCATGTCTTCTGCATCAGCAGGAAGCTTGTTAACCACCTGACCACCCAATCACAGAACGTGAAGTGCCTTATTGACAGCCACCTCCATATTCAAGAAAGGGAATCTAGATTTACAACCAAATTACTTTAACTCTCAACTACAGTTTCAAAAAAAAATCATCATTGGTAATTTGCAATGTTAGTAACAATAAAGGAAGTGATCAATAGCTCCTGGCAGATTTTTATGTATATGTAACTCTCCCCTGGAGAAGGCAATGACATCCCACTCCGGTACTCTAGCCTGGAAAATCCCATGGACAGAGGAGCCTGGTAGGCTGCAGTCCATGGGGTCGCTAAGAGTCAGACACGACTGAGCGACTTAACTTTAACTTTTCACTTTCATGCATTGGAGAAGGAAATGGCCACCCACTCCAGTGTTCTTGCCTGGAGAATCCCGGGGACAGCAGAGCCTGGTGGGCTGCCATCTATGGGGTCGCACAGGGTCAGACACGACTGAAGCAACTTAGCAGCAGCAGCAGCAACTCTACCCTAAGCACAGATGTTGGAAACCAGAAAATTCCAAAGAAAACTTGATAGTTAAATATATAAGCAGTCCTTTAAATTCTTGTAGGCCAAGTTGATGATTTTCCCCCATGTTTTATCTTTCTACACCCCAGGGCCTCATAGAGTGCCAGCACCTAGGGGTACTAAGTGTGGGTACTTAGTTCATGTTGATTGAAAAGTGTTGAAAGGAGACTCTTACTTTGAAAATTTTTTCTAACTTCATTTTTATCTTTCAAACCCAGACAAATAACAAGGAAAAACATGCTCGTTATTTTTTAAACCACTAACATTACGAGTCGTGCATGCGTGGGTGCTCAGTTGCTCATTTGTGTCCAACTCTTTGAAATCCCATGAACTGTTATCCATCAGCTCCTCTGTCCACGGGATTTTCCAAGAATACTGCAGTCAGGTGCCATTTCCTTCTCCTTCCTTCTCCAAAAATGATATTAGTTTCTAAACCACTAACATCATTATGGGTATGATATAATTATCACAATAAATGTACAAAATTGTGTTCAAAAGGTAGCAGGTCAGAAAGAAATAGGCCTGTATCACAGGGAAGCAAGTCCCAAATTTCTTTTTCTAAATGTATGGTCTACAAAGTTAAAAGTTTGAATAGTAAGACATAGTTTCAAGAAGTCAAGGGACGGGAAAGAGTTATATTGAGGAAGTATGGGATATTTGGCCATTTTGTAAATAGTTGAATATCACCAATTTCATATGGTTCAAGCTAATAGCAAAAAGAAAAGGAAAATTGACGGCAAGTATTTCTAAAATAAGATATGTACATGCCATGTTAATGCTTTGAAAGACTCAACAAAATGAAGATGGCCCTTCTGTATTAGAACTGTCAGGGGCTGAAAAGCATATTGTTAATATATGGATTTAAAGACAGACTTATTGAATTCTGTATATGCCACTTACTGTGTGGTCTTGTCTTCTGCCTCAATTTCTTTGCCTGTAAAAGGGAAAAATAATTATACTTCATTGGTGTTTTGAGTAGATTAAATAAAAGTGTAACGAGCTTAGAAATGTGCTTTCATAGGAACCAATTTTTTACTACATGCATGATGCTATTTCTGTCAACCAGAAAGGAAACCATAATGTTAGCATTCATTTCTGCAAAAGCAAATAAGAATTTGGAGTTCCTAAGTATTTTTGTGTATTTACTAGAGAAGATCAGGCTTTAGGGTCAAGAAGATCTGGATTTGTCTTTGTGGGAATTTATTTAAGTATCATCTTTTTCAACTGAAAAAAGAGCAAAAGATGTACCTAATTCATATGGTGGTTATGAAAAGTAAATGAAATTGTTTATGTAAAGTACACAAAGGAAAACTCATGAAACACTTAATCAATTTAGCTATTACTATTAATAATAACTACATTGACCTGAGTGTATTACTGACTCCATATATTATTACAGTTTCCTAAAATTAACCAATACAAAAAAAAAGGTTAAAATGTCATTTATTTTACAAAGTTATCCTTGAATATTCTGTAATAGTCATTGGTTAATTTTTTTTAAAGTGAATTAGAATTTTTAGAAATATAAATTCTGTAGATGCATTCAGTTTCATATAATTTGTATGTATAAACAATGTTGTAATTTCAAAATGAGTACCACATAGAAACACTAAAAATACTGTTTAATGTATCTTAAAAATTACCGTATCTGGTTGTAGAGTTCTATATGACAAAATGTGAAAAAAAATACAATGAAACAAAATTGTGTTAGGTCTTCTGGTAAACAAAGGCTTGTTGTTGTTGTGTAGTCAGTCATGTTCATGTTTGACTCTGCAGTCCCATGGACTGTGGCCCGCCAGGCTCCTGCGTTCATGGGATTTCCCAGGCAAGAATGCTGGAGTAGTTGCTACTTCCTTCTCGAGAGGACCTTCCCAACCCAGAGATGGAACCCACATCTCCTGCATTTGCAGGTAGATTCTTTACCACTGAGCCCCCAGGGAAGCCCAAACAAAGTCATATTTGGTTGTTTATTACAACAAAGGAGGCAACAGAAGGGTTGACAGAGCCTAGTGAGAGTGGTGCCATTTATCTGAAGGGACAGCTCACGCTCTGCTTCCCTTCCTTAAATCTCCATTTAGCTCTGACACAGTGGTGCTGCCATTCATCAGCTTCAATTCTAAGGAAACGTTCTTCCAAACAGAATGTTCCTAAAAGTGATGTAATTTAAAAGGTGGGGGAGAAAAAGCAAGCATATTTGCTAAAATCAACTCAGAAGATTTGGAGAAAAGCAGATAGAACATAAATGAGAGAAGATCAACTCAGATTGAATCTTCAAATTGTTGTGAGAGGCATTTGTTTAGAAAGACACTAATCAAAATCCATCTGTCCAAAGAGAAAAAGAATAAATTGAAAGATGATATCATTGAGATGTATTCGATTAATGTAAAGGACAACACTAATGGTTATAGAAAAAGTACTTTTATAGAACTTGAAAGGATAGAATTGATACACAACTTCATAAGACTTCATTGGCCAGGAATGTATTTTCCCCTGAGGCTCAAAAGCTTTAAAGCCACATAAAATATTTCATTGTTTTGTGATTCATGGTGCTAGGACATCTTACATCATACTCAGTTAAAGAACAGGGCCTCTTTTCCCCACATCATCTTTGAATCAGAGAAACTGAGGAACACGAAAGCAAGCGACATAGTCAGGAATAGGATCGTCACTTTTATATTAAACATTTCTGTTCATTTCTTGCTTTGTATCACCACACCTTACTCTGAACTTGTTGCTTCCAATATGACTGTGTACTCATATATTTTTCAATATCTGTCAGTCTGCAACAGTTTAGTTTTGGTCTGAACTAGACAGACAGTGCCTGAAGGTCCCTTCTACAGGCATTTGCTTTGACTTTCAAAGGAATGAGTCAGTATGACGGAGTGGTTAAAGTTCAGGATTTGGTTTCAGACAGGCCCAGTTTAAATGCAAGACCTGGCGTATTTGCTTCACGTCTTTAAGTCGCACTTTCCTTAACTGTAAAATAGATAGCTGTAATAATTCTTACTACACTTGAATATTGAGAATATTAATCGCATATAAGACAGCCAGTATAGTGCCTGGCACATGGTAAAAACTAAAGGCACAATAAATTATTTTTGAGCTCTTCATTAGATAATGTTTCAAAAATTGTAGCAATAGCATTTACTTATTAGGATGGGAAGTCAAGTTCTTCTTGATTCATGAGTGTCCTTAAGTTACAACAATCTCTTCTGCATTTGACACTAATTGTACACTTAAGATACCTCTATTATTATTTTCCATGGCAGGGTAGAGATTATTGCCTCAAAACATTAGATAAAAAGAACAGAAAATAGACTTCTACTTCTGGCAAGAGGGAGGAGATATACTTGTCCCTACTTCTCTCACTAAGTATACTTAAACAGTCCACACATTCTCTGTAAAACAAATATAAAGAGACTCTGAAAGGTGGAGAAAAGACGGCAGACCAGCTAGGAATTTTGGAACCCAAGGAATGAGATGGTGATAAATTCCCTGAGTTTTCTTTTTGCCTCATGCATCCTGGACTGGCAGCTTCTCTCGTGGCTTAGTGTTAAAGAATTTTAAAAGAATTTTTAAAATTCTTTGATTAAAAAAGACCCATAGCTAAAAATGGAATTATATAAAAAATGTTTAAGCAACCTATAGAAAGACAGGAAAGAGAAAACAGAAATTGATGGTGAATGATAATGCTTTCCTCCTAAGATCAGGAATAAGGAAAGGAGGTCTACCCTCACCACTCTTCTCCAACATAGCTCTAGAAGGTTCTAGCCAGTGCAGTACAGCAAGAAAAATAAATAAAAGGCATACTGATCAGAAAGGCAGAGATTAAACTGTTTCTATTTCCAAATGACATAATTGTCTATAGAAAATCCTAGAGAATCTACAAAAAACTTAAAATCAGTGAATTCATCGAGGTCGCATAATACAAAGTAAGCATATTAAAGCTGATTCTGTTTCTATATACCAGCAATTAACATGTGGACACCAACATTAAAATATAATATTACCCTACAGTAACCCTACAATCACTCCATGGCAAACAGAAGGGGAAAAAACGGAAACAGAAACAGATTTTATTTTCTTGGGCTCCAAAATCACCGTGGGTGGTGACTGCAGCCACAGAATTAAAAGATGCTCACTCCTCGGAAGAAAAGCTATGACAAACCTAGACAGCATATTAAAAAGCAGACAGCACTTTGCCGACAAAGGTCCATCTAGTCAAAGCTATGGTTTTTCCAGTAGGCATGTAAGGATGTGAGTTCAACCATAAAGGGGAAGACTGAGCACCAAAGAATCAATGCTTTTGAACCGTGGTGCTGGAGAAGACTTGAGAGTCCCTTAGACTTCAAGGAGATCAAACCAGTCAATCCTAAAGGAAACCAACCCTGAATATTCATTGGAGGGATTTATGCAGAAGCTGAAGCTCCCGTACTTTGACCACCTCATACGTAGAGCTGACTCACTGAAAAAAAACCTAGTGCTGGGAAACACTGAGGGCAGGAAGAGAAAGGGGTGACAGAAGACGAGATGGCATCATTGACTCAATGGACATGGGTTTGAGCAAACTCTGGGAGAGAGTGAAAGGCAGGGAACCTGCCGTGCCACAGCCCATGGGGTCGCAAAGAATTGAATATGACTTAGCAACTGAATAGCAACAACAATAACTCAAAACAATGAAATACCTAGGTGTAAATATCACAACACATGGGTAGGTTTTCTATGCTGAAAACTACAACATACCAGTGAAAAAAAGGAATGAAGATCTAAATAAATGGAGAAATATACTGTATTTGTGGGTTGGAAGACTCAACATTGTAAAGATGACAATACTCCCTGACTTGATATACAAAGTTAATGTAACTGCTATCCAAATTCCAGTTAGATTTTTGTAGATACAAACAAAGTGACTCTAAAATGTATATAGAAAGACAAAGGAAGTGAAATAGTTAAGACAATTTTGAAAAAAGATTGAAGTGAGAGGAATCAATACTTTCAATTTCAAGATTTATTATATGGCTTCTTTAATCAAGACAGTCTGGTACTGATGGAAAGATAGATACAGAGATCAGTGGGATGGGTTAGAGAGTCCAGAGAAAGACCCACATAAATACCTGCAACAGATTTTTGACAAAGGTACAAGTGTTACTCAATGGAAGAAAGGTAGCCTTAAAAAAAAAAAACAAAAAAACGGTGCTAGAGCAACTGGACATTCATTAAAAAAAAGAATCTCAACCTAATCTCAGATCTTACCCAAAAAGTTAACTCAAACTGGATCATGGACATAAATGTAAAATATTAGGCAGAAACCAACACAATTCTGTAAAGCAATTATCCTTCAATTAAAAAATAAATAAAAATTTTAGACAAAAACATAAAAGAAAATCTTTGAGATCTAGGAACAAAGCATTCTTAGACTTGACACCAAAACCCTGATCTATCAAAGGGAAAACTGATGAATTGAACTTCATCAAAATTTTAAAATTTACTGTACAAAAGATCCTGTTAAGAGGATGAAAAGACAAAGACTAGTGTTTAGAAGACATAAAGAATTCTCAAAACTTAACAGTTGAAAAAAATCCAGTTAGAAAATCAGCAAAAGACATAGCAACATTTCATTGAAAAGAATAATAGATAGTAAATAAGCACATGAAAAGGTGTTTGACAAAATTAGCACCAATAAGGAAATACGAATTAAGAATACAGTGATAAAGCACTACATTATCTATCAGAAAAGCTGAAATATAAAGAAGTGGTGAAAATCCTGGTGAGGACAGGGGAAGACTGGATCATTCCTACATTGCTGGTATGAATGTAGAATGGCACATTCTCCGGAAAATAGTTTAGCAATTTCTTTAAAAAATAAACATGCAACTACATAATGGCCCGATAATTGTGCTTCTGGGCATTTATCCCAGAGAAATAAAAACTTATGTTCTCACAAAGCCTGCATACAAATGCTCATAGCAGCTTGATTTATAAGAGCCCAGAACTGAAAAGAACCTAGGTGTCCTCAGTGGGTCAAAAGCTAACCATTGCTGGCACATCCGTATCATGGACTACTCTTCAGCAATAAAAAAGTAAGAACTCTGGATCCATGAACAATCTAGATAGATCTCCAGGGAAGTATGAAGAGAGAAAACGTAAATCATAGAACTTTATATACTATACGATTGCATCTATATATCATTTTCGAATTGATAAAATTGTAGAAATGGAGAACTAAGTAGTAGTCCCAGGGGCTAAGGAGGGGGTAGGAGGAGCAGGGATTCTTTTTTTTTTTTAATTTTTTAATTGAAAGATAATTGCTTTACAGATTTGTGTTAGTTTCTGTTAAACATTAACATCAATCACCCATAGGTATACATATGTCCCTCCCCTCTTGAACCTCCCTCCCACCTTCCTCCCCATCCCACCCCTCTATGTCATTACAGAGCCCTAGTTTGAGTTCCTTGAGTCATCGGAAAATTTCCATTGGCTCTCTATTCTACATATGGTAATGTAAGTTTCCATGTTACTCAGTTGAGGGATTCTTGTGTTGTTGTAATTGATCTGTATCTTAACTGTATTAATATCAGTATCCTGGGTGTACTATAATTGTGTAAAATATTACCATTGGGGGAAATTGGGAAAATGGTACACAGAATTTCTACATTATTTTTTACAACTGCATGTGAATATGTAATTTTCTGAAAGTAAAAAATTTAATTGGAAAAAAGAAAAAAGGATCAGAAGTCCTGGATTCTGGTCCTATGTGTACGTGATTTTTAGGAAGACATTAAATTACTCAGCTTTAGTTTACTCATTTGTAAAATGAAAGAAATGATATCTACACTATCTCCTAAAGTGAAGTGAAAAGTCTCTCGAGCATGTCTGACTCTTTGCAACCCCATGGACTATACAGTCCATGGAGTTCTCCAGGCCAGAATACTGGAGTGGGTAGCCTTACCTTTTTCAGAGATCTTTCGAACCCAGAGATGGAACCCAGGTCTCCCACATTGCAGGCGGATTCTTTACCAGCTGACCCACAAGGGAAGCCCTATATCCTGAAAGTGGCAAATAAAGAGAAACAAATTTTAAGAATTTTCAGAGCTGCAAACCTGAAAACTGACTTCTAGAACAGGAGGGATATTAGTAATTTCTTAAGTCATTCGTCTCCAAAGTATTTTTTTCTGGACTGTAGGGACTGCAGGTTGGGCATCATGGAAAATGATGAGAAGCAGAGTAGAAAGTGCTTCTTATACAACCTTCTCGTAACATTCCACCCCTGTTCCCTCCCCACTCAAGCTTGTTTTCATTTATTTTCCATATTAGAATTCTGAGGGATCTTGTAGAAGCGTTTCTTAAGGTATTTCAAAAACAATGCTTCTAGTCCTAACCTTTCATTTTATTGACTAGGAGACTGGTAACCAGAGAGGTTTAGAGGTTTAGTGACGTATTCAAGACGTTAAGATCGTTGGTGGGTGGAGCTGAGAACAGAACTAGGGCTGTTGACCCTTAGTCCAGTCCCCGCCACTGCCCCCCTCCCAATCATGGTGTAAATAGCTTAAGCAGGTAATAAATTTGCTAACGTAGTAACATTTACTGTTGTCTAGAGACGTACCTTTATACAGCTTTCTTTAAACGGATGGGGTGAATTTATAGACCTGTTGGTAATGGTACTAGTGGACATTGTTCGTAGGTGGGTGGAATTCATGGAGTGTCATACTTCAGTTAGTGTACATATTTGGGAAAAGCTTGTTGGTGCCACCTACTGGTTCAAGGGATAGACACTACTAGTACTTCAGAAGACATTTTATGTCCCCCTTTTGTTAATGCTCTTTTAATTAGTGCACGAAAAGTCACTGCCAGCTACCTCAGCCACTTTACCTCTATGATGTTTTCGGTGAAAATGCTTTTCTAAATATAAAATAAGAGATGTTTTTGGTTTAGCTATAAAGTTTATATCTGCTAATTAAAAACTTTCTTCTTGATAGAGCAAATTATTTAATTATTTTCAAACCCAGATTGTTAATTACAACTAATTTTTAAGTCAGAATAGTGAATCCTTACTTAGTACAGATCCTTAGGATTCCTGTAAAACTAATAGCCAAGTTTAAAAGTACTAACATTTTTTTTTTTTTTTTACAAAATCTGCAATTCAGACCTTTTACTAAATTAAATATTACTGTGTAAAAAAAAACTTATGACCATGTTAAAGACTAATATCATAAGAATTAAAATTAGGTTTTAACTCTTTGAAATTTTCTAATGTGCATATATTTCTTTCAATGGAAACTTATACTTTAAGAGATATAATTTTTTCCTAACATCAAAGCAATTATTTGAGCAAACCAATCCCTTGCAACAACTATTGAAAACTTAAAATGCTTAATTACTTCTATATTCTCACCGTATAACGATTTTCTTTCTTTTATGAGGGGTCATGGAAGGAGTGAATCATAAAACAATTTGTTTGCTAAGGGTGTTATTAACTTTAGAAATTGCTGGTCCTCTGGGCTGGCCCACTCACCAAAGCTCTTTTCAGAACAATTATGACAATGATGACTAAATACTCAAGTACGTAAAAGATACTTGGTAGACAAGTATAAGGGAAATTGTTAACAAGCCTGTGGAGGGAATCTGAGCAGGATGCAAAAACAGACATTGAGAAAAATGGGACCAGTGACAGAAAACGAAGAGAAAAACATTTAAGGAACTGAGGTGAGGTACCATCATGGGCAAAAGTGAAAAAGGTCTGAGAAAATGCTGAAAAAGTTTAACTACAGGAGAAATTTAGAAAACATATTTACATGCTCACTTAAAAATTTCAACCTGTGCAAAGCTGAACAAAAATTTCAACCTGAACAACGTATGCTGTTGCTTCCGATTTATTTTAGTAATTCAATGTTTTTAACTATTGAGTAGAGGTACATTTTCACAACACCAATTTAAAGAGATTAAGAAAACATGCAAATGTAGCCCCTTTCCAAGGACTTGGATCAGAGATGAAGTTTATGGGTAGCACTCATTAGTCATGTCGGGTAATATTAAGTTCTTTATGCAAGTTACCTACTGACTAACTGAAGCTCTGAACTCTATTGGAATACCTTCAGATTTTTGCAGTAAAAACAGTTCAGACTGAATGTTGAAGACAGGTGGGAACAAAATAGATTTTGAAAGGAAAGCACATGAGGTCTTTTACACACACTTCCTGAAATCACAGGAAATGGATATGGAGTCAGCTATTGGTCAGATCCTGGCTTTGTTGCTTATGCCATAAGCTCATGACTTCAGTTTCTTCTTCTGTAAAATGGGAATCATACAGCCTGTTATGATTGTTAAGAGGATTAAATCATACACACACACACACACACGCATTAAGGTGCTTATAATGCTTGGCATGCAGTGGGTGATTAAGAAATGTTAATTTCTTTTTTCTTTGGGACTAAACATACCAGACAATATTTAGTAAAGCACTCAGCAGAGCATTCTTTCCCATGGTCTTTTGGTTTCACTGGCAGCACAGACCTGAACTGGCAAAGAAGTCACAAGCTGTTTTTAATAAGTCTCACATAAAATTCTTAATGCCCTAAGAATCTATTATTACATATAATTTTAACAAGTAAGGTTTGTGCCTAGGGATACATATTTTTAAATCTTCTAATAATTACAAGATAGGGAATTTCACTTGTTCCATTTTAACTTGAGGTCACAAATTTTTTAGTTTAGAGCCAACGTGAAACTTTTCAAATAAAGAAATAAAGTATGTAGGCTACAAAGAGTACTTCTATTTTTAGGATTGCAAGCGTGCTTAAGTTGCTTCCATAGTGTCCGACTCTTTGCGATACTATGGACTGTAGCCTGCCAGGCTCCTCTGTCGATGGGGATTCTCCAAGCAAGAAAACTGGAGTAAGTTGACATGCACTCCTTCAGGGGATCTTCCCAACCCAGGGATCAAACCAGAACCAGGGTCTCTTATGTCTCTTGCATTGGCAGGTGGGTTCTTTGCCACTAGTGCCACCTGGGAAGTCCCTTTTTAGGATTAGTATCAACCAAATGGACTTCCTTGCTGGCTCAGATGGTAAAGAATCTACCTGCAATGTGGGAGACTGCGGGTTCAATCAACCAAACGAGAGGAGCCAGTGGCATCTAAAGAGATTATTGTATGTACTAAGATTTGAGAAAATACTCTTGCTCTTACTAACATTTGCAAAGATGTAAAAACAAATACAGAGTATAAACTTTAAGGATTCTATTTAAGACTCACTACCCCTTCCAATGTTGTTACTGTTCAAAATCCAAAACATAAACATGCCCTAACTGGTAAAATGTCACTACTGAGATGTAGTGTCTACATGAGGGCTCCTCAACAATTTAAAACTCACACACTCTCATCACATTAATAAGTTGTGCCTATAGGCATCCAGTCTTAATGCAGTAGTTTACTAATGAATGAAGCAAAAGGAAAAAGATGGTTGGCACATTGATAAAGGATGAGTTCAGCCCTTTCTTAAAAAATCTGGAAGTATTTAAAGTAACATTATAAATGGAAAACTTAAATAAACTTTTAAAAACTTTGAGTACTAGTTATATGTAAGAAATAGTACCTAAGTATAACTACTTATATAGCTTTGCCATTTAAATCTTGCTTAATATTTCTGTTATTAAGTCACTAAATATGTCTGTTTTCTCTAATTTAAAACATAAAAGTCCTTCAACATTGTTCTTTGCTTTTTCAAATTCATTTTATTGTCTCTTTGTTTACATCTAATATTATTTTGTTTAGTTGGTCATTTAGTCGTTCATTTGATCACTCAGTTCGGGATGTGTCTCACAATATGGCAAGGTGTGGATGTGCGGTGTTGTTCCTCGTGCACGCGTTCTAGCCAGGGCCGCAGGAGACACACAGGAGTGCATTTCTTCAATCTGAGCAGTTATTGAACTTGCCTTCAGTGTGGTTACAGTTCACCTCTTGGCCTCCTTTCTTCTATCTCAGGGAAAGAGGTATGTGTGCAAGTGAGGACATGGGCTTCCAAACGTTGTTCCAGCCCCCAGATCCTGACGGAAAGGAAAGATGGGGTGAGCCACACAGTTTCGCCCACCGGCACGTGCTCAGAGGCTCTGAAGTTGTGAGGACAGGGAGCGCCTTTCACACCTGCGATGTAAGTTACCAGCACCCACCTACCTTGCTCTTCATTCGTCACTCACAGCTCTCTAACATCCCAGCCTATTTGCCCATGGATTCTTTTCCCTGATTAGGAGACACTGACCAAAAGGCTATATAAGACCAGTCCCAGCTCTGTGATTCTACAGTGTTCACTACAACTCTTTATTAAATTTCATCAATGACAAAATGCTTCACTAAACAGATATTACTATAATATTTTTGTTAAAATGAGTATCTTTTTTGTTGTAATGATGAATATCTTCTTTTTGTTATAATAATATCTTTTTTTCCCCCTATGTCACTGAGCTGGTTTTATCTCCTAGCATATCATACACATTGTTCTTTCGTGCTTAAAATAGCCTCTAGAATGGATTCAACTTGTACAACTGTAAAGGGAAGGAATGACTCATTTCAGGGCCTTAGACAAAAATAAGATGTGTTACTGACTTATGGTCTGGTGGAAGGAACTGATGTACTCACGGTCAATTATAACTACTGTGGTAGAGGCAGAAAGTGGTGCCATGAGAACCCAAAGAACACCAGGCTTCTTGAGAAGGGTTTATTTTAGCTGCGTTGTGACAGCTGCCTAGGAAACGAGGTACGCGGTGGGCAAAGGCGTGGCAAGTCCAAAGCCTGTTCTGAGAATGCAACTTTCTTTTCATGGATGGAGTGTAAAGAGGGTAAATCAAAGTCAGATCAAAGAATGAAACCTGGCACAGTGCCTGATGCCAGTCACACACTGTTTGTTGCCTCTGCTGAATTAGGGAGGAGGCTGCCTCACTGGGACGCACTATAGAGTTGTGTATCTTCTTCCTGATGACAAAGAAACACACATTCATGATACAAACACAGCATGGTGGAAAGAGATAATGAAGAAAGTTAAGGATTCTTGCAATTTCTTTCCCCTACAAAACCTGTCAATGAGTTCATTTCTATGTTGTTGTTCAGTTGCTAAGTCATGCCAACCCTTTGCATCCCCATGAACTGCAGCACACCAGGCTTCCCTGTCCTTCACTATCTCTTGAAGTTTGCTCAAACTCAAGCCCATCGAGTCAGTGATGCCATCCAACCATCTCAACCTCCTTCGTCCCCTTCTCCTTCGCCCTCAATCTTGCCCAGCATTTTCCAATACATCTTTTCCTCAGTCTTTTCTAGTGAGTCAGCTCTTTGCATTAGGTAGCAAAAGTACTGGAGCTTCAACTTCAGCATCAGTCCTTCCGGTGAATACATGCATCACATCAGCTCCTGTAAAACATGAGACTGGGAACTTCTCTGGTAGTCCAGTGGCTAAGGCTCTGTGCTACCATGCAGGGGTCATGGGTTCAATCCCTGGTTCGGGAACTAGATCCCACATACTGCAAGAAAAGACCCTGCATGCCATAACTAAGATTGAAGTATATACCAGGCAGGAAGGTTACTACTAAAAGCCAAGAGAAGGTGATGCAAATGAAATGTGCTATTTAAAACAGGGGGAAAGGGCTTGAGCAGAGATTGAAAGTGAATGTGAAAGCATTAGTTGCTCAGTTGTGTCTGACTCTGCAACCCCATGGACTGTAGCCCACCAGGCAAGATACTGGAGTGGGTGGCCATTCCCTTTGCCAGGGGATCTTCCCAACCCAGGGATCAAACCCGGGTTTCCTGCATTACAGGCAGATTCTTTACCATCTGAGTCACCAGGGAATCTTAAATTATTTAAAATAGAGATTCTCTGAATCTCTCTGTTGCCTAAGAGAGGTGCCTTATCTAAACCAGTCGTAAATTGTTTAATCAATAAGTTTCAGTAATAGTTGAAATAGAACTGGTATATTGCGTGTGGCAGGCATTCAGTAAATACCTATTAAATGAATTGTTTTCTAATTATTTAATAAGTTAGAGTAGAATTACGAGTTTTTTTGAAAATAATGTTCTCAGTTACTTAAATTCTAATATACTATCCAGAGTGGGAGAGAAAAAGGAGGGGCAATATCTTACTGAAGATTGAAAGGAAATTTCCGATGATCACCAGTATGTGATTCTTGGCAGAGGCCACAATCTAGGAATTCCCTGTGAATGTGAAAGTCACCCGTTAAGTGTGTCATGGTGGGGACAGTAAGATCTACTCTTTTAAAAATCATTCCCAGATTTTATCACTCTACAAATTACTTGGTCTCCATCTTCCATATCCCTTGCTGATTTGTATACATATTAGTTATATATGTATACTTCATTATTTTGTTGTTGTTGTAGAGCCCCTAAATTATCTCAGGCTCTTTTACAACCCCATGGACTGGAGCCCATCAAGTTCCCCTGTCCATGAGATTTCCCAGGCAAGAATACTAGAGTGGGTTGCCACTTCCTTTTCCAGGGGATCTTCCCAACCCAAGGATCAAACTCACATTTCCTGTGTCTCCTGCACTGACAAGCAGATTCTTTACCACTGTACCACCAGAGAAGCCCCATTCATTATTTTCAGTTCAGTTCAGTTCAGTCGCTCAGTCGTGTCTTGACTCTTTGAGACCCCATGAATCGCAGCACGCCAGGCCTCCCTGTCCATCACCAACTCCTGGAGTTCACTTAGACTCACGTCCATCGAGTGGGTGATGCCATCCAGCCATCTCATCCTCTGTCGTCCCCTTCTCCTCCTGCCCCCAATCCCTCCCAGCATCAGTCTTTTCCAATGAGTCAACTCTTCACATGAGGTGGCCAAAGTACTGGAGTTTCAGCTTTAGCAACATTCCTTCCAAAGAACACCCAGGGCTGATCTCCTTTCAGTCCAAGGGACTCTCGAGTCTTCTCCAACACCACAGTTCAAAAGCATCAATTCTTCGGCGCTCAGCCTTCTTCACAGTCCAACTCTCACATCCATACATGACCACTGGAAAAACCAC
>SJYQ01096270.1:274945-290233 GCA_006410935.1 Redunca redunca
GTATTGCTGAAGCCTGGCTTGGAGAATTTTGAGCATTACTTTACTAGCGTGTGAGCTGAGTGCAATTGTGCGGTAGTTTGAGCATTCTTTGGCATTGCCTTTCTTATTTGGACATTTTAAACAAAATAGGTTTTCTATGGCAGATTCAGTTCAGTTGTTCTTCTATTATAAAAGGTAATCCAACAGGTTTATAACCCAGGCATTTAACAATGAATTGAGGCTAATTGCCTTTGAATATGGTAGAGTTTCCTGGTTTCTTTAAGCTGCTGCAGTACACCCTTGGAAAACCAATCCATCTCCACCCAACAGCTGACCAAAGAATGACTCATGTTCTTGACATAAACACACCTTTTATTTTAGTTTATATACTTCCTACTATCTGGGATGCTTCTCACTCCATGAAAATTCTATTTTTAAAAAGTTTAATTAAAAATATATTACAGAAAATTTTGAAAACAGAGGGGAAAACATTACTTATACAGCTACTCCCTAAAATAAAATGTTGTATTTTGGTTCACTTGTTCAAGACTTATTTGTTATTTTCCAAGCCTTTTTTAGTTTTAAATTATAAAAGTAATAAAGATTTTGTTTCTAGTCATGACAGAGTAGCTTATATTGGGTGAAGCTTTCCTACAGCTAATAATTTTGAACTTTAAAAATTATTTATTTGGTTGAGTTAGGTCTTAATTTCTGCATGTGGGAACTAGTTCCGTGATCAGGGAATGGAACCCAGGCCCTTGCACTGGGAGCTTGGAGTCTTAGCCACTGGTTCCCTAGGGAAATCCCAATAATTATGGGCTTTGGACAAAATACATAAAATAACTGGAATGACCAAAAGCAGTTACAAACTAAAGAAGACTTAGCCCTGGAGAAAAGGGAATTACTCTTGGTGATATCCATGTTTCAACAGATTGATCACTGAGGGTATTCCCCAATGCGGAGACTAACTAAAATTTTAGCTGTAGCCTTATTGGCTTGAGGTATCAGAGGACAGAATTTCGGGCTGCCAGACCAGTTGGAAATTCAGGGGGAAAATTCTAGAAATGAAAGCCATTAAGATGGGACTATCAAAATCAGCACACAAACTTCTTTCAAATTCTTGGATGACCTCTGAGGTGCACATACATGGTCTCAAAAATGTCCAGGAAAGCAACAGCTAGAAAATACTGAGCAGAGTTTCAGTTGTTGCCCACTATAGAACAGACAGAGTTTGGAGTCTGAATCCTACTCTCTTAGTTTACATGGGCTACCATAATAAAGGGAAGGCAAAGGGAATGGCAAACCACTTCAGAATTCTTGAGAACTCCATGAACAGTATGAAAAGGCAAAAAATAGGACACTGAAAGATGAACTCCCCAGTCGGTAGGTGCCCAATATGCTACTGGAAATGAGTGGAGAAATAACTCCAGAAAGAATAAAGAGAAAAAGCCAAAGCAAAACCAACATCCAGTTGTGGATGTGACTGGTGATGGGAGTAAAGTCCAATACTGTAAAGAAAAGTATTGCATAGGAACCTGGTGTGTCCATGAATCAAGGCAAATTGGAAGTGGTCAAACAGGACATGGACGGCAAGAGTGAACATTGACATTTTAGGAATCAGTGAACTCAAATGGACTGGAATGGGTGAATTTAACTCAGGTGACCATTATATTATTTCATGCAAAGATGGGCTCAATAAAGGACAGAAATGGTATGGATCTAACAGAAGCAGAAGATACTAAGAAGAGGTGGCAAGAGTACACAAAACTATACGAAGAATACCTTCAGGACCCAGATAATCACGTTGGTGTGAGCACTCACCGAGAGCCAGACATCCTGGAATGTGAAGTCAATGGAGCCTTAGGAAGCATCACTGCAAACAAATCTAGTGGAGGTGATGGAATTTCAAATTCTAAAATTCCATTTTAGGATTTCAAATCCTGAAAGATGTTGCTCTTAAAGTGCTACACTCAATATGCCAGCAAATGTGGAAAACTCAGCAGTGGCCACAGAACTGGAAAAGGTCAGTTTTCATTCCAAACCCAAAGAAAGGCAATGCCAGATGTTCAAACTAGACTGCATAATTGCACTCGTCTCACATGCTACCAAAAAGTAATGCTTACAATTCTCCAAACCAGGCTTCAATAGTACATGAACCATGAACTTCCAGACGTTCAAGCTCTATTTAGAAAAGGCAGAGGATCCAGAGATCAAATGCCAACATCTGTTGGGTCATTGAAAAAGCAAGAGAGTTCTAGAAAAATATCTACTTTTGCCAAAGCCTTTGACTGTGTGGATCACAACAAACTGTAGAAAATTCTGAAAGAGATGGCAATACTAGACCACCTTACCTGCCTCCTGAGAAATATGTATGCAGGTCAAGAAACAACAGAACTGGACATGGAACAAAAGACTGGTTCCAAATAGGAAAAGGAGTACATCAAGGCTGTATATTGTCACCCTGCTTATTTAACCTCTATGCAGAGTACATCATGAGAAACGCTGGACTGGAAAAAACACAAGCTGGAATCAAGATTGGCGGGAGAAATATCAATAACCTCAGATATGCAGATGACACCATCCTCATGGCAGAAAGTGAAGAAGTACTAAAGAGCCTCTTGATGAAAGTGAAGGAGAAGAGTGGAAAAGTTGGCTTAAAACTCAATATTCAGAAAACTAAGATCATGGCAATGAGTCCTATCATTTCATGGCAAATAGATGGGGAAACAATGGAAACTGAAGTGAGAGACTTTATTTTGGGGGGCTCCAAAATCACTGCAGATGATGACTGTAGCCATGAAATTAAAAAACACTTGCTCCTTGAAAGAAAAGCCTAGACAGCATATTAAAAAGCAGAGACATTACTTTGCCAACAAAGGTCTGTTTAGTCAAAGCTATGGATTTTCCAGTAATCATGTATGGATGTGAGAACTGGACCATAAAGAAAGCTGAACGCTGAAGAATTGATGCTTTTGAACTGTGGTGTTGGAGAAGACTCTTGAAAGTCACTTGGACAGCAAGAAGATCCAACCAATCCATCGTAAAGGAAACCAGTCCTGAATATTCATTGGAAGGACTCATGCTGAAGCTGAAACTCCAATACTTTGGCCACCTGATGAGAACCGACTCATTGGAAAAGACCCTGATGCTGGGAAGAATTGAAGGTAGGAGGAGAAGGGGATGACAGAGGATGAGATGGTTGGATGGCATCACTGACTTGATGGACATGAGTTTGCATAAGCTCCGGGATTTGGTGATGGACAGGGAGGTCTGGTGTGCTGCAGTCCGTGGGGTCACGAGAGTCAGACAAGACTGAGCAACTGAATTGAACTGACCATAATAAAATGTCACAGGGTCAAGAATAGGAATTTATTTCTCACAGTTGTAGAGGCTGGTAGTCTAAGATCAGTCTTCCAGGTCATAGGCTTGCTATATCCTCACCTGGCAGAAAGGGGCAGGGAGCTCCGTTGGATCTGTTTTATAAAAGCACCTGCCCTATTCGTGACAGCTTTAACCTCATGACCTAATCATCTCCTCAAGGACCTAATACAGACCATAGCTCCTACCAAGTCTGAGGGGCTTGGTAAACACTTCAAATTTGTAATCAGAACTTGAGGCTACACCTTGAACTAAAGACTGTTTCCTAGAACTGAAGATTTGTTCTATGAGTAACAGTAAAATTGAAAAAGGTATTTTAACAGTAAATTATTACAAACTTCTTCACTGTTCCTCCAAAGTGTTGAGCAATACCGCATTAAATAGACATTCAAGTGGATGAATGAATGAACCTCTCTCCTACATTATTTTATACACAGTATGTCCACTTCAAAAAGTCACCAGTAGCTTGCTCCTGTTTTCTCTGGTAGCTCAAATGGTAAAGAACCTGCCTGCAATGCAGGAGACCTGGGTTCGATCCCTGGGTCAGGAAGATCCCCTGGAGAAGAGAATGTCAACCCACTCCAGTATTCTTGCTTGGAAAATCACATGGACAGAGAAGCCTGGTGGGCTATAGTCCATAGGGTCACAAAGAGTCAGAAATGACTGAGCGATCTGCACACACACATATAAAGTTAACTTACACAAGTTTAAAAGCCTTACCTGGTAGCTCAGATGGTCAAAAATCCACCTGCAATGAGGGACACCCAGGTTTGATCCCTATGTCAAGAATATCTCCTAGAGAAGGGAACGAAAACCCACTCCAGTATTCTTGCCTGGAGAATCCCATGGACAGAGGAGCCTGGGAGGCTACAGTTCATGGGGTCGCAAAGAGTCAGACGTGAATGAGCAACTAACACACACACACACACACACACAAACACACACGTTTAAAGTCATCAGCTGTGACTCAGCTGCTAGAATGGAAATCAGAACTTTTCAGAGGAAGATGAACTCATGTATTACATATAATGTCTAGAATTTAAAAAATATATATTAGACATGTAAGGACACAGGAAAATGTGACCCAAGATCAAGAAAAAAGTAGTCAACAGAAACAGACCCTGGATGACCTCTATGTTAGAATTAGCAGACAAAGACTTTATTATAGATATTTTCAAAAAACTTAATAGAAAGAGACAATCGTAATGAATAAACAGAAAGTGGAATTTCAGGAAAAAAATAAAAATTGTTGACTCAATGGTAAAGCATCTCCTCCAGTAAGAGAGACCTGGGTTTGATACCTGGGTTGGGAAGATCCCCTGGAGAAGGGATGGATACCCAGTCCAGTATTCTTGCCTGGAGAAACCCATGGTAAGGTTACAGTACATGGGGTTGCAAACAGTTGCACCTGATTGAGCAACTAACACGCTAAAAAATAAAGAACTAAAATGAAATTCTAGAACTGAAAAGTACAACATCTAAAATAAAAAATTCACTGGATGAGCATAACACCAGTCTGAAGATGGCAAAAGGGTCCGTGAACTGGAAGAAAGATCAGGAGAAAAAATCCAAACTGAAGATCAGAGAGAAAAAGGATGAAGAATGAACACTGGGGTGCATGTTTCCTTTCAGAGAATGTTTTCCTCGGGGATATATATGCCAGGAGTGGGAATGCAGTCATATGGTAGCTCAAGTTTTCGTTTTTTAAGGAACCTCCATACTGTTCTCAATAATGGCTGTACCCATTTACATTCCCACCAAAAGTGCACAAGGGTTCCCTTCTCTCCACACCCTCTCCTTTTTTGCTTTTTTCTTATACTTATTGATTGCTTGCTGCACAGATATGTAGAGCCATAGAGATTGAGACACAATATTTATTACCAGGTATGACATTTTTGCTAGGTCAGTGGAAGGTTGAGTCAATGCAGTGAGGAGCTGACTGGGCTTGTCTTTCGTTGTGCTACATTTACCACTGGTTTTAAATTTCACTGGACTTGGTTTACTACAGACTTTACCTCAATGTTCTGCTTCTACCTTAAGTCTCCTCTATTAGATTTTTCCTCACAGGGATGTTTCTTTGCTCTTGCTCCTTCCCCCACCACACATTTCTGTTGGCTGGTCCAGTAATCTGGTTCTTATTATTTGATGCTTGCTCAGAAGTGGGGTGGGCAATGAGAGGCTGGAAGAGCTGTGGTCCTGCTTCAGCCTCAGACTCAGCCAAGCCCTGTATCTCTGGTCTCAGGAATGGAGTTTCTTCAATGATCTTGTACCTCACCCAGATGCAGCAGTCCTCTAATGGATAGAAACATCACTTTTACTTGATTAAGTACTGAATAATAAATTCATTTTTTATGGTATAACCGTCAGTTCCAGTTCAGTCGCTCAGTCGTGTCCAACTCCTTGCGACCCCATGAATCACAGCACGCCAGGCCTCCCTGTCCATCACCAACTCCCGGAGTCTACTCAAACTCATGTCCATCGAGTCAGTGATGGCATCCAGCCATCTCATCCTCTGTCATCAACTTCTCCTCCTGCCCCCGATCCTTCCCAGTATCAGGGTTTTTTCCAATGACTCAACTCTGCATCAGGTAGCCAAAGTATTGGAGTTTCAGCTTCAGCGTCAGTCCTTCCAACGAACACCCAGGGTTGATCTCCTTTAGGATGGACTGGTTGGATCTCCTTGCAGTCCAAGGGACTCTCAAGAGTCTTCTCCAACACCACAGTTCAAAAGCATCAATTCTTCAGCGCTCAGCCTTCTTCATAGTCCAAGTCTCACAACCATAAATGACCACTGGAAAAACCATAGCCTTGACTAGATGGATCTTTGTTGGCAAAGTAATGTCTCTGTTTTTGAATATGCTATCTAGGTTGGTCATAACTTTCCTTCCAAGGAGTAAGCATCTTTTAATTTCATGGCTGCAATCACCTTTTGGAGCCCCCAAAAATAAAGTCTGACACTGTTTCCACTGTTTCCCCATCTATTTGCCATGAAGTGATGGGACCAGATGCCATGATCTTTGTTTTCTGAATGTTGAGCTTTAAGCCAACTTTTTCACTCTCCTTTCACTTTCATCAAGAGGCTTTTTAGTTCCTCTTCACTTTCTGCCATAAGGGTTGTATCATCTGCATATCTGAGGTTATTGATATTTCTCCCGGCAATCTTGATTCCAGCTTGTGCTTCTTCCAGCCCAGTGCTTCTCATGATGTACTCTGCATATAAGTTAAATAAACAGGGTGACAATATACAGCCTTGACGGACTCCTTTTCCTATTTGGAACCAGTCTGTTGTTCCATGTCCAGTTCTAACTGTTGCTTCCTGACCTACATATAGGTTTCTCCAGAGGCAGGTCAGCTGGTCTGGTATTCCCATCTCTTAAAGAATTTTCCACAGTTTATTGTGATCCACACAGTCAAAGGCTTTGGCATAGTCAATAAAGCAGAAATAGATGTTTTTCTGGAACTCTCTTGCTTTTTCCATGAATCAGCAGATGTTGGCAATTTGCACTCTAGTTCCTCTGCCTTTTCTAAAACCAGCTTGAACATCTGGAAGTTCACGGTTCACGTACTGGTGAAGCCTGGCTTGGAGAATTTTGAGCATTACTTTACTAGCATGTGAGCTGAGTGCAATTGTGCGGTAGTTTGAGCATTCTTTGGCATTGCCTTTCTTTGGGATTGGAATGAAAACTGACCTTTTCCAGTCCTGTGGCCACTGCTGACTTTTCCAAATTTGCTGGCATATTGAGTGCAGCACTTTCAAAGCATCATCTTTCATGATTTCAAACAGCTCAACTGAAATTCCATCACTTCCACTAGCTTTGTTCGTAGTGATGCTTTCTATGGCCCATTAGACTTCACTTCCAGGATGTCTGGCTCTAGATGAGTGATCACACCATCGTCATTATCTGGGTCGTGAAGATCTTTTTTGTACAGTTCTTCTGTGTATTCTTGCCACCTCTTCTTAATATCTTCTGCCTCTGTTAGGTCCATAACATTCCTGTCCTTTATTGCGCCCGTCTTTGCATGACATGTTCCCTTGGTATCTCTAATTTTTTTGAAGAGATCTCTAGTCTTTCCCATTTTGTTGCTTTCCTCTATTTCTTTGCACTGATCGCTGAGGAAGTCTTTTCTTATCTCTCTTTGCTATTCTTTGGAACTCTGCATTCAAATGGGAATATCTTTCCTTTTCTCCTTTGCTTTTCACTTCTCTTCTTTTCACAGCTATTTGTAAGGCCTCCTCAGACAGCCATTTTGCCTTTTTGCATTTCTTTTCCATGGGGATAGTCTTGCTCCCTTTCTCCTGTACAATGTCTTGAACCTCTATCCATAGTTCATCAAGCACTCTATCAGATCTAGTCCCTTAAATCTATTTCTCACTTCCACTGTACATTCATAAGGGATTTGATTTAGGTCATACCTGAATGGTCTAGTGATTTCCCCTGTTTTCTTCAATTGAAGTCTGAATTTGGCAATAAAGAGTTCAGGATCTGAGCCACAGTCAGCTCCTGTTCTTATTTTTGCTGACTGTATAGAGCTTCTCCATTTTGGCTGCATAGAATATAATCAATCTGATTTTGGTGTTGACCATCTGGTGATGTCCATGTGTAGAGTCTTCTCTTGTGTTGTTGGAAGAGGGTGGTTGCTATGACCAGTGTGTTCTCTTGGCAAAACTCTTATTAGCCTTTGCCCTGCTTCATTCTGTACTCCAAGGCCAAATTTGCCACTTACTCCCGGTGTTTCTTGACTTCCTACTTTTGTATTCCAGTCCCCTATAATGAAAAGGACATCTTTTTTGGTTGTTAGTTCTGTAAGGTCTTGTAGGTCTTCATAGACCCATTCGATTTCAGCTCCTTCAGCGTTACTGGTTGGAGCATAGACTTGGATTCCCGTGATAGTGAATGGTTTGCCTTGGAAACAAACAGAGATCATTCTGTCGTTTTTGAGACCACATCCAAGTACTGCATTTTGGACTCTTTTGTTGACCATGATGGCTACTCCATTTCTTCTAAGGGATTCCTGTCCACAGTAGTAGATATAATAGTCATCTGAGTTAAATTCACCCATTCCAGTCCATTTTAGTTTGCTGATTCCTACAAAGTCCACGTTCACTCTTTCCATTTACTGTTTGACCACTTCTATCTTGCCTTGACTCATGGACCTGATTCCAGGTTTCTGTGCAATACTGCTCTGTACAGGACCGGACCTTGCTTCTATCACCAGTCACATCCACAACTGGGTATTGTTCTTCCCTCAAACAAAAATCTCCTGTTGGATTCTTTTTGTAGGGATCCTTTAAAGGTGATGTGCTTCCCAAGTGGACCTGCTTGCCAATGCAGAAGACAGATGTAAGTATGATTCCTGGGTTGGGAAGATCCCCTGGAGGAGTGCATGGCAATCCAGTCCAGTACTCTTGCCTCAAGAGTCCCATGGACAGAGGAGCTTAGCGGGCTATAGTCCATAGCGTTGCAGAGTCAGACTGGACTGAAATGATTTAGCACACACGCACATATTACAGGTGATGCACTCTTCGAGGTGAACCTGCTCAGCCTCCGATTTATTTTACGATTACGAACCTCCTCATTCAAGTTTCAAGAATAGAAGTAAACTCTTCATTTGTATTTCTCAAATTGCTTCCAATGTAGCTAGAGATTTCTCTCTCCCCCGATAATCCTTTTCATTCCCTAGTAGTGGTAGAGAATTTTTTTGAACAATCAGTTCCATTTCAGCCCAGGTGATCTATATTTGAAACCTACAGACCTACAGGCTAGTAGCTCTTAAATTTTATCTTGCATCATAATCCCTTGAGGTCTTGATGGGCTCTATCTTGTTTCCAATTCAGTAAGTTTGGGGTAAAGCCTGAGAATCTGCATTTCTAATCAGTTCCCAGGTGATGCGGACACTGCTGGTCTTCACGATGATCTACTGATATAGATAAAATGTGTACACATATATGTGAGCTGGTTAAGTCCAGGTCCCCAATCCAACAGTTGAGCTATAGTAAGTGGCAGCCGTGGTGTATCTAGTTACTGAGGACTGCAGTAAACACGGTGCACATTTTAGACTAGCTGAGTCCCTACAGCAAGCCCTGCAGTGTGTATGGTGCTTATATGGAATGTAAGCAGCATGGGCCTCCGTGGTGAGAAGGTGGTTGTGTTGCTTTCCTAACTTAACCTTGTAAGAGACTGAGATTTTAGGGCATTTGCCTCCCCATAACTGGAATTGAAGGCATTTTCTGTCTAGCAAGAAGAGAAACGGCAAAGTAAGGGGATTTGCTACCCATTTTCTGATCAAATGTATGGGCTTGTCATCTAGGTGCTTGTTTCATATATACAAAATCCTTTTACATTCCTATTTGATTTCTGGATTCAATTTGTCTGCATGTGTCCTTCTCCCCAGACAGGTGTGCATGGTACGATTGGACACATGATCTCCTATTTTTAGACTATCAGTGGTGTTACTCAAGGTTTGGTATATTTGAACTTCTTTTAACCATTAACATAGGAGATCTACATGTTATCTTCTCACAAGGGATTTTACTTTTGAATTCTCCATTTCCATTTAGAAGATGAACACCATATATTATAATGTAAAGGTCTCAAAATACGGTCCCTGGGCCAAGCACTACCTACAAACCTGATGGAAATGCGAATTCACTTGCTCCATCCCAGACACTAAACACTGAATTAGAAAACAAGAGTGGAGCCTAAGCCACATCTGAACGAGCTCTCTAGATGATTCCAGTGTGAGAAACACTGTTGTGGTGAAATGACAAAGCTAACTACTCCTGAGACATTCCTGGGACAAGAAAGATAAGTGAATACTTCATACTTGGATTAAATACTTTGATCTCTCTTGAAAGTACACTGTAACATTTGTGGAAGCATACCTTATATTCTAGAGAAATACTATCCTGAAAAGCAGACACAAATGACAATATACATTGGGTATATAAAACCAATGAGAAAATTCATTCCTGAGAAGTGATCCAAAATGTTTATTTTGCCCACTGATGTACTTTTTCTACACAGTAATGATATTTGTAATAGTCCATTTCTTCCATTTCTAACTTGGTTGTCAAGGAGTTTTGTCCAGTGTCTTATATCATATGAGTAAGTTTCCCCTTAGGAAAATTAGCCTAGATTTTCTAATATAATTATTCTCCCCAATTTATAATCAAATTATTATCTCTTATAAAAACTAATTTTACAGAAGTATGTGACTTTAAAGAGCTACAAAATATCCTTGGGAAAGGGTATATAGAGAGAGTGTCAAGTTCTTGAAGCAGCAAGGCTGGTGCACAGCATATGGTCAAAACGCATCTAAACACACCCTTCATCCAGCTCTCGGACGCCTCTCCATTCCTCTCCTACTGCTCTGCTTCTTGCTCACTTGGCTATGTAACCACACTTACTGTTTGCCAAAACACTCAAGTGCACCTGCACCTCAAGGCCTTTGTTTACGTGGCTCCGTCTGCCTGGACATGCTCTTCTCTCAAACACCTGCCGTTTTTTGTCTTCCCTTTCTTTCAGTTTTGGCTCAAATGTTACCTTCTCAGTGAAGCCTTCTCTGACTAGCTCACCCTCCTTCCTTGCTCTATTTTTTCCACAGTAACTATTATCTTCTAAAATAGTATAACTGCTTATTTTCCATCTTCCTCTTCCCTGAAAGTAACCTCCACAAGGCAGGTCTTATCTTTGCTTGTTGGCTTCTGGGAGTATTCCTACCCCATACGGCTGTTTGGCATGGAAGTGCTAATAAGAATTTGTCGCATGACTGAAACAAAGTCTGCAGGACTCAACATCTTATAAAGTTTTCTTAAAAGTCTAGATGACACTCAATAGTTTTCCTCCACAATATACACGTATCACAATTATTCATATTTACTCTTTCCTTTTAAAAACAGCAAGCAAATATGTCTATGTGCCAGGCACTATTATTAATGGCTGAGAACAAAGATGAAAAAGACTCTGTCCTTTCATGAAGCTCATAGTAGAATAAAATAAACAGATTAAAAATAATTTAAAACCAAAAAAACATGGTATGTATAGGATCTGGAACATTGAAAACACTAAGATTTAGCTCCCCTCCTCTGGCTTTTTACTGGTTACAGTAAAGGAAGTACTAGACATCAGAGGTACTGTCTAAGAATGAGGTGGGCAGGACTCATTAAATTTCAGACACAGATGAGATTATACAACTCTTATACAGATTATGCAACAAGGTTAGTCTTGATCTGTAGGTTGATAAATGGCCCAGATGACCTCATGATTCTTCTGAAAAGTATTATGCAGACTTTAGAAGCATCATAAAGTACTGATAATTCTGACATTTTAACAACTATGAATTTTAATGAAAAATTAAAATTTAGAGTAACAAATAACATTACATATTCATTAAAACACTTACTAGCCCATACTTACCAACTGTCTCTTCCATGGCAAATACATTTTGTATAGCACTTCTATAAACTCCTTGACACTTTCTCCTTTTTTGATAATAGGAACGGGGTCCACAGATGAATTAGATTCACACGAAAGTCAGTATTCCTGGAATCTGTTAGGACAGATGTGGCATGGTTACAGAGGTGTATGGTACTTTTTCCTTCTTTCCAATGGTTGTAGGAGGGCCTCCAAAATCCACCTCATTTATTTCTCCCTTACTGATCCCAGAATAAAAAATGTGTTTATCGTTAACTGGGTAAATTAATCCAAAATTTTGCTTTAATATATTCTAAGAAGAAACAATCCTATTAATTCTTTATCATAAAGAGATTCTTTGGAAATACTATTTATCAACATTTATCAAATGAGCCTAGCAGAAACTATATTCTAAAGTAGATTAGTATTTTTAAAAGTCACAAGTGATAAATACAATTTCTTCAGTGTAGTAATGTTTGTTCTGCATCAATCCACTAAGCTCAATGAATTGTTCAAGGGACTTTATACAGATATGTCATTTACCTGAAAAACTGCACCTGAAAGGTGAATCTGACCAATGTCACCCAATTATAAAGTGGTGTAGATGAGGTTTTAATCTAGATCTGACTAAATCCAAAGCTCCTTCCACACTGTCAAGTTCTGCAAAGGCATTCTACGGATCCCACAAAATTTTGATTCATATCGTTTTCTAAAAATGCTTTCCTCATATTAAAAAAAAAAAAAAACAATACACTTAGACATAGAGGGAATTGTAAAATATTGGAGAGAACTAATACACCAAGTTATACTGTCAAGTTATCTCATTTTTGTGTGGAGCTTATGCTCTCTACTTGGTCTTGATTTTCTTTAGCTCCAAACATATTCACATACACTAGTGTATTGCTAGAACACTTTTAGCACATTTATTATAAAAGCAAGTGCAGGCAAGGTGTATCTATTATACAGTAACCAGTGAGAGTCACGCTGCTGCCACACGTATCTTATAGAGACCTGTTGTATGTTTTGAGTACAGGTGTCCTTCAGTGTCTGTGGGGGATTGGCTCCAGGATCGCCATGGATACCAAAATCTGTGGATACTCAAGTTCCTCAAATAGTACATTGTATAGCTGGCCCTCTGAATTTTACAGATGCAGAGGGCCAACCATACTTTCTTTTCAGGTGGGGTCATTTCTGAATTAATGTGAATACAAATTTTATCTGCTGTACCTATTGGTATTCTACATGTTTACACTGAGGGAGAAAAATCTGCTGCTAAAACCATAGAACTACCAATGCTGCCTATCCGGAAAGATTCCGGATTTAAGCTCCCATCACCAATTTAAAAATCTATTTTTTTAAGGCTACAAAAGATCTTTTGCACACATATGAAAATCTTTTTGCAAATTTATGATGGTCTACTAGGCATAGTTAGAATTTGCACCAGGAAATCAACTAGTTGCTTAAGCATTAAAAGCATTAAATCTTTTAAGAATCTCAGTCATACGGCGAATAGTAAAGTCCTAAGGAGAAAAACATTTAATGGGTGTGGGATCAAGAAACACCATCTCAACATGTAAAACTATAAAACTAAGCAATACAGAGGAGAAAGTCCTAGATGAGGAATTTGGGAAAAAACGATAACCACCACTAAATTTAGGTAAGAGATTAGCTTTGTACTAGGCTTGGAATGTTGACCCAGTTAGTAATCTGTACATCTCAGCTTTCTCACCGATAGCCACCCAGCCTGTTGTTTAAAGATCAAACTAGATAGCCTATTGAAACAGACCTGTATCAAAACAAACCTGTAAGAGTAATTTGAGTGTGGGGAAGGGAAGAGAAGGTAAATCCTTCTCTTTTCCACTTCCATTCTCATTAGACCTGTAAGACAAAGCACAGGCCCTACAAACTGAATGTTATCCAGGACAAAATCTAAGATTGCTCATTTCTTCTCACATTTCCCTTTCTTTTCCTCATCAGCTTTTAAAAATTAATTGAAAGACAGTTAATGTCTGTAACCTGTATGTTTATTGAAAATTTAAGCAATGACAAGCTGGGACAACCTAGCTCAAAAATGCCTATTTCTAGTAAACTTTAGAAAATTTGTAATAAAGTCTTAAGTTATAGTAGTAAGGATTATTTATGTCATTTTATCATAGAATTTTAAACGTCTGGCTCCTATGTTTTTAAATTTATCACTTTGTAATCCGATCATCTGGTGGGCTTGGAACAGCAACATGACACCAGAGAAAGCACTCTGTTGTTTCATAGCACATAACCCCAGAGACCCTTTCTAAAATGAAAGTCAAGAAACGTGCTTAGCTACTTAAAGATACTTAATAGGAAAATAAAGTACTTCGTTCTACACCCAACCCTTTTTGGACATCTCTCATATGCACTCTCTGACACAGAGACCACCCACAGTGTAAAATATGGAATATCACAGAAAAGACTGCTTATCAGTCAGCTTTCATCTTTGCGACCAAAGGTTTTCTCTAGCAAGATATGACTAATGGATTGTTAAAAACTGGTCAGAGTTAGTTCTGTATTCTGCTTATAATGACAAAGTGAAGGACAACCTACAAGGCTGTTATTTCTTATGGGAAATACAGTGTACTAGTTTGGAAACAATGTGACCTCTGGATATTTGATTCTTATACCATTCACTGAGTGCTGACACTGGGAGTCATGATTGTTTCAGATTTGCTGGGAAAGACTAAGTGGTAACAGGAGGAGAAGGGGACGACCGTGGATGAGACGGTTGGATGGCATCACTGACTTGATGGACAAGGGTTTGAGCAGGCTTTGGGAGTTGGTGATGGACAGGGAAGCCTGGTGTACTGCAGTCCATGGGGTCACAGAGTCGGACATGACTGAGCAACTGAACTAATAAACCCTTAAGCAAAAGGATAAAGCAGCCTGCTGAATTAGTGAATATCTACTTTACTTTTGATATGAATACTCTCCTAGATAGTTCTATAGCCGTTTTGCTTTTGGTTTGACATATTGGCATCTGAAATTCTTTTCTGTATGCAGGGAAAACAACAGGAATATCTATCATTCTGTAAGCATGCACAGGGAAAGTACTGGTTGTGGAAACAAGAGAATTCAAGTCTTGCTGTATTAATTTGTTAAACATAGGCTTTACCACTGCAAGTCTTCTACCAAAGTTCCCAAAGCAGAGATGTCTCTTATCTACTTACAGATGTATAGTTAGATTGGGGTTGAATTTAGGACAGTTCTAGTTTGGAGAATGATTTACTACTTTACATTTCACTGGAATATTATCTTTATATGTATTCCCAAGTCTATCTCTGCAATTAAGAAAAAGCACAGGTTTAATTTAGAAGCCACAAAATACTTAGGTAAATGAAGTCTTATGCTTACAAAGCTACTATCTTGAAACTCACTTTCATCATTATTCTTTACCCACTTATAAAAAAAATAGTTCTCAGATTCTGCACACAGATAGCTTTATGTAAAATATATAAACATTTGTTCAAATTGATACACAGATTGC
>SJYQ01096270.1:297836-333911 GCA_006410935.1 Redunca redunca
GGTCCATTAAAAGAATAGCACATTAAATTAAATTTTATTTAACAAGGTAATTTTACCCTGTAAGACTTTATAAAGAGGATAAGCTAGAAAACATTCATAATCAAATTAATAAATATCAATTTAAACTAATTAAACTACCGTCCATAAAAACAAAACTAAAGAAAACCTATTATTGCTTATACAAAAAATAAAGGGGGAAAATGACTCATTAAGATCAACACTTACCCTTTTTTCCATTTCTAATAGTGACCTATCAGCGAATCTTTCTTGTCTCTGTAAGGAGGTAAGAAACATAAAGATATGTAAGTGCAATAAAGATGGGGAAGGGGAGAGGATCATAGTAACTGTGTCTGTGTGTGTGTGTGTGTGCATGTGTGTGTGCGCGGGCGTCTGACTCCTTACTCCCCCATGGACTGTAGCCTGCCATGCTCCTCTGCTCTTGTAATGTTATTCAGGAGGAGTAACAATACAGTGTGAGTAAAGAAAAGAGAAAACAGAATTTGTACTGAAATTAAAAAAATTATTAGAGGAATGCTTAGACACCCTCTATGTATCATTTTGCCTCAAGTCTTTACAGTTAAGCCAGGAGCAAGGATGGGTGACTACTGGGCACAAAACCAAAATCACCCCAGTCTTCCCTCCCATGCGCAAGCTCTCTGTCTACACACAGTGGAGAGGCTAACCCGCACGCTCAGATTCCAGGACCCTGACTGAAATGTAGATTGGACCAGACTGTGTGCCTCTGTACCCATGCAGTCTGGCCTGTAAACTGGCCTCTTCCCCTCTCATGGCTCTCTTAGTCTTGCTAGCTCTTTCTCTAAAGTTTTCTTTTCTAACCATCCATGTTCCAAAATTGGTAAGAAGGATCACATCTCTTATAAGAAATCCCAGCTACATAGCTTTTCTTTTCCTGGCAAGCTCAGGTCTCATTTTTCTGTTTTCTGCTTCCTGTACTATGTAGTCAACTACAGAGATCTCGAGATGAAAAGGACCTTTGGGGCTTTAAGCCACATGTTGCACTCACAAGCAGGGAGCTGTGCATGTGGGTATTGAGCACAGGGACAGTAAAAAAGCAAGTGCTTAGTTTTTGTTTACAATGACCTCTGTTCATACATTGCCCTTGGGATTCCTGTTCAATTTACTAAAAATGAATTCATCAAAAGGTTCATCCACCAGAAGCCAATGTATTGAATAACCAATTTTAAAAATTTACCAAGAACAGTTTTTGCTAACTACTGAACAAGAATGCTCTTTTATGGTCATTAACCACAAAATATCCTTTAAAAAACTATATATACACACATACACAAACAGTTCATCGTGATTAAGCATAACTTCATTAATTTGGCAATTCAAAAACATTTCTTGATATAATTTTCTCTTCTGTCAATCCTTTCAACATTCATATTTTTGCACCATCAGGGTTTGTAAAGCAGTTACTCTTTGATCCTTCTTACAAAATTTCTCTTTTATAGTTACAGTTTATAAATTAAGGTCTAATCATGGCCATCTCCCCTTCATGGATCACAGCCTTCATGGTGAAGGGGCTTGTGTAACTCAATGACGCTATGAACCATGCTGCGCAGTGCCATTCAAGATGGACAGGTCATAGTGAAGAGTTCTGACAAAACATGGTCCACTGGAGAAGGGAATGGCAAACCACGCCAGTATTCTTGCCGTGCGGATCTCACAAACAGTACGAAAAGACAAAAAAGGTATGACACTGGAAGATAAGCCTCCGTAGGCGGGAAGAATGACTCCCAGGTGGCTCAGTGGTAAAGAACCCACTTGCCAGCGCAGGGGACACTGGAGACATGGGTTTGATCCCTGGGTAGGGAAGATCTCCCGGAGAAGGAAACGGCAACCCACTCTGATATTCTTGCCTGGAGAATCACACGAACAGAGGAGCCTGGTGGGCTACAATCTGTGGGGTCGCAACGAGTTGGACACGACTGAGCACCTACGTATGCACACAGGTCAGAAGATGTCCAATATGCTACTAGGGAAGAGCAGAGGGCAATTACTAATAGTTTAACTGACTATGTGAAAGCCTTTGACTGTGTGGATCACAAGCAGCTGTGGAAAATTCATTAAAAAAAATGGGAATACCAGACTATCTTATCTGTCTCCCAAGAAACCGGAGAAGCCAGTCAAGCAACAGTTAGAACCAGACATGGAACAATGGACTGGCTGTAAACTGGGAATTTAAATTGTTACTCTGTGTATTTAACTTATATGCAGAGTACATCAAGCAAAATGCTGTGCTGGGTGAGTAACAAGCTGGAGTTAAGACTGCCAGAAGAAATATCAACAATGTTAGATATGCAGATGATAGTACTCTAATGGCAGAAGTGAAGAGGAACTAAAGAGCCCCTTGATAAGGGTGAAAGAAAAGAGTGAAAAAACAGCTTAAAACTCAACATTCAAAAAACTAAAATCATGTCATTTGGTCTCATCACTTCATGGCAAATAGATAAGGAAAGTTGGACAGTGACAGATTTTATTTTCTTGGGCTCCAACATCACTGAGGGTGGTGATTGCAGCCATGAAATCAAAAGACATTTGCTCCTTGAAAGGAAAGCTATGACAAATCTACACAGCGTATTAAAAAGCAGAGACATCACTTTGCCCACAAAGTCCATATACTCAAAGCTACGGTTTTTATAGTACTCACGTATGGATGTGAGAGTTGGACCAGAAAGAAGGCTAAGTGCCAAAGAATTAATGCTTTTGTACTTGGTGTTGGAGAAGACTCTTCAGAGTCCCCTGAACAGCAAGGAGATCAAACCAATCAATCATAAAGAAAACCAACCCTGCATAATCACTGGGACTGATGCTGAAGCTGAAGCTCCAACACTTTGGGCACCTGACCCCAAGAGCCAACTCACTGGTGAAGATACACATACAAGAAAGACTGAAGGCAAAGGAGAAGAGGGCAGCACAGGATGAGACAGATAGCATCACCGACTCAATGGACATGAATCTGAGCAAACTCTGGGAGAGAGTGAAGGACAGGGGAGCCTGGCATGCTGCAGTCCATGGGGTCTAAAGGTCATGACTTAACGACTGAACAACAACAATCACGGTGATCCAATCTGTTGTTTTAGTTATTTTTATATATTTTAAATTTTAACTAACTAAACTTTTGGCTGCACCACGCAGCATGTGCTATGTTAGCTCTCGGACCAGGGACTGAACCTGCGTCCACTGCAGCTGCAGACCGCAGTCCTAACCACTGGATCGACAGAGAAGTCCTCATGATTTTCAGCGAGGGAGGGACCAACACCGCCCAGCTAATGGGATCTCAAGTTCCTCAACCAGGGACCAAATGCAGGCCCTTGGTAATACAAGCGCAGAGCTCTAACCGCTGGACCTCCAGGGAATTCTTTGTTGTTTAAATGTTTTATGTTTTTTTTGTGTGTTTACTCTTTCTGGAAAAAGAAAAGTTAGGTATTCCAGTTGCTTATTATTAAAAATCAAATTCAGGATCATAAATAAGATTAGACTGTTTCTGTCAATTCTGATATACTTATGGTGTCTTTAAATTTACATTTTAATTGCTAGAAAAACAAAACAAAGGCTAAATATGCCACTTAAGCAAGTGCAAGTGAATAGTAAAATGCTAAAAAGATTGAAAAATGTTAAAAAGACATTAAACAACAACTGAAAGAAATAAAAAATTGTTGGAACAGTGTCAAATACATATAAATTAATAAAATGTTAAATGGAAAATTAGCATTTTATTTTTTTCATATAGGGACAGTTCAGCAATTTTATGATTCATGTGCTAATTTTTTAGGTTAAAAAAAAAAAAAAAAAAAACTTTAGCAGGATTCAATGATTCTAGTCCTTGGCAGAAAACTGTGAAAGAGACCATCTTTTTTGGTCATGCTGTGCAGTTTATAGAATCTTAGCTTCCCGACTAGTGACTGAACCTGGGCCCATAGCAGTGAAACTGTGGAGCTCAACCACTGGACCACTAGGCAATTTCCAATTCTGTTTTTTCCTAGCTTACTAAACATATCAGCCAATGATTGTTGAATTTTATGAAAAAAAAAAAAAAAGTCCACAATTACTATCTCAAGATTAATTCTTAGTAAGATGATTGTTTTCCTTGGAAAAATTCCATGCAACTATCAAAACTTCCACTACTATATATATTCATAAATAGTTATCAAAGAAATGCTTAAAAAAATTACACAGATTAACAGTAGACTTAAATACTCAGGGTAAATAACTCAATAAAGTTGAACAAAAAGTTTAACATTCTGTCCCTTTTATTTTTACATGTACCCTTTAATTTTTGAAATGACATTTACACAAGTTCCAACTAAGATATAAATTTTGAATATTTACTCGATATCTCATGCTCTAATTCAGTGACTTATTTTTCTGACCACAGTCAATGGGAACAGAAATTGGTACTTGACCCAAAGGCAGCTTCCAACAGTTGTCCAGTGTCCTGTGAAATGGACACAAACAGAACCATGGGCACTGACAAGACTGCTTCATGTTGATGCTGACTGGCTAATTCTATCATTTCTCCTCTCTTGTAGAGTTTGAATGAGAAACTTATAGGAAGAATTAGGCGACAACAGAGTTGGCAGAAAAGCAGAGAAACATACAAAGAAGGCAGTAAGCAGGGTCACCATAATGACAGAACACTACAGTAGGGAACAATGGCTATTTTTATTTAGAAAATATTATGACCAAATGTCTAGAACTAAAGCTATTTTCAGAGAACTAGTTATGACATTTTGTGGCGGCTCACTAAGCTATGAATGCAACCTACAATGATGACATTCCAGTTTACCATGAGACTTAAGTACAAGCCAGCAAGTTTAAACTTGTATGACTTTCCAAGTGTTTATGACACCTCACTAGGAAATGTGCTCTTGTTCTGCAGTACTTCTCTGTGTATCTTCATAGTAAACCTTCATTACCTGAGTCTTTAGTCAAAGAAAGGAATGTCTCATTTATAGAGCTGAAGATGCCATTCTAGATGAGTGCTTTCAAACTAGATTCTAACAGTTTACTGTAGAAATGTGTTTATGCTAGAAAGTCTTATGTTTAACATTAAACAAGTTTACTTCCTTAAAATTTACAGGACTCCTTAGAGCCTTTAACATATAAATCAGCTCTGCTAAATCTCCAAGGTACAGAATATACAGTATTTCTCAGTTACACGGGTCACAAAGCTCTTTTCTTTTCTTGTTTTGAAGTGGAGCAGAAGGAAGAGTAGGAAGAGGAGGAGACAGCACTTATCACTATTTCCCAGAACTAGTGCTTTATGGAAAAACAGCTTGGGAAACAATTCTTAGATCATACACATCCTAGACTGTATATCCAACGCTAGGATGCGTATGATCTAAGGCCTAGTTCTGCTTGGCTATCCAAGTTTTCACTTTTAAAATTATCTCTGCCAGGTTGTTATCTTCTTTCACAATTATTATTAAATCAGTTTTTTTTTAACTAAACAGTAAACATTCTTAATGAATAAAAATTATAAAATTTTTTTATGGCTTTAAGAAGGCTCTGTAATTATTGCTGTTATTTGCTAAGTTGTGTCTGACTGTTTTGGTGATCCCACGGACTGTAGCCTGCCAGGGCTCCCCTGCCCACGGGATTTCCCAGGCAAGAATACTGGAGTGGGTTGCCATTTTCTTCTCCAGGGGATCTTCCTGACCCAGAGATTGAACCTGCTTCTCCTGTACTGACAGGTGGATTCTTTACCACTGAGCCACCTGGGAAGCCCAAGATTCTGTATAGATGCCTTTACTGCTTTCCTACATCTGGTATGCTGGAAATAAGCATTTAAAATCCTTCATGTACTACAACATAGATATTAAAAGGCTTAAAAATACTTCGACATTCCATCATAAAGCTATACTTCTATATCAGAAAAAAATAGAAGTTACCAGTAAGTTGTATTATCTTCATTCCTTATTAATAAATAAGCTATTATCAATAACCAAACTTACATCCAGAACACAAGAGAAAACTACAATGCAACTTTTAGATAGAATAAATGACAACCATTACCTTTAGAGTAACGAAGAGAAAAAATGTACAAACCTGGGTGGCTTTTTCCAATTGTAATTTAAGATCTGTCAGTTCCATATTTGTATCATGTAGCTGCGCTTTCAGCTTTTCATTTTCAGCTAGAATTTGTTCATAAAGCTATACAAATTAGGCGAGAAGAACAAATTACTTTTCTGCTTTCTTACTATTGTAAGATTTCCCAGTGATCACTTTGCAGTATTAAAGCAGGAAGACTGATGTAACATATGAGCCATTAAATAAATACATTAAATATATTATATTTAAATGCTTTGTGGTCTCAAGGCAGAAACTTTTGGTCATGCAGGAGTGTTTGTCCCACATTAATTCTTCTAAAACTAGTTCCAGTATTTAAAGCTTATAACTAAACTGAAAACCATGACTTTTCAGTTTCCATTAAAAAAACTCAGTTATCTGATAAAGAGGGACCACATATCTATGCAGAGACCACAGCTGAAGTCATAAAGAGCCGCTATTATCTTTATTTGGGGTCTGTGAGCTTTTCTGCCTATCATTCCCTCTTTAATTTCTGACACTGAGATGGAGCATCAGTGGCATTTATCATTATACTTGTATTATTTTTACTAAAGTTAAAAGTAAAGTGGAACAATTTCTTGAATATTTTCTTAACACTTGAATCTACTACTTTTTTTCCCCTCATCTCTAATATTATAACCACAGATGGCTACATTTATCTCTTACCTAGACATTTCCATTATTAGAATTGCTCTCTTGACCTCCTTCTAATCTACTTTACACAGAGCAGCAAGAGTTAAATTTTCAAAACAACAATCTCTACCAGCCATACCAAAAATTTAAGTACTTCAATACATCATGTACCCTCCCACCATCATGCTGGTCTATGTGCTTGCAATTCTATCTGAAACATCTTTTCTCCCATTTTGCCAGTTGACTACTAATTGTCTTTCTGTTCTTGGCTGAAGTGTTACTTCTTTTGTTAAAAATTAATGTTTTAAAAAAATTGAAGGATAGTTTCTTACAGAATTGTGTTAGTTTCTGCCAAATAT
Source organism: Redunca redunca (assembly GCA_006410935.1). Classification (NCBI taxonomy): domain Eukaryota; kingdom Metazoa; phylum Chordata; class Mammalia; order Artiodactyla; family Bovidae; genus Redunca; species Redunca redunca. The sequence continues at coordinate 304,925 of SJYQ01096270.1, forward strand.
CAACATGAATCAGCCATAGTTATAAATGTCCCCTCCCTCCTGAATTTCCCTCCCATATCCCTCCCCCTCATACCCCTCTAGGTTGTCACAGAGCCCTGATTTGAGTTTCCTGAGCCATACAGTGAATTCCTGTTGGCTGTCTATTTTACATATGGTAATGTAAGCTTCCATGTTTCTCTTTCCATGCGTCCCACCCTCTCCTTCCTCCCCCCTCCTGCCCCCCGCCGAGTCCAGAAGTCTGTTCTCCGTGTCTGTGCCTCCATTGCTGCCCTGCAAATAATTTCATGAGTGCCATCTTTCTAGACCCTAGATATTTAAATACTTAGTATGAAATAACTGTTTTTCTCTTTCTGACTTATTTCACTCTGTATAATAACGGACTCAAATGCATTCCCTTTTATGGCTGAGTAATATTCCATTATAAGTATGTACCACAGGAAATCTACCCTCAGACCATGTCACTTCTTTGCTATACACTTTTATAAAATTGTGTCTTTACTTCAGGATTATGGTTTCAAATTTAGAAATTATCCACTGATTTGTATGATTATACGATAAAGGTTGTCTGCCTACTCCATGGAAGGTACTCATCAGAGCAGGGACAGTATCTCCATCTCCACTGGCCACAAGTGGAACTTCACTACTGAGTACACTTCAGTGTTCAGTTCTTTACTGAATGAATGACTGAATCTTATTACTAACATAAACTGACCCCGATCTTCCTTCTGTTGATTTTACTTTCTTAATGGGCAATTAAAATACCTGCCAAGTATCTCGGACAAGTACAATTACTTCAAACCTTCCTTTTCCTCCAACAAACTTCATTAGGTTTATTCAAAGTTTGTAATATGAAGAATCTTGATCTTAAGAATTCTAGATTGCTTTGTTTCCAGGACTTATTTCTTAATTAGTTTCATCCTTAATAGCACTTGAACTATCCTAAGTTTTCAGTTATCTAGGAAATACTATATTCTCCTGGGAAAAGCCGTATTCTTTGTTTGGCTGCCTCCTGTTAACAAAGAAAGGATAGCTCTCTCTCTCTCTCTCACACACACACACATGCACCCTACCCCCTCTACTCCCAAATTTACTCAATGTCCCCTTCCAGCTCAACCACAGTACCACAGTACTGGCCTGAGAAACTGCAATGCGCAGGTAGTCTTGGTAACTTTCCCCTTTCCTTTAAAAAGGCAAACAAATAGATATTTATATTCTACTTACCATTAATTGCCAAAAACTGAAAAATTAAAGTCATTTAAGAAAGTGATTTAATTATGAGTTTCCAGGAGTAATATCCAAACATAAAAATCTCAACAAAGAAATTATTTTTAATTTAACATAACTGAATAACCCAAGTACCTTTTTAAAGTCAGTTGAATCATCCTTTTCTAGCCTGCTACTGTAAGGTTTTCTTTCTTCTGAGTAACTGTACGATCCAGAGCGACCCAGCAAGGAATCATACCGATCGCTAGCTGATGTAGAACTGGTTTCATATCTTCAAAAGATGAGTTTGAGTCAAAATCTTTATTATAGGCTTTCACAACTTACATTAACATGTATCCTAGTATTTTAACGAGATATTCCAAAATAGTAGATAATATTCTCCTTTATCGGTTATCTAATAAACTTTNGGTTATCTAATCAACTTTCATGATATGTAATAAATAAATGGGAAGTTATTTTTAATACTAACTTCCGTTGTTTGAGAAGGAGGTTCAAAAATCTCTATATCTGAAAGTCAAAACTGGTTTTACATTATGATAAATTATTTCAACAATTGTAAATCATATATATTTTTTCACATTTTAACATCTCTGAAATCAGAACAGCGCTTACAACTGATGTGTATTACATTTAATTGGTAGTTCTTTTCCTTTAAGTGGCATATGAATGTATTTTAAAATTAGTAACATTGTAGATGATGAACTAACTAGAGTCTTTCCAGAGTAATAAACAGACAGTACTATACCATTTTATATAAGGGATTTGCACATCTGTGGATTTTGAAATCCACTGCTTTGGGTGGGTGGGGTAAATTCCTGGAACCAAATCCTCAGAGATACTGAGAGATAACAGAAATAGGTTTGTCCTTAAAGAAGAGGAACATATCTCTTTTGAAGACAAGGATCTTATTATTATCTGGTTCTGAATTTTTTTTTCTGATAAATGCTAATGCCTCCACATTTCAATTCAAAAGAATCATCAGAATATAAAAATTTGTCCTTGGTTTTACAAGGCTTTGGTTAACAATTATTGCTAAGAGAAGAGGAATAGAAATTAGATTCAATTATTAATATATTGATGGAGGTTCTCTGAAAAACAACAATTTGAGCTAGATGACACTTTAAAAGTGTCTTCATTGGCTTTTTCTTAATCTGAAGCAGGGATAAGGGAGAAGAGTCTGAGTCCCTGATGAAATAAATTTCTGGTGGATTTCATTGGCTTCTAATGTGAATAATGAGATGGTCAATGTGAAAGTAACTTAGGAAACTTAAGAAAACTATCACTGTTGCAAAGATTTGAGAAAAAAATCTTTCCTAGCAACTTACTATGACAATTGAACTAGAGGTAAAGCCACTGATGAAGAAAGTTATTAACACTTATCAGGTCATCTAAATATCTATAGACTTTTTATTACTAAAATAATTCTATCAACTTAAAAAATGTATCAATATCTAACAACATATTTTTAGAAAGGATAAAATGAGAAAAAGATCAATTAAAAAAAAAAAGTAAAACGTACCTAGAAATGGAATCCGTCTAAAAAGAGAAAAACATAACGGTAACTAAATTTTTATGCTTTCATTTAAGTAACTCACTGATTAATCAAGAAAATTTAACTTCAATACTATTTTCATACTAATAAACTAATACATATTTAATCTATGCACTTTAACATCAATATGGCTGTTTTACAAAGAAATTCTAGAACAGTCACTGTAAATTTCTACTTGTCCAATACTATACAATTACATTTCCCAATTTAGAGTCATATTTTGTGAATTTCTACAAATGACACTATAATTAGGAGGGGAAAAAAAGAAAGAATAAGACACATACCCATTACTTACAATTCAGTTAGCAGGAGAAACTAACATATTTACATTACAAAATGCACGTTTATTATGTGACATCTCAAAGCAACTATCCCATTTTTCTGTTTTTGAGGTAATAATAGGACAGACCAACAAATGAATACTGAAGTATTTAATGTACGACAGTATATACATATTTTGTTTACAATTCATTTTCTGGAAGTCTAGCTATACATTACTCCAAACTTTAGCAATGAGGGTTTAAGAAATTATGATTAATTTTCTCAAAGAAATGGTATGCTATACTGACGTTCCAAAACTCTTCTTAATGTAAATGGTGAAATGATTAATAGGACAAAATAGTCTCATTGGAGTCAAAGTATTTTTTGGGATTAGCATCTTTAGCTCCTTCTACTGAAACACTGAATCTATAATTTTCTATAAAGTAACTATTCAGAAATGGCTTGTTTAATTTCTGAATTTTAGATATTTGAATTTTCCCATTATATTATCTTTAAATGTGCTATGAAATCACTGGGTTCCTTTGGAACTGCTTGAGCCTCATTCAGATTAAAAATGTCTTACAAAAGTCTATTTAAGTTTCCTTTGCAAAACCAATTTTGTACTTGCTGCCCATGTTTTACGTAATGCTTTACTTTTATAATAATTAACAATTTTGAAGTTAAATTTCAATTTCCACAATATAATTCAAATCCATAAGCTGCTGAAAGAATAGATTCTGAAAGTTGCTATCACAAGAAAATAATTGTATCTATGTGTATATGTGTGGTAATTGATGTTTACTGTACTAAACATTTCACAATACACAAATATTGAATAATAACATGCACAATATTTTATATATCAATTATATCTCAAAGCAGAAGCAAACAAAAAGATACTATTTATTCAAATTCTGGAAAATATCCACATGTGAAATAAAATGTATACATATCAAACGAAAACATCACATCTCCCCTCAGTTTAAACTCTGGTTCACTGGTTTAACTTAATTTTAAGAATGAAAACTGCCAGTAGTCACAGAAATCACTCACATTCTGGTTTTTTGTCTTTAAAAGTCACGGTGCTATTACTGATTATGTTACATGTATATCTGTTTTTGGCCATTCTGTGTGGCATGCAGGATCTGAGCTCCCCTGGCAGGGGTAGAACCCATGCCTCCTGCAGTGGCAGTTTGGAGTCCTAACCACTAGACTGCCAGGGAATTCCTGGTTATATTTTATTTTTAAAACATTTTAGTTAAAAGCACATAAAACAAAAAACTATCCAAGTCACTTTTAAGAGTATAGTTCAGTGGCGCTAACTATATTCACACTGCTGTGTAACAGCTCTCTACAACTTTTTTCATCTTGCAAAACTGTAATTTTATACCCACTAAACAAATCTCTGAAACTCCAATACTTTGGCCACCCCATGTGAAGAGTTGACTCACTGGAAAAGACCCTGATGATGGGAGGGATTGGGGGCAGGAGGAGAATGGGACGACAGAGGATGAGATGGCTGGATGGCATCACCGACTTGATGCACATGAGTTTGGGTGAACTCCGGGAGTTGGTGATGGACAGGGAGGCCTGGCGTGCTGTGATTCATGGGGTCGCAAGGAGTCAGACATGACTGAGCAACCGAACTGAACTGAAACAAATCTCTATACCCTCCTACCCCCAGCTCCTGGCAACCACAATTCTGCTCTGTTACACATGAGTTTGAATACTTTGGTGAGAGCACAAGCTTGTCAGTTGTGTTGGACTCTTTGACCCCATCGGCTATAGCCCACCAGACTCTTCTGTCCATGGAATTCTCCAGGCACGAATGCTGGAGTGGGCTGCCATTCCCTTTCCAGGGGATCTTCCCTACACTGGGAGAGCGAACCTGGGTCTCCAGCACTACAGGCAGATTCTTTACTGTCCGAGCCAACAGGGAAGCCCGTGGGATCATACAGAAGGTGCCTTTTGGTGACCTGTTTATTTCACTTAGCATAATGTCCTTGTGACTCCCTGTGTTTTAAAATTGTTTTTCTGAGGTAAAAATATCCTTTAAGTTTTTCTGATTACAATACCATAAGATCATATACCATACTATAACGAAGTTCCTCTATAATTCCTCATCTCTCAAATGCCCTAGATAACTACTGTTAATCTTTTCTGTATACATATCTATGTAACACATAAATATCTATCCATACAAATACATTTTATTTAATCTATTCCCAACTAATAGACATTTTGAAAGTTTAATATTTTGCTTCAAAAGCCATGCTGCTATTAACACTTTAGACTTATTTTTGCACACTTAAGTTACTTTTGAAGTGGAAGTGAAAAGCAAAGAGGCATGAACTTTTTCTGAAGGCTTCAGATTTGTGTTGATCAACTTATCTTTCAAGAAAATGAATTTATTATAGCCCCAAAGTGTTATATGAAAATGCCTATTTCAAAACTAATCATGCAAAACCTGAGCATTATTAACCTTTGTCAATTTCACTTTGGTATTAATTATTATGTCTTTGGTTATTAGTGAGAGTAAATGTATTTTAAGTTTATTGGCCATTTATATTTCTTCTTTTGTTATGTTTATAAATTTCATGGATTCTGCTTCCAATTTTAACTGTCTTTTAAATAGTACAAATATTGATCTTTTAAACGCTATAAAAGAGGGCTACACTCTTTAAAGTGAGCAAATGTGTCTCAATTTTAATAAGGATGTCTTTTTTGCAATTTTCTAGCTTTTCCTGTTTAAACAATCAAATCTATTAATACTTTCTTCATAGTTTCTTGCCATGCTTTCTTATTTAAATTTTTGATTTATTACTAATGTTCTTCACATAGTAGAAGTTTTACCATCCTATAGTTTAATGAAAGCAAATCATAAAAGCCTAAGCAACAGAAGCCCCATTTATGGAATAATGAACCACACTATGATAAAGTAATTCAAGTTTTCTGGATCAAATTTTATCTTAATTTTTTAAAAATTTATATCCTGAAGTAGTTTCAAAGGCAATTCAAAAAATTTAACAACTTTCTGGTTAACTTAAAATTTACTTTTCTTTGAAGCAAAAAGGTATATGCCACAGAGTCATTTTTTCAATTTGGTGAACTTGGATTCTATAAACTGAGTAAAAGTTTTGTTATAAAATACTTTTGAGATAGTGATAACACTATTTCAAAAATGCACAGAATTGGGTTGATCATACTTTTTCACAGAAAAACAAGGGCTGACACTACAAATTTTCATAAAAGAGCAACTCTATTTGGTGGAAGCACTTTTCTAGTCTATTGCAGAAGACACTATAAGCTTCTGTCTTAACCTCCATTCTCCCTTTCTCTCATGGTACAGCAGTCACTAAGTTTAGGTGAGGTGGTATGCAGCCCATATTCACAGCAAAATAGCTGAACTATCTCAGTGGTGGGCCCTGTCTGTCCTAAACTAATGACTATAATTCCAGTCCTGTGTTGTAAAGCAGCCTGAAGGTGAAGCTGACATAGAGGGTTGTGTAATATAATTGACATTCAGTAAATTATCTTTGTTTAATCCAGTTCAAGCTGGGTTTTGTGTTGCTTGGAACTGAAAAAATGCTAGCACAAAGCAAGATATAAATAATGTTCTATTTAAAATGAACAAAAACTATTTAAATTGTTTGGAACTAAGAAATATTTTTCATAAAAACAATATTCTACTCAATGTATCTCATATATAATTTTAACAATAAAACTTAAATATAACATATATCAATATGCTTCAAAACCAGAAACTTGGAAGCTAGAACATCTTTGCCCTCCTACCCCAAGCTGGTGGGACCAGGGATCTGTGTGATAAGGCGGTGAGAAGTGTCAGCTAGAGATGGTTTACTAATTCCCTCGCTCTTATCTGTCCACTGTTTCTCCTTGAAAGACGAGAATTCATAGGCTATCACTGGGCAAGGAAGATGATGGGCAAGTTTACAGAAAATAACAAACAAGAGACACAAGTGAATGGGGAAGTGCTGACAACTGAGAGGCAAAGGGTTTGAAAATTACAAAACTTGGCCTGCAAAAAAATTCACCCTTGGAAATAATTGATTCTTCAACTTGTCTGGCTACCTAAAGATAAAATAAAGGTACCTTTTGTGTCAAAATACACAAACTTGGCCTTAAGAGTAATGTCCACAGTCACCTAGCACAGGGAACCAACTTCTGGTCACTTCACATTATTGTCGATCCCAACAACTAAAAGTAATCTTAACAGCTTTATGTAGGAAAGTCAAAATGAAGAAAATATGACCAGAATGCCGTTTAAGACTAACTCATATTGTATAATCTACTCCTATGTAAACAAAGGTCTTCCATGTATGTCAGCTTTGTGCAGAGGCAAGCAATAGAGAACAGAAGGGGAAAAAACTAGTGGGAAGAAACTTTGGTCATTTGATAGCTATGCAATTTCGTCAATCAAACTTGCCTTAATTTCTTTAATCAGTACTGGGGTTAGAGGGCAGGGAGCCTTTTCCTGAAGATTAATGGAAAGATCAGCAGTGATAATGAATGTAAATAAAAGTCCTTTAGAGACATTTCTAAACAAATGTAAAGAAAGTTAAAATGACCTATTGTCTTCCCCAGAATATAAATAACCCTGCTGTTTACAAAACTAAAATCTGGGTCTGGTAAGGTATGCACTACTTCTGGATAGCCTTTAGATACTTTTCTTTGGTCAAAGGTGTAACAGGTAGCCCTTGCTTAAGGGCAAAAAGTGAAAATAGCATTCAGCGTGTTTGGCAGCAAGCCATTATAGAGGCAGAACACACTAAGGAGTGAGAGGGGCACCTCCAAGCTCCTTCCTGGGAACTACACTCAGTTTAAGCTGCCACAGCTTCTGACTGTGTGCACTGCAATTTATCTCAATTTACCTCATGCAACCGTTAGCAAGATGTGTCGTAAGGTAACTCCCTCTTTGCCTTATGTGGCTTACAAAAGATTACTGAACATTCTACTTTTGGATAGCAGTGGAAACCTGTTTTCTCGTTTTTTTCTTTTCAACTTTGAAGGCTAACATACATACAATAAACTAGACCCACTTAGAATATACAGTTTGATGAGTTTTGACGGTTGTGTATACCCCAAAAAACCCTCTATGATCAGGATCTAGAGCATTCCCAATGTCTCTGAAATACTCTTTGTGCCCCTTTCCAGTCCCCCACACCCGATTTCAGATAACCACTGATGGTCTATCCCCAGCATGCGGGTAGTGTACAGTAACTGTCTTACATGAATAAACATAAACAAAAGTAAAAAGTAACCCTTAAAAATACAAATATTTCTAAATACAAAAAATAATGCTAATTACCTGAACTTCTTTCTTATTGGATCCCTCTTCTGTATCAGATTGTTGTTCTTGTTCATTTTCATCACTCTATAAGACAGATTATCAATTTATTTTAGAAAAGTAAAGATAATTTTGAAACAGTTAATATTTAAATATATTAAGGCTTTTATAATTTAAAATAACTTGGGAAAACATAACAGGAAATGGATCAAAAAGAAAACTGGTTTTTCAGTGGGAATTTTTCTACCCCATTTACAGAATCCTGTTTTATCTACACAGTACAATCTAATTAGGTTACCATACATAGTGAAGAAAGACCATCTACCTAACATTCTGATTTAAGAAACACATTCATACTGGGGATGAGGATGCAGGAGGTTTAATGTGAAAATATGATACTTAATTTTATATTGTGATGTTATTGCACGTACTTTAACAGTCAAAACAGATACTATTTAGCTGTCCAAATATAATGAGGCAGCAAAAATAGGAAACATTATCTTAAGTAAGAAAAGCTCTATTCCATAAGGTTGTTAAGATCTATATAACAATCCTATTATGTTTAAGTAGTTTAGCTATCTAGCAATTTCTTGGGAATTTATGGCACACCAAATAGAAAACACAAGGCTTGGTAGGCTAAAAGTCTAGACTCTCAGCCAATGGGAATATTCTATTAGAAGGCTTAAAAACTCAATAAACCTTAAAGGACTGAAAGAAAAGGGAAATACACAATCAGCGCATCTGGTTCAGGCTCACTATAAAAATACCACAGGCTTTAAGACTAAATCATCCTGTTTCAGACTGGTACAGCTATTTTCAGCTCTGTGAGTTAAGGTAAATTTAATAAAGAAAAGTCTGAGTCATAGTTACCTCATCCATAAAGTGGGGATAAAAACCTTACAGAATTGGCCTAAGGATTATAGAGGATAGCATATTCAAAAGCAGAGACATTACTTTGCCAACTAAGGTCCATCTAGTCAAGGCTATGGTTTTTCCAGTAGTCATGTATGGATGTGAGAGTTGGACTGTGAAGAAGGCTGAGCGCCGAAGAATTGATGCTTTTGAACTGTGGTGTTGGAGAAAACTCTAGAGAGTCCCTTGGACTGCAAGGAGATCCAACCAGTCCATTCTGAAAGAGATCAGTCCTGGGATTTCTTTGGAAGGAATGATGCTAAAGCTGAAACTCCAGTACTTTGGCCACCTCATGAGAAGAGCTGACTCACTGGAAAAGACTCTGATGCTGGGAAGGATTGGGGGCAGGAGGAGAAGGGGATGACAGAGGATAAGATGGCTGGATGGCATCACGGACTCGATGGACGTGAGTCTGAGTGAACTCTGGGAGTTGGTGATGGATAGGGAGGCCTGGCGTGCTGTGATTCATGGAGTCGCAGAGAGTCGGACACGACTGAGCGACTGAACTGAACTGAACTTATACAACCTATCATGTCGTTTCTAGCAAAAATGGTATTTGAAGTTACTAACAAACAGGAGCAATCCATGCTGCTACTACTAGCATTATTTATTAATATAAATGTATTAATGCCACAATATGAACTGGTTGTCTTTACGCATTACTGTTTCACAGAACANCCCTGGAGAAGGAAATGGCAGCCCACTCCAGTATTCCTGCCTGGAGAATCCCATGAACAGAGGAGCCTGTCAGGCCACAGTCCATGGGGTCACAAGAGTTAGACACGACTTAGCGACTAAACCACCACCACAGGCCTGTGTAAATGGACAGATGATATGCCCATGAGGCCAGGTGGACAATTAGGTCTTTCCAGGCAATATGGGTCAGGAGGACATTAAAACTGACTGTCTATTCAATATTAAGGATTTATTGTCAATTTATGCAAAATAAACAAGTTCATGGTATTATGATCACTCATTAAAAGATAATATCTATGGTTACTTTAAAAAAATAAAATTTTAATATTTTAAAAAGGAGTCCTTATCTCTTGAAAATTCATACTGAAATTTTTACATATATAGTATTACTAAAATTTTCTTCAAATATAAATAATTAGGAGTTGGGAAAGCAGTAGAGATTTAACTTAACAATGAATATCTGGGGTGGGATGATATACTTCTTCATGTTTAAACTTTTCTGCATTTTTCCCTGCCCCGGGGGAAAAAAAAAAAGGCTAAAAAAATAATCCCCGAAAACTAAATTAGTTTTGCCTTTCTGAGGTATATGTTGTATTGAAATAGGATAAATTTCACATTAACTGTGTTATCCCATAGTCTTTTTCTCCTGCAAATGAAAAGCAACATCAGGCAAATAGAGATGAAGAAGAAAAAATTAAAATTTATAAGATTGCAGCCATTATTTTTTTATTCCAATACTGGGACAGTACTCTTGCTTGTAATGTCAGAAATCTGAGTAGTTGTTTATTCTTAAAAAGAAAAACTCTTTCATTTAAATAAGTAGCTCAAACACATACTGGTGACCTAAAGAATACATAATCTGAGGCATGTAAGAAATTATTATTGTATATTCCTAGAAAGATTAAGCATATATCAAGTAGTTATATTTTAATAGGTTCTCACATCTTGTGTCCAAAACGAAACTCCTGTAGATCTTCTTTTCTCTCTTGGTCGCCTTCGTTCTCTGATTGATTTAGGTTGTGATTTATCTTCCCCCTCTTTTTCTTCTTCTTTCTTCTCTCCCTCTGTTAAGAATTAAAATTAATCACATGGCAGCAATGCATCTTGAAAGTATTTGGAAAGTAAATATGAAAACAATTCTAAGTCACCCTCTGTGAAAGTTTCTAAAGTTCTCTAATCAGAAATCATTTTTGCCCCCTCAGTGCTCCTGTAACACCTGGTTTAAACATGTCTGTGTCTCCCCTTGGATACACTCTTGAAAATCAAGAATTGTAATTACTTCATTTTTCTAGTGCTTAAAACAAAAATTTTGCTTAAAAGACACATTTAATAACATTTACTGAAGAGAAAATAAATGAATCCTATGAAAATAATGGGGCCCTAGTTATTAGTGTCTGACAGGAAAATAGTTCTCATGACCAAACAGTCTGTAACAATGGACAGCTAGTAGGCACACGCATCTATCAGTTTCTGCTTCTGCCATTCCCAGTCCTCATGCAGCAGTAGAATCAATGCACCATTCACTGAATTTTCTTTTAGTATCTCAGAGCAAACCTTCCCCCCCGCCAGGAAAAAATTATCATTTATTAAAAACAAATCAATGTAAAGTCTTCAAATTTGTTCCCTTCCTGGGATAGTTAAAATATCCTCAGACTTACATACTAGAAGAATATTAGAACCTCTGAATATGCTTTAAAAAGCAGACATATGGAGCAAAGTAATGATTATCAAAAGGCTCCTGTGTCATTAGCAGGCTCCTTGTCTCCTTCTGTGAAGAAAAGCAGCAAAAGAAACTCCAAAATTCTAGTATTAAGAGGGGTTTAATGTTTTTTAGAATTAGTTTAGTGCAAAGGCCTCAAACTCCAAAACCAACAGTAGTCATCCAGGTCATAATAAGCGTTGCGGGGGTGGGTGTGGTGGTGCGGGGGCTGCTATTTCTCAGCTCTAATCAATTGTTGATGTGAGAATTCAGATCCAGTGTTGCCATATCTTCCAACTTTTCAAAAGAAGACAGAAATTTGAACTTCTATGCAAATATCCCTAATTTAAATGTTGGCTCAAAATTTTTATAATCATTATACAGGCCTCACACTCAGAGGTTTAAAGAACTGAAATATTTCAATGACCAACAAAAGAAGAGCCAGCCTGAAGTTGAAAAAATTTAATTTTCTGAAGCTTACTCCTATAGGACTACTGATATTATCATGACTAATACTATTTGACTTTGCTTTTAAAATATAAAATACCTACAACTGGAATACTTTTATTTAGCACCCATTTCTTAAAGTAGGAGTTAATTAGAGTTTATATAGGAAGTTTATATGTAATAATAGGAAATGCTAATAGCATCAACATGCCAATATACAGCTGAAAAAGAAACCTATTTTTCAAGAAATAAGAATAGAAATAACTTTTTTGGCAAGGGCTTTATATATATATGTTAAGTGATTTTTTGTTTAAAACAATTTCACAATAAACAGTTAAAAGATATGACCTACATAATATGCAAGAAATGACTTGAAACATTAATAAACTATTCTTAGAAATAATCACACCACCAGTTTTTCTATACCAAGTTTTCTGTGTTGATCTACACAGAGATTTTTGAAGTCTTAGGCAATAAAGATAAAAGCATCAATGACAGATCATACAATTTTCTGTCTTTATTTTCTACTTTTCTCATTCTCAACCATCATATTCTTTCTGGTTAGGTAGAATGAGTCCCAGTTTAGGATGTTGGTTCTTTTCTGTTAAACTATATTAATTAGGAAAAACCAACTCAAAGAATTATCTGAAGGAAACAAAGTGCTTTCAAATTTTCGTTCTTACCTCTTTCATTTTCCTTTGTTAATCCTCTGGAATAAGCAGAAGTTATACCTACAAGACTATTTGGCCTGTTTAATTGACTTGAAGCATAAAGTGAACTGCTCATTGTAGAAAGTAAAGAGGAGGGAGTAGTTGAACTTGAAGTTGATACTGGTCTGTAGCGTTGATAAGTCTGTGAAATGTGAAAATTAACACCCACTTGAAATATTAAACACAGATAAAAACATAAAATATTTAAGTTCATTTTAAAGGAAAAGTAATGTTCTACTCATGTCAAGATAATTAAGACTTCCAGTTAAAATCCTCATAAGCAATTTGCATGCGGTTCGTTAGTAAATAAACCTCTTGCATTTTGAGAATCACAAGAACTACCCATGCCATAGGACCTAGTTGTGTTGCTGGTATACTATTACCTCATCATATGTTCTGGAGTACTTTTGTTTATATTCATCTTCTCTAGATGTTTCTGATTCCTTCTTTTCTTCCTGCTTTTCTTTATCCTGTTTCTCTTTTTCCTCTTTTTCTTCATTTTCTTGTTCTCTGGTTCGGGTGGAACGACTCCTCCCTATTGTTTTTTCAGCTTCCTGAAGGTCAGTCAATGTTACCCCCTGCACACAAAAAAAGATATATTAAATTAAATATTAAATTAAAAATTAAATATATTAAATTAAACATGAATGTATTAGAAGTCAAATATGCAGGTTTAGAACTGGTCTGCAAATTTAAACAATTTCTACTTGGCGAGTTATATTCATTCTATGAAGAATCATCATGAGCAAGCACAATAGTATGTACTGGGAAAGAAATAAAATATATGCAAGAAATTGTCTATTAAAGAAATTAACAAATTAGCACAGGAACTGACCGTATGAATATGAATATTTGTAAGATGTTCAAAGAAAGAAGGAAAAGCCAGTATATACACTCTTTATATATTAAAGTTACATGTATTTATGAGTTTTTATATATGTAGATGCACAAAGAGAAGATTTCAGTAGGGTGGTAATTTTTGAAGGTTAAGTCCCCAAAAGGATAGATTGAATTTCAAGATGTAAAGGTACAAAAACAGAAAAAACATGTTAAGATCCTACGAAATACAGTTTAACTTGAAATGTAAGTAATGGGAAGGATCAAATAGTTTAATCTGGACTTTGGAGCCCCTGTACTGCACGAAAGGGAAGATAGAAAGAGATGTAAGAGATAGAATCAGAATGGCAAGGAGGTAAGAAGATGATAATTAGCTGGAGTTGACATTTTTCTCATACTTGCATATCAGCTTTTTGAAATACCTAACATAAAATGCTTATTTCCCACCCCTGCCCAATACTCAGAATTATTTAATAATTGTAAGATACCATATATGATTTATTTTTAACACTAATCAAATACTCTGAATCAGACACTATATTAGGAATAGAAACATAAATACTCAAAGAGATATACAAAGGCATACAAAACATGCCTTAACAGTAGTAGCCATATGTAATATCAGATGAAATGTAATTAGATGAAATGTAATATTAACAGCATAGCCATATTTAAAAGGCTACAGTAGGATTACTAAAACAACTTTTATATTTTAAGATTCATTCATACTATACACTGAGATCAATATTTGCACAGAAATGTGAAAAGGGGAAACATAATTCTGAACTTTTATATATTACACACATTAAATATACCTGTGTTGATCTTCTAGACTGTCTTGCTTGTCTAGATCTTGCTTTTCTTTGGGATTCAGACTCTTCATCTCTAACAGGAGTGAGGTATGATCTACAGTAATAAATAAAAACTGTCAGTTGGAAATACATTACCTGTGAATGTAATCACACATGAATGTACATAAATGAAACATTTAAGTTTAGTATTTTAATGGATTTTAAGAAAGAGTTATCAGAAAATGGTCAGAATCACTCTGAAATTCAACAATGCAGTTTGACAGTTTTTTAGACTGTAACTACTCATATTAACATATATTTTTTTAAGTTTTTCCTATCCACAGGTTTGTTTTCTCAAACTTGTAATATCATTGCTCTCAGCTCCTTTCAACATCATGCTAGATAATATGTGAAGCTATATGGCTAAACTCTAGACTGTCAATGTCTTTTTATGGTAACATCATTAGGACTGAATGCAGTTTTTTTGGATGTGAGATGACTAGTGAAGAAGCACGATTCCCTGCACTCCTGTCATCCTGCATTGACTAAAAATATTATTGGCAGATATCATACCTTTGTTCATACCTAAAGTTCTCTAAAAATTCAAGTGTTGTCATATATGAACTCATTTAAAATCAGCACCTTACTCTTGGGTCACTGATTTTCTGATACAGAAAATAACATTTGGTACTATCTTTACTAGATTTTATATTTTAAATCTAAGCCTAGCAGCGGTGGCTGCGTGGAGCAGGAGCGGCTGAGAGGAGCTACCCCTCGTCTAAGGTCAGGGGCGGTGGCCGAGAGGAGCTACCCCATGTCCAAGGTAAGGAGCAGCAGCTGCTCTTTGCTGGAGAAGCCGTGAAGAGATACCCTGGTTCAAAGTAAGAGAAACCCAAGGAAGACAGCAGGCACTGAGAGGATGTAAGAGGGCAGACAGACTGAAACCACAACCACAGACAACTAGCCAATCTGATCACATGGACCACAGCTTGTCTGACTCAATGAAATTAAGCCATGCGCTATGGGGCCACCCAGGACAGACAGGTCATGGTGGAGAGGTCTGACAGAATGTGGTCCACGGGAGAAGGGAATGGCAAACCACTTCAGTATTCTTGCCTTGAGAACCCCATGAATAGTATGAAAAGGCAAAAAGATAGGACCCTGAAAGATGAAATCCCCGGGTCAGTAGGTGCTCAATATGCCACTGTGAAGAAATAACTCCAGAAAGAATGAAGGAATGGAGCTAAAGGAAAAACAACACCCAGCTGTGGATGTGCCTGGTGATAGAGGCAAGGTCTGATGCTGTAAAGAGCTATACTGCATAGGAACCTGGAATGCGAGGTCCATGTATCAAGGCAAATTGGAAGTGGTCAAACAGGAGATGGCAAGAGTGAACATCGACATTCTAGGAATCAGTGAACTAAGGATGGACTGGAATGGGTGAACTTACCTCAGATGGCCATTATATCTACTACTGTGGGCAGGAATCCCTTAGAAGAAATGGAGTAGCCATCATAGTCAACAAAGGAGTCTGAAATGCAGTACTTGTATGCAATCTCAAAAACAACAGAATGATCTCTGTTTGTTTCCAAGGCAAACCATTCACTATCACGGGAATCCAAGTCTATGCCCCAACCAGTAATGCTGAAGAAGCTGAAGTTGAATGGTTCTATGAAGACCTACAAGACCTTTTAGAACTAACACCCCAAAAAGATGTCCTTTTCATTATAGGGGGCTGGAATACAAAAGTAGGAAGTCTGCCTGAAGTAACAGGCAGATTTGGCCTTGGAGTACAGAATGAAGCAGGGCAAACGCTAATAGGGTTTTGCCAAGAGAATGCACTGGTCATAGCAAACACCCTCTTCCAACAACACGAGAGAAGACTCTACACACGGACATCACCAGATGTTCAACACTGATATCAGATTGATTATATTCTGTGCAGCCAAAGATGGAGAAGCTCTATACAGTCAGCAACAACAAGACCGGGAGCTGACTATGGATTAGATCATGAATGCCTTATTGCCAAATTCAGACTTAAAATGAAGAAAGTGGGGAAAACCATTAGACCATTCTGGTATGACCTAAATTGAATCCCTTATGTTTATACAGTGGAGTCAGAAATAGATTTAAGGGGCTACATCTGATAGACAGAGTGACTGATGAACTATGGACGGAGGTTCGTGACATTATACAGGAGACAGGGATCAAGATCATCCCCAAGAAAAAGAAGTAAAAAAAAACCAAAATGGCTCTGAGGAGGCTCTACACATAGCTGTGAAAAGAAGAGAAGTGAAAAGCAAAGGAGAAACGGAAAGATATACCCATTTGAATGCAGAGTTCCAAAGAATAACAAGGAGAGAGAAGAAAGCCTTCCCCAGCGATCAGTGCAAAGAAATAGAGGAAAACAACAGAACTGAAAAAACTAGAGATCTCTTCAAGAAAATGAGAGATATCAAAGGAACATGTCATGCAAAGATGGGCGCAATAAAAGACAGAAATGGTAGGGACCTAACAGAAGCAGAAGATATTAAGAAGAGGTGGCAAGAATACACAGAAAAACTATATAAAAAGATCTTCAGGACCTAGATAATCACGATGGTGTGATCACTCACCTAGAGCCAGATGTCCTGGAAGTGAGGTCAAGTGGGCCTTAGGAAGCAGCACTATGAACAAAGCTAGTGGAGGTGATGGAATTGAGCTACTTCAAATCCTAAATGATGATGCTGTCAAAGTGCTGTACTTAATATGTAAATTTGGAAAACTCAGCAGTGGCCACAGGACTGGAAAAGGACAGTTTTCATTCCAATCCCAAAGGCAATGCCAAAAAATGCTCAGACTACCACACAACTGCACTCATCTCACACGCTAGTAAAGTAATGCTCAAAATTCTCCAAGCCAGGCTTCAGCAATACATGAACAGTGAACTTCCAGAAGTTCAAGCTGGTTTTAGAAAAGGCAGAGGAACCAGAGATCAAATTGCCAACATCTGGTGGATCATGGAAAAAGCAAGAGCGTTCCAGAAAAACATCTAATTCTGCTTTATTGACTACGCCAAAGCCTTTGACTGTGTGCATCACAATAAACTGGAAAATTCTTCAAGAGATGGGAATATCAGACCACCTGACCTGTCACTTTAGAAACCTGTATGCAGGTCAGGAAGCAACAGTTAGAACTGGACATGGAACAACAGACTGGTTCCAAATAGAAAAAAGAGTATGTCAAGGTTGTATATTGTCACCCTGCTTATTTAACTTATACGCAGAGTACATCATGAGAAATGCTGGGCTGGATGAATGACACACAAGCTGGAATCAAGATTGCCAGGAGAAATATCAAGAACCTCAGACATGCAGATGACACCACCTTTATGGCAGAAAGTGAAGAAGAATGAAAGAGCTTCTTGATGAAAGTGAAATAGGAAAGTGAAAAAGTTGGCTTAAAGCTCAACGTTCAGAAAACGAAGATCATGGCATCTGGTCCCATCACATCACGGCAAATCGATGGGGGGCTCCCAAATCACTGCAGATGGTGACTGCAGCCATGAAATTAAAAGGCGCTTACTCCTTGGAAGGAAAGTTATGACCAACCTAGATAGCATATTCAAAAGCAGAGACATTACTTTGTCAACTAGGTCCGTCTAGTCAAGGCTATGGTTTTTTCAGTAGTCATATATGGATGTGAGAGTTGACTATAAAGAAAGCTGAGCACCAAAGAATTGATGCTTTTGAACTGTGGTGGTGGAGAAGACTCTTGAGAGTCCCTTGGACTGCAAGGAGATCCAACCAGTCCATCCTAAAGGAGATCAGTCCTAGGTGTTCATTGGAAGGACTGATGTTGAAGTTGAAATGCCAATACTTTGGCCACCTGATGCGAAGCACTGACTCACTGGAGAAGACCCTGATGCTGGGAAAGACTGATGACTGAAGGGGAAGGGGACGACAGAGGATGAGATGGTTGGATGGCATCACTGACTCAATGGGCGTGGGTTTGGGTTAACTCCGGGAGTTGGTGATGGACAGGGAGGCCTGGCGTGCTGCAGTTCTTGGGGTCACAAAGAGTCAGACACGAATGAGGGACTGGACTGAACTGAAGCCTATGTTCCATCTTGTCACAGGAATGCACAATTTCAAAAGCATGCTATCTATGTCAAAAGGTAAATAATGAATTAACAGGTTAAATAAGCAAAGACAAGCCATTAAGTTTATCAACCTATCATAATGCCTCTATCTCTAAAAGCTATTTTTAAAAATCCTCCTGGGTTAACTTTAGTTTTTTTTGTCAATTTGTAATTCATTCTGGTCTTCAGCCTTCCTGACATTATTCACATACATATTCATGACAAACTTCAGAATTTTCTCTGTTTCAGGCTTTTAAAAAGAATCTGTTCTTTTCAAGCTCTAAGTTCAAAGAGTAAAACACATCATCAAACACCTTAGTGTTAATTACAATTTCTTCACAATTTTTTTTCATACATATGAATGCATCTTTCTCACCATTCAAACTCTTGAATTTTTTGGAATTTGTCTCTCTAAAACTGGACTATAAGATCCATTATTCTTAGGATTCGTCTCCTTAGGTAACTAACCCTAAGATGACAAAGTCACTTCTCACTCAACATCTTAGTTACTTCAGTTTCATCAATTAACTCTTACTTATTGTTAGTTACTTCTAGAGATCTGAATCTTTATGCTTCTACTCTAATTACAGAGAAGCTGTAGAGGGAACTATGTCAAGAAATTTTCAAGGGGGTGTTTTACTTGAATGAGTCATCCAACAAACACAGAGAAAGATGAAAATCCCTTCTGTATTTCGACCTAAATTGTTTTTCTCATCTGCTTTGAGAAAATAACACCCGTGTTCTCTATTCAGCTGAATAACTACTATACTGTATAGATCTGTTTCCCCCCTCTTTAACTTCATAATTTTCTATTGCACTTTACCTCTAGATTTCTATAATATCCTGAATGATTATGTGTTTTTGCTATCATAGTAGTATATAGTACTACACTTATCAATAAGATTGTTGTTGTTCAGTCATGAAGCTGAGTCCTACTCTTTGCAACCCCATGGACTGCAGCACCTGAGGCTTCCCTGTCCTTCACTACCTCCTGCAATTTGCTCAAATTCATGTCCATTGAGTTGTTGATGCCATCCAACCATCTCTTCCTTTGTTGTTCCCTTCTCCTGCCCTCAATCTTTCTCAGCATTAGGGTCTTTTCTAATGAGTCGGCTCTTCACATCAGGTGGCTAAAGTACTGGAGCTTCAGCTTCAGCATCAGTCCTTCCAATGAATATTCAAGGTTGATTTCCTTTAGGATTGACTGGTTTGATATCTTTGTGTCCAGGGGACCCTTGAGAGTCTTCTCCAGCACAATTCGAAAGCATCAATTCTTTGGCACTCAGCCTTCTTTATGTTCCAACTCTCACATCTGTACATGGCTACTGGAAAAACCATAGCTCTGACAACATGGACCTTGGTGGGCAAAGTGATGTCTCTGCTTTTTAATATGCTGTCTAGATTTGTCATACCTTTCCTTCTAAGGAACAATTATCTTTTAATTTCATGGCTGCAATCACGACCCTCAGTGATGCTGGAGCCCAAGAAAATAAAATCTGCCCTGTTTCCACCTTTTCATCTACTTGCCATAAAGTGATGGGATTGAACACCATGATCTTAGGCCTTTTAATGTCGAGCTTTTAAGTCAGTTTTTTCACTCTTCTTTTTCACCATCATCAAGAGGCTCTTTAATTCTTCTTTGCTTTCTGTCATATCTGAGGTTGTTGGTATTTCTCCTGGAAATCCTGATTACAATGTGTGATTTATCCAGCCCAGCATTTCGCATGATGTACTCTGCATATAAGTTAAATAAGCAGGGAGACAATATACAGCCTTGACAAACTCCTTTCTCAATTCTGAACCAGCCCGTTGTCCCATGTCCAGTTCTAACTGTTGCTTCTTGACTGGCATACAGGGATCTCAGGAGATAGGTAAGGTGGTCTGGTATTCCCATCTTTTTAAGAATTTTCCACAGTTTGTTGTGATCCACACAGTCAAAGGCTTTAGTATAGTCAATGTAGCAGAAGTATACTTTTTTGGAATTCTCTTGCTTTCTCCATGATCCAGTGGATGTTGCCAATTTGATCTCCGGTTCCTCTGCCTTTCCTAAATCCAGCTTGTACATCTGTAAGTTCTTAGTTCACATACTGCTAAAGCCTAGCTTGAAGGATTTGGAGCACTGAGCATTAGCTACCTAGCATGTGAAGTAAGCACAACTGCATGTTAGTTTGAACATTTCTTGGCATGGCCTTTCTTTGGAATTGGAATGAAAACTGACCTTTTCCAATTCTGGGGCCACTGCTGAGTTTTCCAAATTTGCTGGCATATTGAGTACAGCAATTTAACAGCATCATCTTTTAGGATCTGAAATAGTTCAGCTGGAATTCCATCACTCCCACTAGCTTTGTTTGTACTAATGCTTCCTACGGCCCACTGGACTTTGCATTCTAGGATGTCTGGCTCTAGGTGAGTTGACCACACCATCAATCGTCATGGTTATCTGGGTAATTAAGACCTGTTTGGTATAGTTCTTATTTTTGCCATCTCTTCTTAATCTATTCTGCTTCTTTTAGGTCCTTACTGTTTCTGTCCTTTATTGTGTGCACCCTTGCATGAAATGTTCTTTTGGTATCTCCAATTTTCTTGAAGAGATAGCGAGTCTTTCCCATTCTATTGTTTTCCTCTATTTCTTTGCGTTGTTCACATAAGGCCTTCTTATCTCCCTTGCTGTTTTCTGAAGTTCTGCATTCAGTTGCATCTATCTTTCCCATTCTCCTTTGCCTTTCTCTTCTCTTCTCTTCTATTCACAGTAGTTTTAAGGCCTCCTCAGACAAACACTTGGCCTTTTTGCACTTCTTTTTCTTTGGGATGGTTTTGATCACTGCCTCCTGTACAGTGTTATGGATCTTCACCCGAAGTTATCAGGCACTCTATTAAATCTAATCTCTTGAATCTATTTGTCTCCTCCACTGTATAATCATAAGGGATGTGATTTAGGTCATACCTAAATGTCTCAGTGGTTTCCCTACTTTCTTCAATTTAAGCCTGAATTTTGCAATAAAGAGCTCATGATCTGAGCCACAGTCAGCTCCAGGTCTTATTTTTACTGACTGTACTAACCAATCTGATTTTGGTACTGATCATCTGGTAATGTCCATGGGTAGAGTCATCTTTTGTGTTTTTGGAAGAGGGTGTTTGCTATGACCAATGCGTTTTCTTGGCAAAGCATGTTAGCCTTTGCCCTGCTTCTTTTTGTTCTCAAAGGCTAAAATTGTCTATTACTCCAGGTATCTCCTGATTTTATACTTTTGGATTTCAATTTCCTATTATGAAAGGACATCTCTATCTGGCATTAGTCTTAGAAGGTCTTATAGGTCTTCATAGAACTGGTCAACTTTAGCTCTTCAGCATCAGTGGTTTGGGGTATAGACTTGGATTACTGTGATGGTGAATGGTTTGCCTTGGAAATGAATCAAGACCATCTTGTTGTTTTTAAGCTACGAGCTACTCTGATTCTTGCCCACAGTAGTAGGTATAATGGTCATCTGAGTTAAATTAGCCCATTCCTAACCATTTTATTTCAGATTCCTAAAATACTGAAGTTCACTCTTGCCATCTCCTGCTTGACCACGTCCAATTTACCTTTATTCATGGACCTAACATTCCAGGTTCCTATGCAAATTTGTTCTTTATAGCATCAGACTTTACTTTCAACACCAGACACATCCAAAACTATGCACCATTTCAGCTTTGACCCAGGTCCTCTTTCTGGAGCTATTTCTCTGCTCTTTCCCAGTAGCATATCAGACACCTTCTGACCTGGGAACTCATTTTCAGGTGTCATATCGTTTTGCCTTTTCATGCTGTTCATGAGGTTCTTGAGGCAAGAATATTGGAGTCATCTGCCATTTCCTTCTCCCATCACTTCATGGCAAATACATGGGGAAACAGTGGAAACAGGGTCAGACTATTTTTGGGGGCTCCCAAATCACTGCAGATGGTGATTGCAGCCATGAAATTAAAAGACACTTACTCCTTGGNGCTCCATAAATTAGATACAGTGCATCAAATTGAAGCAATTCACTGAGGAGCCATCTTATCAAATCCAGTTTCTATGAAAATATTAGTACTGATTTAAGTTCATAGAATAAAACTAAAAAAAAAAAATTTTTAACTTAAAAAATACTGTCTTTCTAAAAGTGGAAGGCAAGGGAATAGTCACTAAATAAAACATTTAGTTTATTACCATTTCCTTAGTTAGACTTTCTCTTAGTTGAAATTTTATATGGCTTCATGTGTACCAAAGCACAAATACAGAAATGATTACAACTAGGAGACTACCTGCCTCTCTCCCTTCTATGATGCACAAAAGCTTGATATTCCTCTTTCTCCCCCCTGTTTTATAATTTCTATTCTGTCTTCATACTGCCTATCTGGAGTCTTAAGGTTTTTATTCAGCTATAACAGATACTTTTCTAATTTTTAGAAAAACTCCAGTGATTTTCTGGGACAAGAAATAGGATATCAAATAAATATTATTAGAGTTTAAGAAATATTAATTCTGGAACATGATTTTTATATTGTTTGTTCTAGAATTGATTATATAAATGCACAAAATACTATACATGCTAACTCTTCTTTAAGATAGGGGTAAGCAACATATTAAAAGGTCTGTAAGGTACTGAGGGAAGAAACCTCTTTAACCATGTTTAATGCAGCATTGCTCGAGATGATGTATACAGAAAAAACTTTTATTTAAATTTTGAGGTACACCTATTAAGGAGTAATGATCTGAGCCACAATCAGCTCCCGGTCTTGTTTTGGCTGACTGTATAGAGCTTCTCCATCTTTGGCTACAAAGAATATAAGCAATCTGATTTCAGTATTGACCATCTGGTGATGTCCATGTGTAGAGTCTTCTCTTGTGTTGTTGGAAGAGGGTGTTTGCTATGACCAGTGCATTCTCTTGGCAAAACCCTATTAGCCTTTGCCCTGCTTCATTCTGTACCTTAAAGCCAAATTTGACTGCTACTCCAGGTGTTTCTTGACTTCCCACTCTTGCATTCCAGTCCCCTATAATGAAAAGGACATCTTTTTTTGGGTATTAGTTCTAGAAGGTCTTGTAGGTTTTCACAGAACTTCAGCTTCTTCATTACTGTTCTGGACATAGACTTGGATTACTGTGATATTGAATGGTTTGCCATGAAAATGAACAGAGATCATTCTGTCACTCTTGAGATTGCATCCAAGTACTGCATTTACGATTTTTTTGTTGACTATGATGGCTACTCCACTTCTTCTACAGGATTCTTGTCCACAGTAGTAGACATAATGGTCATCTGAGTTAAATTCAACCATTACAGTCCTTTTTAATTCACTGATTCCTAAAATGTTGATGTTCACTCTTGCCATCTCCTGTTTGACCACTTCCAATTTGCCTTGATTCATGGACCTAACATTCCAGGTTCCTATGCAGTATAGCTCTTTACATATCAGATTTACTTCCATCACCAGTCACATCCACAACTGGGTATTGTTTTTGCTTTGGTTATGTTTCTTCATTCTTTCTGGAGTTATTTCTCCACTGTTCTCCAGTAGCATATTGGGCACCTACTGACCTGGGGAGTTCACCTTTCAGCGTCCTATCTTTCTGCCTTTTCATACTGTTCATGGAGTTCTCAAGGCAAGAATACTGAAGTGGTTTGCCATTCCCTTCTCCAGTGGACCACGTTTTGTCAGAACTCTCCACCATGACCCATCCATCTTGGGTGGCCCTACTCAGCATGGCTCATATATTCATTGAGTTAAACAAGGCTGTGGTCCATGTGATCAGATTGGTGATCACCCTGGACAGAAATGATGTGGACCTAACAGAAGCAGAAGATATAAGAAGAGATGGTAAGTACAGACAGAAGAACTATACAAAAAAGATCTTCAGGACCCAGATAAACACAATGGTGCGATCACCAATCTACAGCCAGATATCCTGGAATCTGAAGTCAAGTGTGCCATCACTACAAACAAAGCTAGTGGAGGTGATGGAATTCTAGTTGAGCTATTTCAAATTGTAAAAGATGATGCATGTAAGTGCTGCACTTATTATGCCAGTAAATTTGGAAAACTCAGCAATGGCTACAGGACTGGAACAGGTCAGTTTTCATTCCAATCCCACAGAAAGGCAACGCCAAAGCATGCTCAAACTACCGCACAATTCCGCTCATCTCATACGCTAGTAAAGTAATGATCAAAATCTTCCAAACCAGACTTCAAAAGTACGTGAACTGGAACTTCCAGATGTTCAATCTGGACTTAGAAAAGGCAGAGGAACCAGAGAACAAATTGCCAGCATCTGGTGGATCATTGAAACAGCAAGAGAGTTCCAGAAAAACATCTACTTCTGCTTTGTTGACTACGCCAAAGCCTTTGACTGTGCACATCACAATAAACTGTGGAAAATTCTGAAAGAAACAGGAATACCAGACTACCTGACTTGCCTCTTGAGAAACCTGTATGCAGGCCAGGAAGCAACAGTTAGAACTGGACATTGAACAACAGACTGGTTCCAAATAGGAAAAGGAGTATGTCAACGCTGTATATTGTCACCCTGCTTATTTAACTTATATGCAGAGTACATCATGAGAAACGCTGGACTGGAAGAAACACAAGCTGGAATCAAGATTGCCAGGAGAAATATGAATAACCTCAGATTTGCAGATGACACCACCCTTATGGCCGAAAGTAGAGAGGAACTAAAGAGCCTCTTGATGAAAGTGAAAGATGAGAGTGAAAACGGCTTAAAACTCACCATTCAGAAAACTAAGATCATGGCATCCAGTCCCATCACTTCACGGTAAATAGATGGGAAACAGTGGAAACAGTGACAGACTTTATTTTGGGGGGCTCAAAAAAAAAATCACTGCAGATGGTGACTGCAGCCATGAAATTAAAGGACACTTGTGCTTTGGAGGAAAAGTTATGACCAACGTAGACAGCATATTAAAAAGCAGAGACATTACTGCTAACAAAGGACCATCTAGTCAAAGCTATGGTTTTTCCAGTAGTCGTGGATGGATGTGAGAGCTGGATTATAAAGAAAGCTGAGCGTCAAAGAATTGAAGCTTTTGAACTGTGGTGTTGAAGAAGACTCTAGTCCCTTGCACTGTAAGGAGATCCAACTAGCCTATCCTAAAGGAAATCAGTCCTGAATATTCATTGGAAGGACTGATGCTGAAGCTGAAACACCATTATTTTGGCCACCTGATGTGAGGAAGTGACTCATTGGCAAAGACTGTAATGCTGCGAAAGATTGAAGGCGGTAGGAGAAGGGGACAACAGAGGATGAGATGGTTGGATGGCATCACCGACTCAAAGGTCATGAGCTTGAGTAAACTCTGGGAGTTGGTGATGGACAGGGATGCCTGGCATGCTACAGGGGTCACAAAGAGTCGGACACAACTGAGTGACTGAACTGACTGACTGACATCTATTAAATGTATAAAAGTGCTCTGTGAAATATCAGCCTATAAAATATGGTTCAATGGCTATTTTTTTCATCCATTCAACTTATTTATGTACCTATTGGTCCTATGCAATTTATTGCTTTTGTACGTCCAACAGATGAGGAGAAAAAATAACAGAAAGAGATGAAACCTAAATGTGATAGCACATCTAGTTAAACAGAATTTATAGCAGGCTAGACAGGTGTTTGCATTACTTCAGCATTTCATGAGCTGCTCTGAAAAGTCAAATGAACATAAAAGGCTAAATTCTGATTTCTACTATATATGGTTAAAGTTTTTCATATTTAGTTTAAAACAGGGAAATTTGCATGCCCTTTTACCCACACTGAAAACAGTACTATCAGCTATCACAGTCTCTCCCAAGAAGCCTAGGTTCTTTTTCAATACTTTCAAGCTGCTATGAAAGTTAATAAATCTATTTATCATATGCAGGTTAGGGGCATAAAAATTACTAGCTGCAAGATAGGTAAACTCTGTTCAGTTAAAATTTCCATACAAACATTTGCTCTAAATTAGCATAAAAACCTAGCCTATCAATTTGTAATGTATATTTCCTGGGCTGAGACAAAATACCCCATGCCTGAGGTCCAAATAGGAAAAGCAGTATGTCAAGGCTGTATATTGTCACCCTGCTTATTTAACTTCTATGCAGAGTACATTATGAGAAACGCTGGGCTGGAAGAAGCACAAGCTGGAATCAAGATTGCCGGGAGAAATATCAGTCACCTCAGATATGCAGATGACACCATCCTAATGGCAGAAAATGAAGAAGAACTAAAAGGTTCTTGATGAAAGTCAAAGAGGAGAGTGAAAAAGTTGGCTTAAAGCTCAACATTCAGAAAACAAAGATCATGGCATCTGGTCCCATCACTTCATGGCAAATACATGGGGAAACAGTGGAAACAGGGTCAGACTATTTTTGGGGGCTCCCAAATCACTGCAGATGGTGATTGCAGCCATGAAATTAAAAGACACTTACTCCTTGGAAGGAAAGTTATGACCAACCTAGATAGCATATTCAAAAGCGGAGCCATTACTTTGCCAACAAAGGTCTGTCTAGTCAAGGCTCTGGTTTTTCCAGTGGTCATGTTTGAGAGTTGGACTGTGAAGAAGGCTGAGCGCCGAAGAATTGATGCTTTTGAACTGTGGTGTTGGAGAAGACTCTTGAGAGTCCCTTGGACTGCAAGGAGATCCAACCAGTCCACCTAAAGGAGATCAGTCCTGGGTGTTCATTGGAAGGACTGATGCTGAGGCTGAAACTCCAGTACTTTGGCCACCTCATGTGAAGAGTTGACTCACTGGAAAAGACCGATGCTGGGAGGGATTCGGGGCAGGAGGAGAAGGGGACGACAGAGGATGGCATCACCAAGTCGATGGAAATGAGTTTGAGTCATCTCCGGGAGTTGGTGATGGACAGGGAGGCCTGGAGTGCTGCAATTTATGGGGTCGCGAAGAGTTGGACACGACGGAGCAACTGAACTGAACTGAACTGAATATATTTCCTATACATTTGATAATTCCCATTTGATATTTAGTTCCTTTCTCCTTCCCTGAGCAGCTTTACAGAGCAGACCTCTACGAATAGAACATAGAGAAGATAGAAAATTCATGTTTTTAGCATGTTTTTAATTCCAAAGAGCTAGTCACCAAAAAAGATGGAAGAATATACCAAATTTCATTGTTGCCTTAAACATTACTGTATCATACTGTCATACTGGATTTCTTCCTTGTAACTACATAGGGTATGTAATTTTACTTACTCATCGTAGACTGCCTACTATTTTCTGAACAATCCAAAGGTTATTTCTAAATTAAGGACTTTTCCCCCAGTAAAGGCAATCATTCTGTATATTATTTCTCTTCCTAAAATTTACTGGCTGAGACATTTATATTTATTTACAATGGGAAGATCCCCTGGAGAAGGGAATGGCTACCGACTCCAGTATTCTTGCCTGGAGAATTCCATGGACAGAGGGGTCATGGGGTTGCAGAGAGTCAGACACAACTGAGCAACTGACACCTTTTGTTTGTTTCAATAATATTTATATTTTTGTCCACCAAATTACATCTCTGAAAAGCAATACCAACCCTTGCTTCTCACTCAGCACTTTTCCTTCCAGAGGGAAGATAAGTGGTCAAATGGGAGCTGGCTGAGTCAAGGGAAAATGGTAAAAATGAGTAGTTGTACGAAACCATGGGAATTCATACTACACATATGAAGTTATTGGTAAGGTAGTATTTTGCAGTTTGAAAAGGCTATGGAGAATTAGAAATACTTAAACAATGAAATAATTTTTCATCATGCCCCACCTGTCTATCTTGCTATTCCCCGAGCTTGCGGGATCTCAGTTCCTCCATCAGAGACTGAATCCAGGCCATGGTAGTGAAAGTCAGGAATCTTAACCTCTAGGCCATAGGGAACTCATCTATTTAAAGCGAGCTTCTCCTCTCTTCTCCCTGATGCCTCCCCGCTCCAATTAATCAACTGGAAATTTTATAAAAACAGAAAATTCTCACCTAAACCTGATCAGTAAAACCAGGAAAACTCAAGAATACTGTGGAACTTAATAGTGTACACAGTAACTTTACATAGTATTTAAAAGTGCATATGTAAGGGTATATCAAAATGGCATAAATGTATTAACATCTTTTTAAGCCACAGAATATTCAGGGCTTCCCTGGTGGCTCAGACAATAACAAATCTGCCTGCAATGCATCAGATTAGAGTTTAATTCCTGGTTGGGAAGATCCCCTGGAGAAGGGAATGGCAACCTCAAATCATCATATATACGATACAGGGGAGAATTTCAACCATATACATTTTGAAATAATTAATAATAACATTTAATTAAAACATAAAACAGGGGAATTCCCTGGAAGTCCAGTGGTGAGGACTCTGAGCTTTCACTGCTGAGGGCCCAGGGTTCAATCCCTGATCAGGGAACTAAGATCTTACGAATGGCCAAAAAA
>SJYQ01096270.1:333916-364617 GCA_006410935.1 Redunca redunca
AAAAAAAAAAAAAAAAAAAGAAGACAAACAGCAAAGTCAAAATTGCAAACAAGTATTTGACATCAAACAAAACACAAACATTAATATTACTGCAAACATCACTGAAACAAGACAAATTTTCTATAATATAGACTAGGAAAAATGTCAATAGACATTTTTTTCCTTACACTATAGGAGCTGCTGTGTCTTAACATCACTAAATATTTAATTCTCAATTTTTAAAATCTTAAAGGATTGGGGACTTTCCTGGTAGTCCAGTGGCTAAAACTCCCTGTTCCCAATCCGAGGGGCTGGGGTTCAAACCCTGGTCAGGGAACTAGATCCCACATGCTGCAACTGAAGATCCTGCATGCCATAACTAACACCTGGCACACTTAGATTTAAAAAAAAAATCTTACAGGATTTATTCTAAAAGGCTAAAACTTAATACTTTTCAACAACATAAAAAAAAAAGCAATCTGAGATTAATAATCATAATTTACTAGTTCTGAAACAATTGATGATTTTGGGGAGATAGTCACTGGCTTTAATTGTCACTGGAAAAAATTTTAAAGTATGGAATGCTAGAAATAGAAAGGATTCTAGAAGTCAAAAATTGTGAATTAAAGACCTGATTTTACAGAAGAAATTCTGACCCACAGAGAACTCTTATTTCAGGATTAAGGCAGACAAGGAGTAAAAAAACATCAAGAATTCTTAAACCTTTCTCCCTTTAACTATCTTCCAAAAAAAGCAAAGCCTTTAAATTTATTTTCACTAGAAGAGAATGAATGCCTATGATCCTCTAATTTCTGTTGACTAAGTGGTCTCACTGAAAACACCCCAAACCTAAAACTTACTAATTTAGAGAAAAATCAAGCAAGCATAAAAATATGATATGACCTGTACTGGTATTCAAATCACAAAGTGCCTGTAGTGCTGTTGAAGTATTGTTAAATTTCACCATAAAAACAGAAATGAAACATATTGACAGAAACTAAAGATACAATGACAGAGAAGAAAAAAATTATTCATCTAAAAAAGTTTTCAAAACATTTAACATTTTGTTACTTTCCATATAATCACTACAAATTTACTGTAAAGATGCTACCACTTTTAGAGCAAGCCATGCATTTTGCTAGGCATCAGAGACAAAAGATATATAAGACTGTCTATATATGAATACTATGTGCCAGAAATACAACCAGATTAATTTGTTTGGTAATTTAGTTACAGAAAACATCAGTTATGTAGCTAATTCTGAAAGAATAAAATATTTAAAGAGGTTACATTTAGTTTCCTAAAATATTCTTTCCCAAGAGGTAAAACCAAATTCAAAGCTAGGGACAATGAGCAATATACCAGACAGAAAGAACCCTGCACAGATTCTCCTGAAATCTTGGGCCTAGCCATAGCTCTCACACTAATCATATAAAAGTGGAAAAGTCATTTAATATCACTAGGACTCAGTTTTCTTCTGTAAAGGATATTATAAAAGATAATAGTAAGTTCCTTTCCACATCTATGATTCCATACCAATTGGCTGCAACAGGAAGAAGAGAGTAGTGCTCTAAGTCCGTCTTAGCACACAAAATAAATTCACAGACTCTCTAAAAAACTTAAGAAGCGTCTTCTATGTTCAAATACCAGTGAATGTATTAAATACTAAGTGAATGTATTAAACGTATGTAAAATCATTTGGCTTACACATATGCCTAAGAAGCCATTCTTCAACAAGGGAATTTTAAAATGAAAATTTCAAATATAACAACAACAAAAAGGAACCTGTTAAGCATCAAATTTCTTAACAATGAAGTAGAAGGGGGAAACAATGAGAAGAATAAAAAACTTGTTTTTTTCATGTTGTATCTATAATTTTCTATGAGTATGATTTGCTTGATATGTGTTTATAGGGTACGTATTTAGATCTTCACTACAAAAATTTTTTGAATTCTAACAACCATTAAAACTAAGATGGCTAAGTAAGATAACTGCCTGGCTCAGTGCCTTTAAACAAGAACTGTCAGAGGTGGATTACGAAGCCTAAATGATAATAATTGCTAATTATATCAATTTACAGAGTTTTGAGCTGACACAGGTTATCTCATTGTATTAACCTACTGAAAAGATGGACATCAACTTTCCAAGATTAAAAAACAGAACAAACAGACAATTTACATCATTGGGCAAGATATATCAGCAGTGCTATTATGGCCTGTACACACCTGCGTCTCTCCCTGACCTCTGCAGTGGAGGAGACAGTGCCAGCAGTAGTTGTAGTCAGGGTTGTGGTAGAGGCTGCAGCATTAACAACAGTTGGAGCAACAGGAATGGTCACTGCCGTAGGAACACTGTCCTTTTCCTTTTCAGTACTATCCTCAGCCCACAAACGATTTGAGGTACTATAGCATCATAAGCAGCAACACAAAAAGAGAAAAGGAAAACAGCTAAACAATGAAAGCACTTTCTAGCAGCTGAAAACATGTGACTACAGGGATGGATTTTTTTTTTTTTTAAACACAAGGTGAGACATCTTTCAACCATGAACCAAAAAGTTCACCCAGAGCTGTCAAAGAGAAATTTACATTTTAAGAAGCTTAATTCAAGGAAAAGTTCTTAAGTCAGGAACTTAATTTTTTCCCCCAGACATATAATTGCCTCTTTTAGAACCAATTTTTGTTTGTAAATAATTTTAACCAGGTCAATGAAAAAATCCAGAGCCCCACAATCTTCTACACAAAAATGCATGCACATACATAAGCACACAGGAGGCCTGAACACAAAATGTATCTGTGACTCACCTGCTTTGTGTGCCTGCTGAGGAAGAACCCGTTGTAATCTTTGTAGTAGTGCTTGTGCTGGAAAGCAGGCTTTTCTGAAGCCCAGCTGCAGAGGTAACTGTTGGTGTTGATGTGGTGCTTGGAACACTAGAACTAATCAAATCATCTTGTCTTCTACCAAAGGAGCAACTAAAGGAAAGAGTCATATCTATATAGGATGTGTCTGTAGGTGTATTCTATAGTCAATGCCTATACATTATACAGATTCACAAGGCTAGGAAAAAGATCTTAAAAACTGTGTTCCTAAATACACCACCAGCTCCAGCACCAAGAGTTGCACCTACAACTTGCTAGAGTCTAGATGATTTCACTAATTTGGTAGTGTATCATTTTACTAAACCCCCACCCACCAACAAGATTTAAAGATGATCTGACAGCTTACGTTTCTGGAACTGCTCTATGCCATATGGACATGCCTGGAAAAACACTTTGGTTTACTCAGGGGAAGTTAGGACTAAAATTTTTGAAAAAAAATGTTTTGGCAATGGGTCACAGCCTTAGGAGTGACTCATGCCTGTATAATATCTGTTGATCTTTTAGTCTTTTTGATTGCTTTTAGCAAAAAAAATAATGCATAGATCTTCTACTCCCTCTCCAATATGATATTACCAACATTCCAATTTACAGCATTTCTACTACTCTGAGTTCTAACACAAGTAAAAACATTTCAAGTCACCAAATGAGATAAATCAAGTTACTATTTCAAATGCTCCAGTCAATTACATAATTGACTTATATGTAATTATATACAGAGTTCCTTTTCAATATAATCTAAAAGATACTCCAAAATATTTAATTTAAAAATACATATTAGGAAGGCATAAGTAGGAGCAAATTTTCAACCTGTTGTTAAATATATATTCTGTGTCTTTAAATGAAGTTTTATTTAAACAACAAAAAATATATAAAGGCACATTTTTAATATTAAATTGAGAGCTCCAAACAAACTGCCTCATATTTTAATACAAGAATACATGAACGTTACTTAAGAATTATATTATTACCTTTTGTGATAAGTTGATCCTTCATTAATTGAGCTATTCTTTTTAAGATCATCTTCCCATTTTCTTCTTGTATATGAACTACTTGTTCGCAAACTTGAAGAATCTCTGTGGAAAAAAAAATCCTTCAGATTCTGGCAGATAATTTTAAAACAGAGTTAAAGAAGCTGCACATTAATAAACATAGTAGAAGTAGAAACTGGTAAAATCCCTTAGAAAAACACTTTGGAATATTTATTAAGAAATGAAAGTAATTCACTAAGATTCCAGTTCTAAAATTCTATACCTAAGGAATAATTCTACCTATGAAGGGAAACAGAAATGTCTATAGAAGTTTTATTTATGATGATAAAATATTATATAATTTCAGTGTCCATAGTTTGGGCAGGGGGAATGGTGACTTTAATATCAGCAGATCTACTCTACAAATACTATGTATTGATGAAAAACAATGTTTGTTGAATTACACGTTAACATCAGTTCAGTTCAGTCGCTTAGTCGTGTCCAACTCTTGGTGACCCCAAGGATTGCAGCACACCAGGCTTCCCTATCCATCACCAATTCCTTTGGTCACACTCATGTCCATGAATTGGTACTGTCATCCGATCATCTCATTGTTTGTATCCCCTTCTCCTCCTGCCTTCTATCTTTCCCAGCATCGGGGTCTATTCTAAGCAGTTAGTTCTTCACATCAGGTGGCCAAAGTATTGGAGCTTTTGCTTTAGCATCAGTCCTGCCAATGAATATTCAGGACTCATTTCCTTTAGGATTACTGACTGGATTGATCTTTGTGCAGTCCAAAGGACTCTCAAGTATCTTCTCCAGAACCACAATGTGAAAGCATCAGTTTTCAGCATGCAGCCTTTTTTCTTGTCCAACACTCACAACCATAGATGACTACTGGAAAAACCATAGCTTTGACTGTATGGACCTTTGTTGGCAGAGTGATATCTCTGCTTTTTAATATGCTGTCTAGGTTGGTCATAGCTTTTCTTCCAAGAAGCAAGCATCTTTTAATTTCATGGTTATAGTCACCATCTGCAGTGATTTTGGAGCCCAAAAACTAAAGTCTGTCACTGTTTCCACTGTTTCCCCATCTATTTGCCATGAAATGATGGGACCAGATGCCATGATCTTAGTTTTTGAACGTTGAGCGTTAAGCCAACTTTCCTCTTTCACTTTCAACAAGAGGCTCTTTGTTGTTCCTCTTTGCTTTCGGTCATAAAGGTGGTGTCATTGGGATATCTGAGGTTACTTGATATTTCTCCCAGCAATCTTGATTCCAGCTTGTGCTTCATCCAGCCTAGCATTTCAAATGATGTACTCTGCATATAAGTTAAATAAGCAGGGTGACAATACAGAGCCTTGACATACTCCTTTCCCAATTTGGAACCAGTCTGTTGTTTCATGTCTAGTTTTAACTGTTGCTTCTTGACCTGCCTACAGATTTCTCAGGAGGCAGGTCAGGTGGTTCTGGTATTCCCATCTCTTGAAGAATTTCCCACAGTTTGTTGTGATCCACATCCACACAGACAAAGGCTTTGGCATAGTCAATAAAGCAGAAGTAGTTGTTTTTCTGGAACTCTTGCTTTTTTGATTATCCAATGGATGCTGGCAGTTTGATCTCTGGTTCCTCTGCCTTTTCTAAATCCAGCTTGAACATCTGGAATTTCTCAGTTTACTACTGTTGATGCCTGGTTTGGAGAATTTCTGAGCATTTATTTGCTAACATGTGACATGAGTACAATTGTACGGTAGTTTGAGCATTCTTTGGCATTGCCTTTCTTTGGGATTGGAATGAAAACTGATCTTTACAGTTCTGTAGCCACAGCTGAATTCTCCAAATTTTCTGACACAACGAGTGCAGCACTTTAACAGCACCATCTTTTAGGACTTGAAATGGCTCAGCTGGAATTTCATCACCTCTACTAGCTCTGTTCGTAGTGATGCTTCCTAAGGCCCACCTGACTTCAGACTCCAGGAGTGAACATCAACATTTTAGTAATCAGTGAACCAAAATGGACTGGAATGGGCGAATTTAATTCAGATGACCATTTTATCTACTAGTGTGGGCAAGAAACCCTTAGAGAATATGGACTAGCCCTCACAGTCAACATGCTAACATGTAAGACTGCTTATGAGATCTCAGGTGAAAGAAAAAGACACAAACTGAGTACTGTAACATGACTACAATCATTATTAAAAAGTTCTCATACTCTGTATGTGCTGAAAAGTGAAGAAACAAACTAAAAGATTGTCAGTGATTAAGTAATGGCTTTTCCTCCCTTCCTTCTCCTTTTGCATTATGTTCCAAATACTGAGAAGCATACGCTAGTCAGTGACCTCATCTGCCACCACTGTCCTCTCCCTCTGATACAATCATAATGCCTTTATTTATACTGTTATTTCATGAACATTCTGTGTCTCCTCAGATCCACGTACCTGGTGTTATTACTATTAGGAACACCCTCCATTTCTTCCTGAAATCTACATACCTTGTAATAACAACAACCCAACCCTCATATTTTAACTCTCATGCTAGATAGTAAAGATTTCATAGTAAAAAAACAAATAAATAAAGCAAATGACAATGAACCCACCTGTTCTCTTTCTCTTCAATGTCAGACGTACTGGCGAGCCGTCTTGGTATTGTAGGCGCAACATATGCAAGCCTAGTTCCTTTACTATCTTTTTCCTACACAATGGCGAGAAAAAAAGAGTGAAAATAAGTCAGTGTGATGATTACAGGTGCTGCTAAAAGTATGGAAAAAGTATGCAACAATGTATAATTACACAGTCATCACAGTTTATTTGATAATATTTCCATCATTCCTAGCTAAACTCTAAAACTGATGTCTATCAATACTCAAGGACTATAAGCACTAAATGACAGCCTGCTCAAATTAATTTTCTTTTCTTTTTTCCTTAATCTAGAATTAGATCATTTTAACATAAGAAAAATTCCTACCCATTTTAATGACTGTTTCTAAAACTTCTGTAACATATTATTTACTGTAACATAGTATTATAAGACAAAACATCCTTATTTCTTTCAGAGAGAAGAGTTCTCAAATATGATTCATTGCAAGTCTCAATTATTTACATTATATAAGCTATTCACTACTTTTATATTCTATGCTTTAAAAATACAACATTATACAAAACAAAAAATTATTTCAATTATATGTATCCAAATCTAAGAGTGTAGATGCCATTTAATGGAATCTGTTATATTCTCATTATATGGTATCCATCAAGTACTTGGAAGACAATAGGACAATAAATTTATACAAAATAAAAATCGTAAAATTACTTTGAATAATTCATTTCTGAATTTCAATACATATAAACATTCTTATACAGTGCAAGAAAACTATATGGAAAAATATCTAATGAGTACTAAAAATGCAATGGAAAATAAATAATCCAATTACATAAAATAGCACTGAGTGAACTGTGGTACACTGTATTTAATGCAATAATGCCTTTCAAAATACAGCTATTAAAATTGCTCACTAGGACAAAGCTGGGATCTATCAGATGAAAAAGTAGGTAAGGAAATTGTAGATATTGGATAAATGCAACCTATGAGTATAATCACAGTCTAGAACAAATGCATTCCTAAATTTTGAAAACCTTCCTTAATAAATAAAATTATCTTATTACTTGATAGATTTTACAGGATTCCTGTAATTGAGTAGTCTCATAATTTATGTTTTGGGTAAATACATCTGATCTCTCCAGTAATTATATTCCACATACATATTGGCTGAAGGTAGGTACATTTGTATTTTCATGTCATTCATTAGTTAGTTAAGTCGCTCAGTCGTGTCTGACTCTTTGCGACCCCGTGGACTGTAGCCCACCACGCTCCTCCATCCATGGGATTCTCCAGGTAAGAATACTGGAGTGGGTTGCCATTTCCTTCTCCAGAGGATCTTCCTGACCCAGGGATCGAACCCAGTTCTCCTGCATTAGAGGCAGACACTTTAACCTCTGAGCCACCAGGGAAGCCATTAATTAAGTCATTCATTAATTAAGTCACGTGAATTAAGTTGATATATAGGTATAATAATGATACACAGTAGAGAACCAATTGTTATAGTTTTTATAGAAACCAAACTGTGAAACAGATTACCTTTTCTTTATTATCCAAAGAGGAGGAAAGTCTGGGACTTGAAGCTGAGCGCATGACACCTGCAGTGTCTTTTTCCTTCTGAGCTTCTTTAGATGCTGTGATTTCTGCAAGTGCGCCGTAACTGCCCGTCTTTCTAAGGCCTAACCTCCAAGATGCAGGGGACTCATCTTTTCTCTCTTCTTCTTTGGGAGAAATTTTTGTAGCTGAAGTTGGAAACTGTTTTTATTTTATTTTTCGGGAAAAGGAAAAAAATTGTCAAGACTGATCAGTCCATAAACTGGAAGGAAGAAGTTTACAGATTAAACGCTTTAAAATTACAGTTAATAGTTTCAGGAGAAACACTTACTAAGCAGGTTAATGTCTTAGTCAAAATGTAAAGATCTAAAACTGAAAAAAGAAATATTACCTGTCAAGATGTTAGGTTTAAGAACACACACTCCACACTTTGTATCACACAGAAAAATTATGATGCAAATACAGAGAAGAGAAATGAGCACACCATAATGACTTAAAACCATGCATCGTTGAAACCAATATTCACATTAAACTTGTTATGTTGTAACCTAATATAAATCCTTGCACATGGAAAAGCCTCACCATAGATTTTTCACCCTTATTGGGCACAAGAACAATGCCAGTTTTGCGCAAGCCCTGCCTCCACGATGCGGGATCTACTGATTCCACCACAGGCATGATAGGAGCAATGAAATCATACTAAAGCCAATTAAAATAAGACAGGTAAAGAGACACAGATTGAAAGTTTGAAAATATAAAAGGAAGTTATGAGCAAAACAGACTTTTCTCCTTTTTAAAAAGAATTTTATAATAAAGTAAAACCATGATACAGGGTAGCTCTGCAATCTTTAAGAGTCACTGGGAATAAGTTCCAGTTTTAGTATAAGAGTGTCCGAAAAAATCTAACTGAGAAACTTCTTAGGCAGTTAAAGGCACAGAGAGCTGGTAATATTCTAGTATGGAGTGAACTAACTACTACACTTTTGTTTTTATTCACTTTGTACTAGGGTTAAGAAATTTTAAATACATCATCAACAAAAGTAATCATCAATATATATCTAATCATAACATTTAATTCATTAATATTTTAAATATCATAGCCTTAAAAGTACCATTGGATTTTTCTACCAAACATTAAACATGTCAACTAAAAACTATTTTTGTACAAATATTTATTTCATTTCAGTTTTCCAACAGCCCTAAAAACAAAACACCCATAATCTTTAAACTAGTTCACTTCATCAACTGCACTTACAAAGTTTAAATATTCAACCACGGTTAAATATAGACGATTAACACAGCAACTAACTAGTTACTACAAGCACAAGATATGGATAATTAAACAATTAAACAACCCAAAACAACCTTTCTTTCACATTTATAGCCCAGGTTTACCGTAACAGAAAGTTTAAAAGAGCTTGTTAAAAGCACTATAATGTTGGAGGTCTACTTTCTAGACAAAAAAAATCTCTAGTATTTCCAGTAATTAATTCCTATCAATAGGGTTGAAAAGAGACTCAAGACATACAGCATTTCTGTTTCCGAAATGTGCACTGAGGCATTCAAGATGCAAGAACAAAATCACAGGAGTGCTACGGAATGTTTTAAAATTTTAAGTGAAGTACAGTGACATCTGTTGGACACAGCACAAACTGCCATTACTAACTTATTTGTAGTAACTACTTAATAAATGAAATAAAGAAGTATTCCTTTTGGCCAAATGGCACTGTGGAAAAAAAAAAAATCAGTAAAACACTAAAGTCTCCCTTGGCTGAGAAAGTCCAGGAAGCTCTGTAATATTTTACTCAGTATGACAGGCACTGCGATGATTCCTTACCGATTTCAGAGTTTAATGTCACACTACTCGAGAACACAGGTTGGCAAACTTTTTTTCTATGAAAGGTCAAGTTGTAAACTTTAGGCTTTAACTACTCATCTATGCTGTTACACAGTACAAATCCAGCCACAGGTAACATACAAATGAATGAACGTGAGTGTGTTACAATAAAACTTTATTTAGGGGCAGTGAAGTTAGAATTTGCATCACAAAATACTCTTTTTCTTTTAACCTTCCCCTGCCTCTGCTAACCATTTAAAAATATTAAAAGCATTCTAATTTGCAGACTGTATAAAAAACAGGTAGTGGGCCAGGTGTGGCCCACAGACTATGGTTTGCTAATCCTTCTCTGCCCCTAGAAGCTTCCCCAAACTAGAAACAAATGTTACTCTTCCATGATAAAATAGTAAATAATATTTGCTGAATGTTACAGCAGAAGCGAACATTTAAGAAATATTCACTTGTCAGGCCTAAAAGAAGTGCTTCATATAGGTTATCTCACTAAGTCCTGCAACCACCCAATGAAACAGAACTTTACTAGCATTTCAGAGTTGAGAAAAATGAGGCAGTATGATCAAATTAGAAATTTTGTCGCACTGTTAAAACTGATATACCTCCTCTCTCTATATAACATAAATTTCAACTTAAGAACTGGTTATCTGTTTAAAGGCATCTTTCTATTTCTTGTATATAAATGAACCTCTTTGAGTAACTCAAGTATACCTATTCCCTGAGATTCTTCTTTTTGTTTTTATAACCAGGACACTATTTTGACTTTCCTATTCTTCTGACTACCCCCATTCTTGGTCTTTTTGTTGCTATTGTTGTAGCAACTTCCCTTGTCATAGCCCTGTAACATAAGCACTCCAACAGTCTGTTTTCATATATCCTATCTTCTCTTTGTATTTTCTTCTGAGTGTTGGGAGTAGGGTCTTCTTTATATCCTCATGCATTCTATTCAGCTTATTCTCAAATGTGCTATTCTGCAACTCAATCTCACTCCTAATGTCCCAGTCCTGAACTTCTATTTACCTGTAGAATGGACTGTAGATAAGGAAAACTGGAAACAGAAACAATGTATAAAGTGTAACACCTTTATTTCCAAACCAACTCTTCCTTGGTTCCTTATTTCTGTTAAGGGCATCAGTATCTATTCAATCCCTAAAAAAAAAAAAATTTGGCCACATTGTGCAGGCATGTGGGATGTGGGATTTTAGTTCCCTGATCAGGGATCAAATCCATGGTCCCTGCAGTGGAAGCAGGGAGTCTTAACCACTGGACTGTGGAGGAAGGCCCAATCCCCTGCATTTGCAACTTGAAAGTCATGTTAGACCTCTTCTTTGTCATCTTCCTGCAATTATAAATTAAGTGACAAGTCTCTAAACCTCCTCCTCTCCTTTAAATAAGACCACTGCCACTCTTCTGATTGATATTCTTTATCATGTCGGGAAACTTCAATGACTTTCTAAAAAACCTTCTCTCAGTCAGCCTCTCGCCTTCAAATACACCTGTACATTAGTGTCAGGATAATATTCTATAAAGAATAATTCTCTCATGGCCTTGTTCAAATATCTATGATTCTCTATATCTATCAGATCACAAAAACGTTACCATAGGAATGAAAACATTTCACAGTTTGGCTCTACTTTTCCTGTTTCACTTCATATATGTATCCTGTAAATTAATCAAACTTGACAACTCATTTTTCCTGAAAAAAAAAAAAATACTCTATATTTCCCTACTTTGATCACATCGTTTCTCTTCTCTTTCAACAAACTATACAAACTCTCTTCTCTGTTAGGCTGAAATACTACCTACACATTCTTTAAGATCTATCACAAATGTTCTAACTCCACTATCTCAAATCAAAGATGATTTCTTCCATTTTAAAACCACTGTTTTACAATTACATACTTTTATCGGTATACTTCATATACCCACAGCACATAAGTCTTTTATTGAATTTTATTATATTTAATAATTAGGTTCAATTAGCAAGAACCGGAGAAGGCAATGGCACCCCACTCCAGTACTCTTGCCTGGAAAATACCATGGACGGAGGAGCCTGGAAGGCTATAGTCCATGCGATCGCTGAGGGTCGGACAAGACTGAATGACTTCACTTTCACTTTTCACTTTCATGCATTGGAGAAGGAAATGGCAACCCACTCCAGTGTTCTTGCCTGGAGAATCCCAGGGACGGGGGAGCCTGGTGGGCTGCTGTCTATGGGGTCGCACAGAGTCGGACACTACTGAAGTGACTTAGCAGCAGCAGCAGCAGCAAGAACATGTAATCAAGAAAACTCTAAACTTTTACCATCTAGTAAAGACAATATAGTTTACATGTACTGGAATGTATGTGTAGACAGCAGAATAGATAATCTTTTTTAGAGGTTCCAACAATATTTATTTTGACTACAGAGTTATATATATAAACATTGTTAGTTGAACTTACTGTTAGTTAAAACGTTAACTAACAATAAACCTACTGTTAAGATAAAATTTTAATATAAAACATACATTATTTAACTTATTAAGTTAAATAATGAAATAAACTATTTAGTTAAATCATAAGATCAAACTAATGGTTTTACAGTTAATATATCCACAAATTATAGGCTTGATCTCATTGCTACAGAAATAGTTCTGCAATTTTAGCTGACAAGTTAACAATTGAAGAGAGGAACTTTAAAAGTGAATACATCTATGTTTCTCTATAGTTATCAGGAGTTATTACAGAATATAAGTGATATTTAATACTGTTTTAGAGCTTTCAGGGTTGTGATCTACTCCTTGTCATGAATGTACATGTGTATGTGTGTCTATTTATATAAGGTTTATGCACTGGTGGAAGAAGCTAGAGAACTTAAGACAACTTTGTCTAAAAAACAGAAGTTGAGGAGTGAGTGGCAACCTAAAAATAGAACTCTTAATTACAAAATCTTTTATGATACATTTATAAATTAAGAATTCATCTAAGGAAATTTTTTAGGTGTCTAAGTTATAGGGAAAATCTTAAAATGTTAACAAAAAACTAAAATGCTAAATTAAATACAGTATCACTGAATATAACAGGCTTTAAAAGTCATGCATAATACTGATTAAATTTTAAAATACTTCATTCTTTGTACAAGACTTTATTACTTGGAATAAAACTTGGCCATAAAACATTACTAACAAATACTGAAACAAGATAATCTTTAAAGTAATCTTCAACTTGAGAATAAAATGCAGTTTCTAAATATACAAATTAGAGAAACAATTGTCATTAGGTCACTTAATTAAGAATCAGAATCAATTCTGATTAATAATTGATAAGAATAAATAAGAACTTTTATAGCAAAGAGATAACTGGCCCACTAATCTAACAGAGCTATTAAGTATCTGCTTTCAGTGAGGGCAGTTGGCATAAACTGAGAAGTAAACTGCCATAAATCTAGGGTTATGCTTGAGAAAAATATAATTGATAAGAAGCCTACTGTATTTATTTGACTACAGTAGGAAAGAGATTGCTTAGCTAAATACTCCAAAGACTAACAGCTGGCTTCTTGGCTAGCTATGCCAAGGGAATGGAGCTTATGGGAACTTATTGAAAACTTTGCAGTTCTAACATAATAAATCAAAGAGTTAAAGTTCAGTATCCACTGAAGAAGTAAAATGGGGTTCTATAATTAAATAAACCTTTAGTTAAAGCAGCTCATGGTAACTCCATTTGTGATAACTATCTTGAAAATTTTGCAGACAGACTGCTTCTGGAGAATTTCATTTTAAAGCATATATAAATTATGGCCATTTGAAGATAGTTTCTAACTGCATTTACGAAGCCCTCAGTTCTAGAATATAGAAGGTGAGATGATTTAGTCAGAGTCTCCTGATATTCAAACTGCACAAATGAAATTCATGTTATTTCTACCACTAAAAATTCACCCTACTGCTTTCCTTTGGAAGAGTTTCAAGGGAGGATTATTAATAATAGTACGGACCTTTCTCTAGCTTATGATTTTATTTTTTTTTGGATTTTATTATATACAAAATTTTAATAAATGAAAATGGATACTTTTTAAGTACATAAAATGTTCACACAAAGTTTAGCATATATTTTTAAGTGAAACACCAAAGTATTCTCACCAGATAATGAAGAAGAATGTTACTAGCATTTCAGAATCCCCCTCCCTCCATATTTTTTTTTTAAATTTTTTAAAATTTTTATTTTAACTTTAGTTTACTTTATATTACNAACTTTAGTTTACTTTACATTACTGTATTGCTTTTGCCAAACATTAACATGAATTCACCACGAGTGTACAAGCGTTCCCAAACATGAATCCCTTCCCACCTCCCACCCCATAGGTGGTGAGATGATTTAGTCAGTCTCCTGATATTCAAATGCACAAGTGAAATTCATGTTATTTCTACCACTAAAAATTCACCCTACTGCTTTCCTTTGGAAGAGTTTCAAGGGAGGATTATTAATAATAGTACGGACCTTTCTCTAGCTTATGATTTTAAAAGGCTCAAATTGTGGCCACTTGGTATCAAATCCAAAGACTAGCAAAACTGACAATATGATAGAACTGCTGTGGGGATTTAAAATCAGTCCTCAAACCAATGCCAACCAAATAATGTCAGAAAAGCAACAAAACAANACGCTTGAATACAACATAACTTCAAAAAATTCAATATTGCTTATCTAAAACTTATAGCTCTTCTTTGTTCTAGGCATCTAAAACTGGTCTTTGTCGGTTATTACATTCCTGTCAAACAGTTACATTTAAATGTCACAAAGAGCATTCCTTCTCACCCCTAAATGGTATAAAGTTAAATGGGTACAATATCAGCTGAATTAGGTTAAATCTCTTCCCATGATGTATCAAGACAATTTCCAACTAATAATTGATCACTTAGAAAAAGATTTTTGAAATACTAGAAAAAATCAATATGATGCTAGCAAAAATTCAAAGACTATTTGAACACAGAAATCAAATTAGCCTTTAGCACAAGTCACATACAAATTTAAACCTTTAAATCAAATATAATTTATAAATGAGCTAAAAAAGTTTACTTTTCAAAATGGTCAAAAGTCAATTAACTGAGCTTTAAAGTATTCCTTTAGTTTCAAAATGGGATAGAACAGGTATGTCTCTATACTTTTGGGAAGAAATATACTGCTTTTAAAGCTCTATGAGATATTCATTTTTATTATACTACCTCTCTTCCCTATGTTAATAGGGCTGGAAGCATAATCTCAAACTACATCAAAGGACAAGGCCAAACTGACACATTTAAAAATCACTATTACCATAGCTTTTCAAATAAACTGAATGAGCTAAACTTGGTCTAATAAGCTTTTTTTCTCATTGTTAAATCTCTTTTCATTCAACAGAAGCTAGGCCTACTCAGCATAATTAAGTACAAATCATGTATATTCTTAATTAAACCATCCCCTGGGAAACAATCCATCTAACTGAAGAGATTAATTCAATGAATAATTACTAAGTGCCTAATACCTCAAGCATTGTCCTAGGCACTAGGGATATATCAGTCAACGAAAAGATAAAATAACTGCATAAAGCTTGTAGTCTGGAAGGAGAAATAAAGTTCAGCATATTTTTTTGCATTTTCTTGTTTTTCCTATTTTCTCTAGGTTTAAAATTTTGTTTTATATTATTGAAATAAATACATCAAAGAATGTATATGCAGATATGCAAACATTTATGGTTGGTTTACGAGTAATAATGAAACCAACCCCAGGTATCCATCATTCAACTTAAGTAAACATTATCAATGTTATTGAAGCCCTTTATATTCATTTGACTTCAATGAAGAATAAAAACTTCATGTCCTCAAGGAAAAAATAAAAAACAAAAAACTAAAAGCAAAACTATGCTTCCCTTTCCTTATTCCCTCAACTACCTCTCAAAAATTTATAAATCATTTGGAAGGAAATTAAACTTTTTGTTGAGTCCCTATTTTCAATCTGATTTATATGAAACTGACTTAAAACTGGTTTTGTAAATATTTAACAAAAGAAAATCCAGCAAAATAGTTATTTAACATAAAATAGTTTCCCAAGGAAACAACCCTGCAAAAAGAAAAAAAGAAACCGTTTAGAAATTGTCAGGTCAAGCTGCAGCTCTACAGGGAAATGACTGCTTTCTCAAGCTTGCCAA
Organism: Redunca redunca; assembly: GCA_006410935.1. Classification (NCBI taxonomy): domain Eukaryota; kingdom Metazoa; phylum Chordata; class Mammalia; order Artiodactyla; family Bovidae; genus Redunca; species Redunca redunca. The sequence goes on from SJYQ01096270.1 coordinate 349,896, forward strand.
ATAAAGTATGATAAAGCCTTGTTGATATTAAAAGAGTGAGAGAGAAGGAACCACACAGCATTTACATGGGTTAATTCTTGAGACAGAGTCAAATTTTCCTGGCACAACTAGCTACTAGCAACAGGAAGAACAAAATTATCAAGTACAATACTTTAGAGAAACATTTAAAGTTAGCTTTCTGAGAAACTCAGCAGCGACTTAAACTTCAAATTGGGAACTAACATAATACAATTTGATAGTGATTAGTTCTATTCATATTTACAGAATAGAAGAGTTTAAAAAACTATCCAGACAAATTTCAACCAATAGGTCAGAGACTTGCTAGTTAGCAGTGCCCAATACTGAGAGTCTGCACGTTGTCGCTGTGTGGTCGCATCCGACTCTGCACCCTATGGCCTGTAGCCCGCCAGACTCCTGTGTCCAAGGGATTTTTCTGGCAATACTGGAGTGGGTTGCCATTTCCTTCTTCTGGGGATCTTCCTGACCCAGGGATTGAACCCGTGTTTCCTACTTGGCAAGCAGATTTTTTTTTTTTAAATTCTATTTAGAAAGGCTGAACTGACTGTATGCTAATTTAAACAGGTAAGCTGTACAAGAAAATTTCATTTCATTTTTTATATCCTCCAAGTTGGATTCCACTGTATATGCTTTGTTCTTTATTCAGACCTCTTTAACTTCAGACTGGAGTTGAGCAGAAAAATATGGCTTACTCCTTTCTCATCAAATCATTCTCAGGCTCCAGACAAGGAGCTGGACCTCTGAGAAATCTTAACTGGCAGTGGTAGCTTTTAACTCTGGAGACTTTTCAGGAGTATATAAGACAAGGAACAAGCTGCTCCTCTCTCAGCTCTTTCCAGGAACCTGACCCTAAGCAGACTGAAAAGCACTGTAAAATAAATTAATCTACTGCCGTCGGAACAACCTGCATTCACCCTGGGAGGCAGGTGCATCCCTGGGGATTGGTGATGCATGCTGCAGCATCACCATAATCCACACTGGGATACGTCCTGTCTTGTCCTCCAACTTGGAAGCTCCTTTGAATCAAACCACATGTCACGACAGTTCTCTGTGATTTCTGAGCATTTGAAGTGCGTCCGAACCTGAAAGCTGTGGAAAAATGAGCTGGCAAGAGGATTCTTTACCACTGAGCCACCAGGGAAGCCCAGTGAGTTGTATAGAAGGGATCAATTAAGAAAAAATTAGGTAACAAATCTTTGAGCTATCTGGACTTCCAGTTCTTGAATTCTTCTATATGAGCTAGGAGATATGGGTGCTGGTCTTGGTGCACATGTGCATGTAGTTTGATTTGTAATGACATATTTTACTAGAGGACAGAAGAGCCTAATATACTACATTCTATGAGGTCAAAAAGAGACGGACGTGACTTAGACTGAACAACAAGAAAATTTTACTAGAGACTAGGGGCCAAAGCATATCTGACAGAGAGGAGATTAACTACATAAAAATAACTTTCAGTTCAGCTGCTCAGCCGTGTCTGACTCTTTGCAACCCCATGAATGGCAGCACACCAGGCCTCCCTGTCCATCACCAACTCCCGGAGTTCACTCAGACTCACATCCATCGAGTCAGTGATGCCATCCAGCCATCTCATTCTCTGTCACCTCCTTCTCCTCCTGCCCCCAATCCCTCCCAGCATCAGAGTCTTTTCCAGTGACTCAGCTCTTCGCATGAGGTGGCCAGAGTACTGCAGTTTCAGCTTCAGCATCATTCCTTCCAAAGAAATCCCAGGGCTGATCTCCTTCAGAATAGACTGGTTGGATCTCCTCACAGTCCAAGGGACTCTCAAGAGTCTTCTCCAACACCACAGTTCAAAAGCATCAATTCTTCGGCACTCAGCTTTCTTCACAGTCTAACTCTCATATCCACACATGACTACAGGAAAAACCATAGCCTTGACTAGACGGACCTTTGTTGGCAAAGTAATGGCTCTGCTTTTGAATACGCTATCTAAGTTGGTCATACCTTTCCTTCCAAGGAGTAAGCGTCTTTTAATTTCATGGCTGCAATCACCATCTGTAGTGATTTTAGAGTCCCCAAAAATAAAGTCTGACACTGTTTCCACTGTTTCCCCATCTATATCCCATGAAGTGATGGGACCAGATGCCATGATCTTCATTTTCTGAATGTTGAGCTTTAAGCCAACTTTTTCACTCTCCTCTCACTTTCATCAAGAGGCTCTTTAGTTCTTCCCTTTCTGCTACAGGGGTTGTCATCTGCATATCTGAGGTTATTGATATTTCTCCTGGCAATCTTGATTCCAGCTTGTGCTTCTTCCAGCCCAGCGTTTCTCATGATATACTCTGCATATAAGTTAAATAAGCAGGGTGACAATATACAGCCTTGACAGACTCCTTTTCCTATTTGGAACCAGTCTCTTGTTCCATGTCCAGTTCTAACTGTTGCTTCTTGACCTGCATATGTTTCTCAAGAGGCAGGTCAGGTGGTCTGGTATTCCCATCTCTTTCAGAATTTTCCACAGTTTATTGTGATCCACACAGTCAAAGGCTTTGGCATAGTCAATAAAGCAGAAATAGATATTTTTCTGGAACTTTAAATACTTGTATTTGAGTCAATTTAAATTTCAATGGTGTCAATCTATTTTTCAAATGAGCTGAACAAATTTAGCTGAAGTGTTATTAGATAAACATGTACATTAATCATATTTAAATGAGCAGACTTTAATTTTGCATACTATATGAAAATTAACTTATTACAGAGTAATTATTATATAGTATCCATGTAAAGCAGGTATTATTACCCTCATTCCACAGAGAAATCAGATTAAATAACTTACATCCACAATTACATGCATGAATCAGTTCATGTCCTTGAATACTGTACATGCTGATTTTCATATAATATGCTTTTATAATAGAAATATTTTAATTAGTATGTTATACAAATAAATTTTAATATTCAATGACTACCTGTTGTTCTACTTCCAATTTTACTTCTACTACTGGGTCATCAAGGCAAACGATATGCTGACTTACCTGACCAGCAATGTAACAGCAATAAATAAATAATTATTAATAAATTCCCAGAGACTCAAATCTAGCCATTTATAAGCCTCAAAAACTTTTTGTGTATTTCCAAAAAAAATAATTTACTAGTACTATAAGTTCAAGAAAATAAAGAAATTCATAACAAAGCACCTGGCAACAAAGCTAGCCTCTGCCTATTTAGCAGTATCTTGTTTTTAATGGGAAATAAGAGTTAACAATATGTTCCTTGACATATTTATTTAGTAAACTTTAAATTCTCACATGTTCTTAGAGAAAACATTTTGCTGAGTGAGTAAAAATAGTCTGATTCAAAACTGCTGTTGAGTCCAGAGGAAACAGGGGGCGTTCAAGGGATTCTAGGGCTCCTCTGTGTTTACCACTTGATCATCACACTCGTCCTAAGATTATGATGACAGTTTTGCATTGATAAAAATCTTAGTGGAAATGAAATACTATTTCTGGTAAATATATTAAAATGCCAAAATGCCAGGTTACACAACTCAAAGATGGCAATACTGGAATCTCAAACTCTTCAGAAGTTTTGAGTGACTAGGCAGTAAAGAGTAAAAGCAATTCAGTAAACAAAATTTATAAAAATGTGAGCCAGAGGAAAAAAATGCTGAAACTGTACCCTTGATAATAAAAAGGATTTAAATTGTTATAGTAAAACAATCTGGCAGCATCTGTGAAAAATGAAAATATGACTCAATGATCCAATTTTTCAGTATATCTATTAGAGAACCTCTTTGACATATACACAGGCAGATAATTATAAAATGACTGCTCCAGGACTGTTTACAATAAAACATTGGGAATCAGGTTAATTTTTTATCAAAAAGGAAGTCAATGTATTTAATGAATATTATACAGCAACTAAAGGGATAGATTACATATAAAAAGATACAGATAGAAAACTTCTAAGTAAAAAAAACAAGCTGCATAACTATTTCTAGGGTAGAAAATAAAACACAAAGCAACCTTATAATTACTATATATTATTTTTGAATGTAAGATAAGAGTATAACAATGGATTAGGAGACTCAGGAAAAAACTCATGATAGTGATTTGGGAAAGAACTCAAAGAGAAGTACACTAGGGTGATGATTAAAGAAGACAACAGTTTTAATTCTATTAAAAGAAAATTAAAAACAAATACAGCTAAAAGTCAACAGCTGCTTAGTTTTGGTAGTGTAAGTATGAATGTTTATTGTATTTTTCTATATCTTTAAAATTTCTTAGAACAAAATAAATTTCCCCACACGTTTACAGGAAAATATCTTGGGACTCAGTCCTGACATTCTATTACTCAGGAAATACTTGGGAACCAGCTTCCTATACTGGGGTCTCAGAAAGCAGCAGGAGCATTCTTGAATTGCTGGGAACCCATCTAATCCTATCTGTACCACCCAAGGAAGTCTTCAAAGCCTCTTCACCTTCTTCAAACTTAAAAATATAGGTCAGTGAAACACAGAGGTAATCAAGAGTATCCAGATAATTAGAGAACAATAAAATCACAATTACACTTAAAATTCTAACACTCCTGAAAGGTAATTTACAGGCTTGTTGCCAGCTTGGCAGGTATCTTAAATAGATATCAGTCTGAAAAGTTTCAAAATTAAAGTCTGACCTCATCTTACTTTACACTTCATCAAAATTTCACTAAAAGTCCTTTTATCCTTCACATTTTACCTGTTTCAGCTTCTGATTCTGAGTCATCTTCCTCATCTTCTTCACTAGAGCAACTAGATTCATCTTTCTTTCCTTCCTCTTCATCATCAACCTTTTCTTGTTCCAGAGATTCAATACGGGATGCATTTTTCTCAGGCTCAATAATCAATGTCTCTTTACTATAAAAGGAAAAAAAGCCTTAAAATAATTATAGAAACAAAAGGTCAAAATACAATATAAATGTATTAATTTTTCTCAGAACCACAAAATCTAATATCCATATCTGTGGCTATCATGCCAACTCATTTAAAAAAATAACAAAATCTACTTTAATATTTTACTTACTTTTTAAAGGTCTTCTGTGACTGATTATTATCCATATTAGCTGTTGATTCAATTAGTGGAGATTTCTTTTCCCGTTTTTCACTATGGAGCTTTATAAAAGTTATGCAAAGAAAAATAAGAATACTATTAAAATAATATCAATCAGCAAAATACAGAATTTAAAATTGTAACAAAGTAGCTTCCCAAACACTAAATGAAAACAAAACAGATAGAATAAAGATTTAAATTTTACCTAAAAAAAAAAGGGCTTGGATAAAGAATAAAAAAGAACTAGACAGTTAAAAATCTCCACAAAGGAGACTTCTCTGGTGGTCCTGTGGTTAAGATTCCACCCTTCTATACAGAAGGCACAGGTTCAATTCCTGGTCGAGGAACTAAGACATGCCATGCAGCCAAAAAAAAAAGGGGTGGGGGGGAGGTGCTCCACAAAGGATTAAGTTGGATTTTTTTTTTAAATATCCCTCCAACTTTAGTTTACTGAAAAAGCCAGAGTCCATTAATCATTTAGGATGTCTGATAATACTTAAACAACTGCTTCCTAGTTATGTAACTTTGCTTTTCTAGGGTATGCTATTTTTGAAATCTGAGGTTTTATAGTCTCCACCTTCTAAGCAAACTTCCTTATGAAATCACAAAAACATTACTGAGAACATACACATTATAGAGGGCTTCCCCGGTGGCTCAGTAGGTAAAGAATCCACCTACAATGCAGGAGAAGGGGGTTCAATCCCTAGGTTGGAAAATTCCCCTGGAGGAGGGCATGGCAACCCACTCCAGTATTCTTGCCTGGAGAATCCCATGGACAGAGGAGCCTGGGGGGCTACAGTCCATGGGGTCGCAGAATTGGACACAGATTCGAAACTGAGCACACACGCACATACATTATCTAAGTATTCCTTTGGGAAGGGGTGGCTAGAGAAATGGGGAAAGGGCCACACAAAAGGCTAAAAAAATACCACCACTACTCTTTTATTCTCATTTACTCTCATTTAATTTGTTTACTGGGAATACCTTAAAACCAAACAGTACAAAATATAATAAGAATACTTTTTCAACTGTCTGAAATTCAATGTTATAAAGGGAATTCACTAATAGAGACAATTTTTAGATAGTCATCAAACGTACCAGATTTTGTTTCTTTTGCAACTCTTCTAAATATCCTAAAATGTCTTCATCTGCTACATCAAAGGCTGTCTGGCCCTACACAGAAAACAAAGGGTTGGTGATGATAAAAAGTTATCAATAAATTATGCCCTCAGTGATTCTCTATAAATCTACAGAAAGAATTAGGTAATTTTTTTAATAGTAGGTACAAAACATGATACAAATGATTTGAAGTAAATAAATGAAAAATCCATGTGAGGAAGAAGCAACTGATATACATCCACAACTTTGTTTGGTAACAGCTTTACTGATCTATAGTTCACATACAAGTCAAGTATTTAAAGTATGCAATCCAATAGTTTTTAGTACATCCACAAGTATCACCACAACCAGTTTTAGAACATTTTCATCATCCTCAAAATAAATGACACACCCACTGCAATCTCCTCACCATTCCTCCTTGCTCGCCCAGTCTAAGGCAACCACTAACGTACTTCCTGTTACTATAGATTCTTGTTACTATACCTATTCTGGACATTTCATATGAAAGGAATCATACAATATGTAGTCCTCTGTGACTGGCTTCCTTTACTTGACATACTGTTTTCAAGGTTCTTCCATGTTGTAGTAAATATCTATAATCGCTGAATATTATTCCATTGTATTGTACAGCACAGTTTGATAATTTATTCACTGGCTGATGGACGTCTGCATCTGCTTTTGCTTTTCTGGTATATAATGAATAACACTGCTATGGACATTTGTATACAAGTTTTTGTGTGGACATCTGTTTTAATTTTGGGGGGTATAACAGCTATAAGCAGAATTAATGGGTCATGTAGTAACTCCAAGTTTGCCTTTTTGAAATCTTATTTCTATTTTAACACCATGAAAATTAATTAAATTCTTATTAGAGTAATAAAATAAATATATGCATTTCAAATATACTTAAAAGTTCAGCTAGCCACAGGTATGACTTAGTTTCAAACATCAGTCCAGACAAACATCTGTCAATCTGTTTTTATTCACAGTGGAAAAGACAATTTTAAAGAGCTGGTGGCAAAAAATAGAAAGGATTTTTCCTGTTGCCAGCTTAGTCCTTATAATAACCTTACTGGTACAAGTTTCCAGAACACCAGAAAGTTCATTGCTTAGAATATATTCTACATTTGCAAAATTTTCTTATGAGTTTTTAAATATAATATCAATGGAAGAGCCTAAATCACCTCATAAGTAGCTGGAAAAGACTTAATAATAAAAATGAATAAACAATTGACAATTATAAAAAACTTAACATAATTATATAATTTATAGTCTCATAATATTTTAAAGACTAAAACTATATTTTTAAAAGTTAAAATNATTGACAATTATAAAAAACAACATAATTATATAATTTACAGTCTCATAATATTTTAAAGACTAAAACTATATTTTTAAAAGTTAAAATATTTAAGGTACATTTAAAAGGCCTACCACTTTGTTGACCATCTCCATATCACACAGATTGTCCACTAAAATCCGACATGCTTCTTCTTTACCCCAATGAGCTGCAGCATGAAGAGGTGTCCAGCCATCATAATCTTTAATATTAACATCATAGCCTGCCTGTATTAAAAGTCTAAACAAATTACAGTGAATTAGATAATCATTAAAATCTAGAAATGAGCGAACAGAATCAACAGCTCTATACCATGCACTTAAACAAAAATTTGCAATATATTTCTTTTCATAGTTCGAAATTTCTCCTCCCCTCAACAAATTAACTACGGCAAAAGAAAGTAATTCTCAGAAAACACTGGAATAGAAAATCTTGAGTTACTGCCATAATAATGAATTCAGTTTTATTCAATTCCTCATAATTATTCCTCTTAATGACTATGTCTTATGGTTTGGTATGACATTGATTCTTACTAAGATGTTTCTAACTGAAATTCTGACAGGGAAGCCTATAATTTTTCAAAACTACTAGATCAATTTGTATGTTAAACTGATTTACTGTAGGAAATGGCTTCCATATGATATGTCATCTCAGGCTGAACATTTTCTCAAAATATACTGGGATCAAACAAACATTTGTAGTGTTATTGTTGCTTTGCAGTTAAGGAACTGGTTTGTGAAAGCTTTCATGAACCTTTATGATTCTACCACTGGAAATTTTCACAGGAAAATGCCAATCTGTTAGAAACAAAACAAAGCAAAACAAATGTTTTGAGGGGTTGAGTCTATTTTCTGTAGCAGTAGAAAGCAGATATTCTAATCATCAACAAAGCTAGAAAACAGGAATACATTTTAATACAATGCAAAAAGTTGCATAAATGTTAGTATGCCCTTCTAACTATATACTGACATCAACTTTTATTTAGAAATTAAGCTCATAGAGATCAAAGAATGGGTCTATAAACTGCACACAGCACAGCCCCACACACAAAGGCGAACACTAAATACCTCATAACTCAAATCTGGTTAACCTTTACCTTACTTTCCAAGATGTTGACCTTGAGAAGGGCTTCTTTTTACCTACAGGAGGTGGTAGTGATAGCTAACATATAATCATTTATTTATGTTCAAGAACTGATTTCTCTGTTTCCTAACAATATCTAAAGAATATGTTTCTATTCTCCACCCCAGTTCCACTGAATTAATCAGTATTTTGGGAGATGGGCCCTGTCAATCTGTTTTTTTAATAAGTCCTCCATATGACCCCACATCATTGCCTATTATGATTTAAGAGCCACTGATCTAAAAAACAGGCTAGTTGAATAAGTCTGAAGCTTTAAGTTAAAAAAATATGGCCACTAACACATACATCATCAGATAGGGAAAAATAAAAATATATCCACAATTAGGAAATATGAACTACAATAATGTTAAATACCCTGAGTGGTATTCTAAGTACTGGGGAGTCTGTGTGGAGAGAAAAGTAGAAACATTCCCCCCTCCCTGCTCCCAAATATAAGGTTCTCCATATGCTAGGCCATGTAAGGATACTCCAAAAATATAAGATGGTCTTTATTATACTCAAGGAACTTCTAATGGAGGACAAAAGTCAAGTAAAACAACAATCAACCCTCACAGACAGGTTCTACGGTGAAGCTGCCTTAGAAGTACAGGGCTGAAAAGCCTAAAAGTCAGCTGAAAGGGTCTGTGTGTTTGCAGGGAGAGCATAAAGGGGGAGATGCTGACATCCAAAATGGATCTCTTCTATTTATTTTTGATTTCATATTTTCTTTCCTAAGTAATACACTCCCAAGTTTTAAAAATAGAAAAGAATAAATGACTATAGAGGAAAGTCACTTTCCCATTGCTGACCTTTAGCCAACCAGCTTCCCTTCCCCATAGATAACCATACTACAATTTTTGATTAGATCCTTATAGAGAGATTTTAGGCATATATAAACAGATACAACTTAAATTTAAAAATAAATAAACACAAATGAGGCATAGTTCTATTCTTGGTTTGACACTTAACACATCCTATTGTTCCTTTCATATATTAAGTAGTGTTTTAATCATTACAGAGTATTCCAGTGAAAGGATGTATCGTAATCTAGGCAATCATTATCCTACTCCAATCATAAACAACACTGCTAGCACATACCTTATTTCCTAGGGGAGAGTAAGAATATCTGTAAAAAAATTCCCAGAGGTAATGCTGCTAAACGAAAGGATAACTGTTACTTTGATAAAATTTGCTCAACAGTCATTTTTAGTTCTACCAATAACGTAAGAAGAGTGCCTTTTCCCAACTTTGCCAATACTGTGCCAAGCATTTTGATCTTTGCCAGTATGATAGATGGAAAATGATGATTCATTGCAGCTTTATCTGCAATTATTATGAATGAGGCTGAGCTTTTTTCCCCATAGACTGAAGAGCCTTAAACTGAGTCAAAGGACCAAAAGGAATTTACTTCCAAGTTGAAGAGATGGTGAATGAAGGTACCTACACAGAAGTAACATCATGACAGAACTTAAAGACGATATATATAGTTGGAACCATGAATGCCTGAGGATCGGTGGTAGCAGCTTAGCTTGACAGAGAAACCAATGGCCAGATGACTGATGGTCTTATGTGCTAGGTTGAAGAGTTTAAAATTCATCACAATTTCTAAGAATCTTAACGAAGGACGTTAAGAGCCTGTATGACTGAATTACAAACGCCACTTGGAAGCAGTCTAGAAATCCATTTAACAGGGCACTCTGGTACTCATATATTCATTCACAGAAACAAGAATTTTAAGAAAAAAAATTATCTTTACCATATGTAATACTCTTTGATATTTTTAGTTCTTTTCTTTTACATGCTGTTTGCAATTCACTAAGTGCATTTCATGACCCACACTAATGGGCCTTGAAAACTTGGAAAAGTTTTGTACTAGAGAGAAACAGATGAGACAAGGAAACTAATTAAGAGCTACATGTACCATTCTAGGAGGAGGCTTAAGTTCCTGAAGTGAGTAAAGATTGAAATATGAGGAAATCTGGAATAACTGACCCACTTAAACTTCTTCACTGTTTTTACTGAAGAGAGGCAATAAAGGAGGATGGATTTCTATTAGAGGCCCAGGTGGAACAAACGCAACATAAAGGGTGCAGAAGATTTTGCTGAGGGCCAGTTTTATTAGCTTTCACATACATATAACAAAACTTATGCAATGAATTCTTTTTTACATAGTTGCCAACACCTTTGCATTGCCTAAGAAAAAACCAAAACACAAATTTATTGTGACAAAGAAGAGCTTTTCCTAAGGATATTTGTTGGTCAATAAGTATGTCCCCTATATACAAACCTTTAAGTTTCGAACTTTCAAAGATGTGAACATGTATTCACATGTCCAATCATAGAAGCTGGCTCATGTGTCTGGCGTACACTACCATGTGTGTGCATCTACCACAAGTGGCTGTGCTTTTGAGTACTTTTACCATTCAATCCTGTATACAGTACAGTAGTACAGTACCTTATTTCAAGCCTAGGATTCCAGAAGCAAGCGTAAAAGCAGCATCGATGTACCTGGTACTGCTAAGAAGTACCAAGCGATAACAGCAGAACAAAAGTGACAGTAATTAGAGAGTGGAGTGAGGTGAAAAGATGGAATTGGGGGCCCAGAGAAAGGATGAAGAGAGACAAGAGGAAGAAGTTAACTGAAGAACAGAAGCGATTCACGACACAGGAAATGGCAAGGGGAGTTTCTCCATCTGAGGAGGCACAGATAGCTTTTGAGTCACAGGACCCGAATGGGGAACAGGACAGGAAGGTTGCAGCAGCCTTTCAGAATGCCATCCAGTGCTGCCGTGACATCTACGAGAAGAGAGAAAGAGCTACCACCCAGAAAACACTGGGTCATTTTTTCAAGAGGGTAGATAGAACTGAACCCAGCAAGGAACCAGAACCTGTGCCATCAGCGTTGAACTGAGTGGCACTGCAGCTTGTCTTCTGCCTCCCGTTGCTGATGATCCTTCAGCTCTGCCATCTCCCACCATCTCTCCCTCCTCCAGTCAGCAACTCTGTCTGTCTGCTCATTCAATGCCCACCCTGTATGCCAGCTACTGGGTTGCAGTACTATACTTTTCAAGGTATTGTACTGTAAGATTAAACATGTTTTCTTTATTTCTTGCTCGCCTTTATGTATTATTTGTGTGAAAAGTATCATAAATCTATTAAGCACAATACTATATAACCAATTGTGTTAGTTGGGTACCTCGGCCAACTCTGTTGGACTTACAAACTGGTGTTATGAATGCACTCTTGGAACAGAACTTGTTCATATATAGGGGACTTACTGTATAGTCTAAGTTGCTTATGGTTTAATATTATGCTAATAGCTCTCTGAATTCCAGTGCTCACACAGTGAAAATCTTAAAAAAAAATAAAACAAAACAGACAAATTATATGGAAGTAAATAATCAGTATGAATCACGCTCTCAGAATTTGATAGTATGTATTATATACAACATTGTTCTTAGTTTCTGTATCCAGAGCTCACCTATCTGGGAACCTCAAAGTGACTCTAATAATTTACCAGACCAGAAGGTAACACATAATGGTTGTCTGATACTTAAATTTTACTTATCAGAAAACTGCAATGGAAAAAAACAACAGGAGAATAATAAAAATTTGAGAATGAAAGAACTTCAGAAACAAAACAATAACATTCAACATTTAAGTAATTTTCAAAAACTGTTTCAAAATAACGTTAGCAGGTATCTTAAAAAAGGAAAAATGAAACAAAGAAAACAAAGCAGAAAAACAACTGTGAGAAGCAATACTTACTTTAAAACTTCTGTATAGCCCTTGGCGGCTGCAACGTGAAGCGCTGTACCTCCAGATTTTGCATGCCGGACATCATTTATATGACCACTATTTAACCACTGTCTGGCATCTCTAAGCATTATTCGTTCTTCTTCTTTTCGAGCTGCTTCTATATCAACCCCTGATATAATAAAAATAACTTTTTATTTTTTTCTCTATAGAAAATGTTTTTGTTTGGAAATAAAATTATCTCAATCATTTTAAGTGAAAATTAAAAGTGATATTATATTTTTGAAAACTGGGCTGCTTACAACATGCTGGTTAAAGAAATGCGGGAATACTGTAGATATTTTATTTGCATTTTTAATTGACTATTTAATTTTTGTCCTTACAATCTTTTGGGGGGCTTTTTTTTTTTTAACCTTTTCTGCTTATTCCTTTTGTTTTCGAGTATTTGAACATTCCCCAAGGTATATCTTCCTTTGGTCTAAAAAACAGATTTTTTTTTAACACAATCATATATATTTAAGTCTCAATTTTCTATCCACTTGCTTTGACTAGTTCTCTGAACTCTAGCCTAGTAGGCATAAATGTTTTTTAAAACACTTCAACTGGGAGGTCCTGTCTTCATATAACATTTAACAGGCCTTAAGACAGGTTATTTTTAAACCAACATGGTACAGTGTTCATACCGTTAGTATCAGTTTTATAATTTTAATAATAAGTTATACAGATGTTTACTCATTTAAAAGCTTGAAACATTGTGCTAGGTTGAGGTGATAAGAGAAGGGGAATTCAGAATGGAATAGAACCTTCAAAGGGCTCAACATTCTAAGAAAAAAATTAAAAGAGCAAAGTTAATCCTGAAATTCTTCAGTAATCTCATGTTATCTTATGTTTTCAAATGTTGGCTATTTAAAAAACAGCACACATCACAACATTTACACTTTAGAAGATCATAAGTTTTAAGAGTTTTTAAAAAGGTGAAGATATTGCTTTTTTATCTTCTATCCCCATCATCTGGATGGGTATCTGATCTAAAGTAAAAAGGATCAGAAATGTTTACTAAATGAATACTGTTTAGTTGCTAAGTCGTGTCCCACTCTTTTGCGACCTCCAGGACTGCAGTCTGCCAGGCTCCTCTGTCCATGGATTTTCCAGGCAAGAATACTGGAGTGGGTTGTCAGTTCCTTCTCCCGGGCATCTTCCTGATCCAGGTTTTGAACCAGAGTCTCCTGCATTGGCAGGAGGGTTCTTTACGCTGAGCCACCAGAAAAGCCTTAGGTTCCAACACTTGCCCAGAAACCCGGAGGTCATCCTTAATCCCTCCCTTTACCTAACCTCCAGCCCTCATCCAATTAGTCGGCAGATTTTGAGTTGCCATCTCCTAGAATGTCTTTGTAATGGCTCCTTATGCTATTTTAATTCATGTCTTATGTCTCACACTTTGATGACTACCCATTCTACCCATAGAAGGCTCAGTTGTGCTGTCCTTAATTCATTCACCTCAGTCCCTTCTGAGTCATTCCCCACATGATCACAAGACTGGTTTTTCTATATTAAAATATGATCATCTCACTTTTCTATAAAAACCTGTCAATGATTGCTAAGCTCCTATAAGACAAAGCTCAAGCTCTTAAGTGTAGCATACAAAACCATTTATGATTTGGTCTCAAGGCATTTTTAATCTCTAGTATTTCTCCTCTATCAACACCCAGTGTTCCAACCATCTGGGATCCTCACACAGGTCAAGTACATCACTTGCCTGCTACCGTGCAAGCTGTTATCCTTTACCTGGAATGTATCCTCATCTTGCTTGCTTTATTTATTCAAGACACAACTGAACTGTTGAACTGAAGCTCAATCTTAAAAAAGTAGGCAAAAATGGTAAAGTATTCTTAAAATCCCAAGATTACAGAAGTACCAGCTAAAGTCATCTTGAAATTAGAGATCTACTACCACATATGAAAGAAACTAACAATAAAGACTTTCCAAACTGACTTTATAAAACAATTATATATATAAAATACAGAACAAATAAAACCTATTATCTTTATTTACAAAGCATCACCATTTCTATAGAAAAGCAATTTTACATTATAAGTTCCCATCAAAAGATAATCAGCCCATCTTATTGAAGATTTCTTCTAATGTTATTCATAAAAGAAATTATAAGGCTGCAACTGTAATACATTAAGAATAATCTTTCTACTAGAAGACTTTTCTCAGACTGATTTATTTTCTTATTCCTTTTTTTTTTTACTATGTTTTTTAAACATGAACCTGTTTATTATCTTTATCCCTTTTCTCTTTACCATCTTAAACAGCC
>SJYQ01096270.1:365126-426542 GCA_006410935.1 Redunca redunca
CAAATTGTGCCTTTATATAAATTATATATAAAAACAACTCAAGTCTAAAATTTAAGTATATGTGAAGGGAAATTTCTTATGTTTAAGTAAATTCAGTTACCAAAAAACCTAACAACACTTTTCTTCCTTTTAAAGTCTTTTAAAAAATACCAGTGATTAGAGTGATGGACAATTACATTTTTTTTAAACCTCATCAGACAATATAAATATATATATAGAAATACAATATATATAACAATATATATATAGAGAACAATACTTGTTTTCTAATTCCAGTATTTTAACTAGGCTAGTAACCTTCAGACAGCCACAACTTCTCTCAATATTAGTATAATGAGTTAAGAACACAGATATGAATCTATACTGCTTGGTTTCAATCCCTGATCTGCCTCTTACTAGCTCTATCATCTTGAGCAAGACACAATCCACACTAGCATTCAGTTTCTTTGTTAGTTACGAATAATCAAAGTAACCATCCACAATGTTGTTGTGAGGATTAAATTAATTAATATGTGAAGTATTTAGAAGAGGAATAAGCACTAAGGTGTTAATTATCGTGATCAGTTATAAAAGTTCACGATTCTGCTTCTCTTTTATTGCCTTGTGGACTAATAGGGAAAAGATCCTATAAAGCATTTTACTGGTCTTTAATTCACCTACTGGTCTTTAGTTTACCTCTAACTGCAAAACTTTTAAACGATGAAAACAATGTATACTGAACTAAATGGGGTATGATAATAAAGTGATTAGACTATTTACCATCTGTCACTACTATTAAGAAATAGTAAATGTTAGCTTATAAGAAAATGTTAGCAATTCTCTTAGGTAAGAAAACATAAAACTGAATTGGAATTTGGTTAGATAAGAGGTGCAAAAATTGACTTGTATTCCAAGCTAAATAAAGAAAATTACTTTAAAACATAAATCAAATTGTTCAACTCTGCTGACAGAGAGAGATGCCTCTATCTTTTTTTCTTTGGAATAAAGTTATATTATACAAATCATGTATTGCCATTTATTATTCCCATGAATGAATGAACATTAGGAAATATTTCTAGGAGACATTCCTAACAGAATGCAGTATGGTACTGTGATGAAGAGTGTGGGGCTCAAGGTATCTGTTACACTGTTTGGAACTGAACTACATACAGTATCACTTTCTACATGTTTGACCTTGGGCAAATCTCTGAACCTCCTTTTCTCATCTATAAAATGCAGTGACAGCACTACTAACCTTGTAGAACTGCTATGAGAATGAAATGAAATAATTCATGTAAAGTCTTCTGCTCAATAACTACTATTTAGATATTTTTAAAAAGAATTAGCTTTTATT
This sequence comes from Redunca redunca, assembly GCA_006410935.1. NCBI lineage: Eukaryota > Metazoa > Chordata > Mammalia > Artiodactyla > Bovidae > Redunca > Redunca redunca. The sequence continues at coordinate 366,460 of SJYQ01096270.1, forward strand.
TTTAATATCAGTGCTTCACTTTCAGTTTCAGGGTCATATTACATGTTATTTACCAGAATTTCTCATCTATTATTTTTCCAGATTTACATTTTCCATCCTGTCCTCGCCTAGATTCCAACATGGCATTGAACGGTGCCATTCAGATGTGCTTTAGCAACCACAAATTCAATACATCTCAAAATAAACTCATGCATGTTCTAAATTTGTTCCTGCTTTGTTCCACCTTTTTGTGTGAATTCACCCAATAATCACTTCTTAAACTGGAAATCTCAGGAGGCAAATTAGCTGGCTTCAATTCTTCCTTCAACTCCATATTCAATTACTCACCAAGCTGTTTTAATTTTACCTTAATATTTTCTGAAAACAACCCTGGCTCTTTGCTCTTTTCCACCTTAAATATAATTACACTGGCCCTACTGGTCTCTCACCTGGATTAAGTGAAGAGTCTTCCTCTGGGAAGGCATGCCACCATGTATTCCCCATTTGAGTTTATCCTCCAGATTACCACCAGCTTTATTATTAAACACTAAATCCAATCAGGTTAATTTCCTGCTGGGGATCTTTGTTACATCTGTCTAATGCCTACAAAATGGATGTCCACCATCTAGCTCTAGTCTGATCTTTTCAAGCCTCAATCTCATACTAATTCCATCTTGATTTTCTTACTCCCCTCCAATCCTAGTGAATTCTCTGCATTTGCTGTTTCTGATCCCTTTTCTTTGCACTTGTTGATACCCGATTCTGACATGCCTTTTTTGTCCACCATGCCTCTTCTCTGCCAAGCAAACTCCCTCTCAAATGTCCTCTTTCTCAGACCCTTCCTGAGTGACACAGTCAGTCAGTCTTTCCTGTCTGCTCCCGCCTATGTGTTAGCGCACAGCACTGGAAAGCTGTTTATGGAGCTGTCACTTCCACCACGCTGTGAGATCCTCAAGAGCAAAGTTTGTCCCATTTTTTGTTTAAATACCCAGCACTCAGAACAAATACGCTGGCACATTAATCAAAATCGAATGAATCATTACAACTAAAATCAGCCTTGCTGACAGTTTCCTTTATATAGAAAGAAACTAAAGACACGAAGTTTTCAGTACATCTCTGTGCCTTTCTCAGTTGCTATCTCAGTTCAGTTAAGTTCAGTCACTCAGCCGTGTCTGACTCTTTGCGACCCCATGAATCGCAGCACACCAGGCCTCCCTGTCCATCACCAACTCCCGGAGTTCACTCAGACTCATGACCATCAAGCCAGTGATGCCATCCAGCCATCTCATCCTCGGTCGTCCCCTCCTCCTCCTGCCCCCAATCCCTCCCAGCATCAGAGTCTTTTCCAATGAGTCATCTCTTCGCATGAGGTGGCCAAAGTACTGGAGTTTCAGCTTTAGCATCATTCCTTCCAAAGAAATCCCAGGGCTGATCTCCTTCAGAATGGACTGACTGCATCTCCTTGCAGTCCAAGGGACTATCAAGAGTCTTCTCCAACACCACAGTTCAAACGCATCAATTCTTTGGCCCTCAGCTTTCTTCACAGTCCAACTCTCACATCCGTACATGACCACTGGAAAAACCATAGCCTTGACTAGACCGACCTTAGTTGGCAATGTCTCTGCTTTTGAATATGCTATCCAGGTTGGTCATAACTTTTCTTCCAAGGAGTAAGCGTCTTTTAATTTCATGGCTGCAATCACCATCTGCAGTGATTTTGGAGCCCAAAAAAGTAAAGTCTGACACTGTTTCCACTGTTTCCCCATCTATTTGCCATGAAGTGATGGGACCAGATTCTTTCACTTTCATCAAGAGGCTCTTTAGTTCCTCTTCACTTTCTGCCATAAGGGTGGTGTCATCTGCATATCTGAGGTTATTGATATATCTCCGGCAATTTTGATTCCAGCTTGCGCTTCTTCCAGCCCAGCATTTGTCATGATGAGAAACTTATCTGCATATAAGTTAAATAAGCAGGGTGACAATATACAGCCTTGACGTACTCCTTTTCCTATTTGGAACCAGTCTATTGTTCCATGTCCAGTTCTAACTGCTGCTTCCTGACCTGCATACAGGTTTCTCAAGAGGCAGGTCAGGTGCTCTGGTATTCTCATCTCTTTCAGAATTACTGAAAGAGGAACTCCCCAGGTCAGTAGGTGCCCAATATGCTACTGGAGATCAGTGGAGAAATAACTCCAGAAACAATGAAGGGATGGAGCCAAAGCAAAAACAATACCCAGTTTTGGATGTGCCTGGTGATAGAAGTAAGATCCAATGCTGTAAAGAGCAATACTGCATAGGAACCTGGAATGTCATGTCCATGAATCAAGGCAAATTGGAAGTGGTCAAACAGGAGATGGCAAGAGTGAACGTCAACATTCGAGGAATCAGCAAACTAAAATGGACTGGGATGGATGAACTTAACTCAGATGACCATTATATCTACTACTGTGGGCAGGAATCCCTTAGAAGACACGGAGTAGCCATCATGGTCAACAAAAGAGTCCAAAATGCAGTACTTGGTGCAGTACTTGGATGCAATGTCAAAAACAACAGAATGATCTCTGTTTGTTTGCAAGGCAAACCATTCAATATCACGGGAATCCAAGTCTATGCCCCAACCAGTAACGCTGAAGAAGCTGAAGTTGAACGGTTTTATGAAGACCTACAAGACCTTTTAGAACTAACACCCAAAAAAGATGTCTTTTTCATTATAGGGGACTGGAATGCAAAAGTAGGAAGTCAAGAAACACCTGGAGTAACAGGCAAAGTTGGCCTTGGAATACGGAATGAAGCAGGGCAAAGGCTAATAGAGTTTTGCCAAGAAAACGCACTGGTCATAGTTGCTATCTATCTGGGCATGAATCAGGACAAGACGGACAGATAAGATACTCTTTCTTTCTAGGTTGTGGTGCTTTATATCCATTCTTCCGGTTTCTTCAAGTCTTGATTATCCCATTACTCCAAAACTGCGTGCTTAGGACAGAACTGTTAGAAGCTCTTCTGTGGATTTCTCCAAGCTCTAGTTTATGACTACTGTTGTAACATGGACCTTCCTTCTTCTGGACTCCAGGTACCTTCAGCTACTTGTTACAATGCTTCAGCTCTATTTAAGCATTTAAATATTTCCTCAGTTTTAGTGCCCAAGATTTGTTTTTTAAACAGCCAGAAGTGTGTGTGTGTTGAGTCACGTTCAACTCTGTGACCCCATGGATGGTAGCCCACTAGGCTCTTCTGTCCATGGAATTTCCCAGGCAAGAATACAATTTCCTACTCCAGGGGATTTTCTACCACAGGACTGAACCTGAGTCTCTCATGTCCCCTGCACTCGCAGGTGGATTCTTTACCGCTGTGTCACCTGGGAAGCCCCAAAGCAACCAGGTAGTCCTTATGAATTTTCCCAATCCCAAGAAATAAAAATTTCTTTACATTTAGCTTCTATTTCTTTACTTTTATTTAATGAATCACACTTCCGCAAGAGTCAGCCCTCTCTAAACAAATACTCCATATCTTGTACAACATAGTTCTCTTCTGATAATACTCATTCAATCACAGCCTAGACATAATACTACAGTGGAAATCACAGTAATTTATATATACGTTTTTTAAAAACAGAAGTAAAATACACATAATAAAATTTACTATCTTAGTAATCATTTTAAGTAGACAGTTCAGCAATGTTAAGTATATTTACACTGTTGCTCAATCTTCAGACACTTTTCATCTTGCAAAACCGAAACACTATGCTAATTAAACAGCAAATCCCAATTCCCACCTCCTCCCAACTCCTGACAACCATCATTCCACCTTCTCTATGATTTCCAGTACTTGAGGTACCTTATGTAAGTGGAATCAGACAGTAACTGTCTTTTTGTAACTGACTTATTTCACATAGCATAATGTTCTCAAGGTTCAACCAGGCTACAGCATATGTTAGAATTTCCTTCTTAATGCTGAACAGTATTTCACTGTAAGTATATATTATATATTGTTTATTCATCCACCCACTGATGAACATTTGGTTTCCTTCCATCTTTTCGTTATTGTGAATAATGCTATAAACATGGGTGTATAAAAGTGTCTTTGAAACTTTTCTTTTAATTCTTTGGTTATGTGTCCAGAAGAGGAATTGCTTTATATTTATTGAGATATAATTCACACAATTTAAAGTAAACAATTTAGTGGTTTTTAGTAAATCTGCAGATTTGTGCAACCATTACCACAATCAGTTTTGGAACACTCATCACTCCTGAAAGAAATTCTATCCATAAGCAATCATCTATCACTATAAATTGACATCTCCCAAATCCATATCTCTAGCTTGTACCTCTCTCTACTAACATATTCAACTGCCTGGATATCTAGCAGGCAAAACAAACTTAACATGTCTAAAAAATGAACCCCTGAACCTTTTCCTATAAAACTTACTTTTTCCACAGTATTCACATCTCTTATAAAAACTTCATCCATCTAGTTGCTCAAACCAAAAAGCTTAGGATCCTCCCTGCCTCCTTCTTACACACCCTACTTTTAATCATGCAATGGTCTTCTTGGTCAAATCTTCATAAGGTATCTAAACTCACACTTTTCTCCTCACTTTGTCCACTGCCACCCACTTCTCCCCTTGCCGTTCTCCTACTACTGCCCTTCCCTTGCTACAATCCATTCTCAACACAGCAGCCCCAGAGATCCTTTCTACAATAAGTCAGATCGTGTCACTCCTCTAATCTCGGTCTCTCCACTGACCCCCAATTTCACTCAGATTAAAAGCGAAAATCCTTCCAGTGGCCCACACGGGCTTGTGTGATATGGTCCACTGCTCCTTCTGGGACCTCATCTCCTTCCAGCCCCTTCCATGCTCTGTCTGCTTCAGTCACACTAGTCTCATCCACTGCTCCTCTGAAAACACCAGGCATCCTCCCATCCGCGGGTTCACTGCTCCCACTGTAGGCAGGCTTCTTTCCCCAGACCTGTATGATTCACTCCACCGCCTGGAGAAGATCTTAGCTTAAATACATCCTTATCAGTGAGGACTTCTTGACCGTTCTGTCTTCTTTGTCTGCTTTACTTATCTCCAAAGCTTTTATTGACAGGTAACTTTATGCCTGATCCTACCACTTACAACATACTACTTTCAACTTGAAAAATATTTAAAAAGTGTAGAGTTAAGAATCATACACTTGTTCAAGTCGAAACTTACTGCACATATTATTAAGTAAACTGATTTTTTTCACTCAAATTATAACTGTCCTTCAATGTCAACAATTATTTATTGAAAAAGTCAAGTATCGTACTTTACAGAAGACAGTTTTAAACACGCTTTCCATTTAGGCTGCTCTCCATTACCTTGCCGATTAACTTCATTCTGAAGCAGCTCTTCCATGGCCTCCTCCTCAGCAATATCTAACGGTGTGTCTCCTTCACTGTTGACAGCGCCTACATGTGCTCCCTGACCAATCAAAAACCTGCAGGATTAAAGGGAAGAGAGTTAAGCAATGATGGTATCGCTGAAATGAGACTAAATGAATAGCTAATGAGGTAAGCTTCTATGCAAGAGCAGCAATAAAAACAAAGGAAAGCACAGGCATTATGTAAGCTTTAAGAAACTACCATAAAGCATGCTTTTTCTTTTCTTTTTAAAATTTCTTATTTCCTAATTTTTCTGTAAGGAATACACTAATACAATACTAATACAAAAAGCTCAGTCGTGTCCAACTCTTTGTGACCCCATGGATTGCAGCCTAAGAAGCTCCTCTGTCCATGGGATTTTCTGGGCGAGAATACTAGAGTGGGTTGCCATTTCCTTCTCCAGGAGATCTTCCCGACCTGGGGATCAAACCCGGGTCTCCCACATTGTAGGCAGATGCTTTACCGTCTGAGCCACCAGGGAAGTCACAATACTGTATTAATACCGTACAAATACTAATACAAAAATGTCATTTAAAAATATTACAAATATTTTAAAACAATTATGAAATCTTTCATAGGATTATTTCAGACTGTCTCCATTAAGATTTTTCATTATCTCCATATTGACTGTTTCCCTAACTGATCTTCACACTCCCAGTCTCATGCCATAAGCAAAAGCTCCTAACCCTAGACTCATGGACATAATGCAGAAATTCATTCAGCTGGTACAGATATCTTAAAATACTGTTCATGCTCATCAGTCTTTTTAATGTGTTACTGAAGAAGAATACACATACTTTGCACTATTTTATTTTATGCATCTGAAATACAACACTAAGAACAGATTCACAGGCTTCATTACACCTGCCAAAGGGATCAAGGGATCCAGATACAAAATGGTTATGAATCTCTTTCACTATACCAACTGCACATCTTCCAGAATCATCTATTTGATATGACTGGAGTCAATTCTCAATATAAGATTCTCTGAAAGGTTGTCCATGCTAGAAGAAAACACACATGACCCTTACTGATCTGGTTTTACCTTCTTTTCAGCCTCATAGTCTTCTTTCCACATTTTAGACTCCAACAATATGGAACTGTTTGTAGTTCCAGACTAAACCATGTTCTTTTGGCATCCATGATTTTACTTTTATGTAAAGAATGGTTCTTTTTTTCTCTTATCCCTAAATCAATCTACTCTTATTCGTTTATTTTTGTAGGTTACATGACAATATATGCATTATAAAAACAGTGAATAAGAAAAAAAAGCCCACAGAGTTTTTTAAAAAGAAAAAAACTCTATACCTCTTTTATTGTCATGTTCCCTCTCAGAAATAAACACAATCAATAGCATGGCAAGGATCTTTCCAGTACCTTTGCTATAAATTTATGTTTTTATATAAACAAATATACATGGTTACTTTTGAGGTTCTTTTTGTAAAACAAAATTAATGGGATTACTTTGCACTAGAATGCAACACTTGCCTTCTAATAGCTGAAAAATATTTCATGATATGACTGAATCAATTTTTTTAATACTATCTTGCTAATGGATGTGTTCTTAAATGGACATTTGACATTATCAATCTTTAAAATTTTTCTCAATGTGATGAGAATAAAGCACCTTATCATGATTTCATTTCCTGACTACACAGGAGGTTGAAAATATCTGGATATGTTTACTAGCATTTGTATTTTCTCCTTTTGTGAACTTTCCATTTACATCTTTCACTTTTATTTTTAATGTCTGTATTAATTCAACAAACACTTATGGGATGTTATAGATTGAACGACTTTGTATTCTTCCAAAATTCATGTTGAAACCCCAAACTACCAACGTCATGGTATTAGGAGGCAGGATTTGGGGAAGGTAATTTAGGTATCATGAGGTTGGAGAATCCATGATGGGATTAATGTTTTTAAAGAAGAAATAACAGAGCTCACTGTCTCTCTACGTTGAGTACACAGCAAGATGGCAGCCGCCTCCAAGCCAGGAAAGGAGCCCTCCCAAGACACAGAATTGTGTGTCTTGAACTCTCTAGTCTCCAGAACTGTGAGAAACAAATGCTTGCTGTTTAAGTCTCCTAGTTTATAGCATTTTTCTTACAGCAGTCAAAGCTAAGACAAGTGCCGACCATGTATCGAGCACCCTGTTACATGTCAGGAATATAATAGCAAATGAAAACAGATGCAGAGCTTCCCCTCAATGATTTTATAATCTAGAAAGAGAGCTAGATTATTTATCTAAATTAATGTAAAACTTTGATGCCTTACAACAGAGACTTTTACCTCTATAAGCGAATTAATAGAACTTTAATTTAGTAAGGTCAGGAAAGGATTCCCTGAAGAATATATACGTACTAGAGGAAAATGTTAACGGAAGGAGTGTGTGTGCCAGAACCAAAACCCTGTGACAGGAAATGTGTATGACTAGACTAGTGCTTGTGTGTGTGCTAAGTGGCTTCAGTAGTGTTTGACTCTGCGACCCTATGGACTACGGCTACACAAGGGCCTGGTTCATTTTCCTGGGAGTAACTGAAAAAGAATTAATCAGTCTCTACACAGTTTCTGTCATGTACACCCCGAAGTTAGTGTTTATTTCATAAGATCCTTAAATGATCATTTATGTGTTTCAAGAAGATCACTTTGTACAGTACGGAAAATAAATAGAATGGAGAAAGAAAGAAGGCACATCAGCTAATGAGCTACTGCAGCAGTAGAGAAAAATTATGCTGGAAGTTAGAATTTGATGGAAGAAATGGATAAATTCCAGAGACATCTAGGAGATCCTAGAGATCAGCTGGATACAAGAAGCAAGGGCGAGGAAGGCATCTATGATAAACTGAAGTTTTTAATTTGTATGGATGGCTATACTAATTAACGATTCACAAAAAACTAAGTTATTCCCTTCTTCTAATAGACATGTTGCAAGTATATTGTCACTACATTATTTACATTACACTACATTTACTATATTGTCATTACATTAAAAAAATATTTCTGACAGTATTCTGTTATGAGTGAAGTTTAAAGGTTACATGAAGTCAGGTCTGTCGACCTTTTGCTTTAAGAAGGATTTTCCCAACTAGCTATGAATATCTATGTGGAGATATAACTTTTATAAGACACACAGAGAGAAAGAGAAAGAGAGAAGAAGGAAATAATATATACCATAAAGTTAACAGAGGTAACATTAGGAGGGTTTTGCTTTGTTTTTTTCATCCATGCCTCACGGCACCTGGGGTCTCAGGTCTTCAACTAGGGATTGAACCTGCACCCTCCACACTGGAAGCGTGGAGTCTTAACCACTGGACCACCGGGGAAGTCTGGCATTAGGAGAGATTTGTATTAGTGGGGATTTTTCCGGGGGTGGGGGGTAGGGAGTGGCATTTGTTATTCTAGTTTTCTTCAGCAAGTTCATTTTGTGTATGTATATCAGACCACAAAAGTGGCTATCATGCCATTTTGCAGCCTGGTATTTTTAGACTTAATAATATGTTACAAGCATTTCTCCTTATATGAAGCAATGTTTCATTTTTATGATGTTCGCAGGATGTCTACAAACAGAAGTCACATGTGAACTGAAGCAACTGTTTCTGTTCACAGTCTTTAAAGTCGTAATATAAAAGTAATGAATAACATATACATACTATCATGTGTAAACAGGTAACAAGCAAGAAACTGCTGTATAACACAGGGAGCGCAGCTTGGTGCTCGCGATGATCTAGAGGGGTGGGGTGGGGGAGAGGGAGGGAGGCTTAAGAGGGAAGGGATATAAATATATGTGACAGTGAAGTTGCTCAGTCGTGTCCAACTCTTTGCAACCCCATGGATGGTAGCCCATGGAATTTTCCAGGCAAGTGTACTGGAGTGGGTTGCCATTTCCTTCTCCAGGGGATCTTCCTGACCCAGGGATCAAACCCGGGTATCCTGCAATACAGGCAGATACTCTGAGCCACCAGGGAAGCGCATATATAAATATAATTATGACTGTTTCATGTTGATGAATGGCAGAGATCACAACAATGTAAAGCAATTATCCTCCAATAAAAAAAGAAAGTTCAGTTCAGTCGCTCAGTTGTGTCCGACTCTTTGCAACCCCATGAATTGCAGCATGCCAGGCCTCCCTGGCCATCACCAACTCCCAGAGTTCACTCAGACTTGCGTCCATCGAGTCAGTGATGCCATCCAGCCATCTCATCCTCAGGTCGTCCTCCTGCCCCCAATCCCTCCCAGCATCAGAGTCTTTTCCAATGAGTCATCTCTTCGCATCAGGTGGCCAAAGTACTGGAGTTTCAGCTTCAACATCATTCCTTCCAAAGAAATCCCAGGGCTGATCTCTTTCAGAATGGACTGGTTGGATCTCCTTGCAGTCCAAGGGACTCGCAAAAGTCTTCTCCAACACCACAGTTCAAAAGCATCAATTCTTCGGCGCTCAGCTTTCTTCACAGTCCAACTCTCACATCCATACATGACCACTGGAAAAACCATAGCCTTGACTAGACGGACCTTAGTCGGCAGAGTAATGTCTCTCCTTTGAATATGCTACCTAGGTTGCTCATAACTTTTCTTCCAAGGAGTAAGTGTCTTTTAATTTCATGGCTGCAATCACCATCTGCAGTGATTTTGGAGCCCCCAAAAATAAAGTCTGACACTGTTTCCACTGTTTCTCCATCTATTTCCCATGGATTGATAGGACCGGATGCCATGATCTTCATTTTCTGAATGTTGAGCTTTAAGCCAACTTTTTCACTCTCCTCTTTTCCTTTCATCAAGAGGCTTTTGAGCTCCTCTTCACTTTCTGCCATAAGGGTGGTGTCACCTGCATATCTGAGGTTATTGATATTTCTCCCAGCAATCTTGATTCCAGCTTGTGTTTCTTCCAGTCCAGCAATTCTCATGATGTACTCTGCATAGAAATTAAATAAGCAGGGTGACAATATACAGCCTTGACGTACTCCTTTTCCTATTTGGAACCAGTCTGTTGTTCCATGTCCAGTTCTAATTGTTGCTTCCTGGCTTGCATACAGATTTCTCAAGAGGCAGGTTAGGTTGTTGGGTATTCCCATCTCTAAGTAATGAAGAATATTTATATACTATAAATGAATAAATCTGGAGAAAAAAAAGATATTAGTGCAACAGTAACTACTATGCTCCAGGAGAGTATGTAAGCATTCTGCTAGGCAAAATCTCAATCAAACAATCAGATATTTAAATAAAACCACTTATATTTTGCTTGTATGCATGTTAAGTCGCTTCAGCTGTGTCCAACTATTGGTGACCCTATGGACTGTAGCCCCCCAGGCTCCTCTGGCCATGGGATTCTCCAGGCAAGAATACTAGGATGGGTTGCCGTTTCTTACTCCAGGGGATCTTCCGGACCCAGAGGTCAAACCTGTGTCTCTTGTGACTCCTGCATTGCAGGTGGATTCTTTACAGAGCCATCTATATTTAGATATTTATAGAGCCATCTATATTTAGCCTAGGTATTTAAAATCATTCACGAGATGTAAGACAGAGTAAAAGGACGACCTCAGAGTGGCTGCAGTGCTTGCAGCAGAGGGAAGCAGACTCTCAAGGAGATACCAGGTCAAAGCCAAAAAAGAGTCAATTTGAAATTTATATAAGTAGGAAGGATGTTAAGAGAAACTAACAAGGGTAAAGCTCTGAAAACTGCTGGCCGGAAGTAGGCCCTGGAGCAATCCCTGAGCTAAAAGTTAAGGTATAAATATGTACGTATACAATTCACAAATCTCTCTAGCACTCTCAAACTACTATTTGCAAATGTAAATTTTAAAAGAGTTATGTCAATCAATCAATACACCTCATGGCATTCTTATTACCATGAATAATCTGAAAAAATCATTCAAAGATTGGTTTGGTGAGGAAAAAAAGCATAAACATTTAAATTCTGCAGACTTTGGGTGTGGTTCCCACTTCAGTTTCTTGACAGCTGTGTGATATTCATTAACTTAAAACATTTGAAACCTAGTTTATAGATAACTTACAGGGTTGCATTATGTTTAAATGAGTTGATGCCTAAAAATAAAGTTAAAATTCTATCTTTTATCACATCATGAGAAATTATCATATTCAGAAAGCAATGTTTAAGATAATGTGAAACAAAATAACGGCAATCTGGAATACCAGACTTTGTGGGACCCTTGGAGATACTGAAAACAGACAGCTAGATTTCCTTCAGAACAAAAAAGGCTGGGTATTATAAGCACCTCATGGGACTCCTGATTAGGAAAACACACTATATTTAAGATTTCTTGAGGGGGAAACAAAAACAAAAACACAAAGATTTCACACAGGAGTCCCAAAGTGGAAGTCAGAATATTAGGCTGTTTCTCAGACAGGTGACTTTTTAAAACACTTCAGGGTTTATAAAAGAGGGAGGGGGCAGGCTTGCTCAGTCATGTTTGACTCTGCGACCCCATGGACTGTAGCCTGCCAGGCTCCTCTGTCCATGGGACTCTCCAGGCAAGAATACTGGAGTTGGTTGCCATTTCCTTCTCCAGAGGATTTTCCCAACCCAGGGATTGAACCAATATCTCCCACATTACTGGCGGATGCTTTACTGCCTGAGCCACAAGGAAGCCCAGGAGATGCCACCTACTAAATGAATAAAATCATTATATATTATTGGAGAGAAAAACAGTGGATTCACTGCTAGGTTTACCGAGATTTTTGATCATCTAACAGTTGTGAGTCAATAAATAATTTTGGATAATTAATAAACCTCAAAATCAAGACATGATCCAAAGTATTTACACAAAATTACTGCTTATGTGTTAATCTAAAAATCTAATAAAAGGTGTAAAACTGTTAAGTTAATGTATGCAACTTGGATGTGGTATATTAGATGGGTAGGATTCGATCTTGGTTAGAATGATTCGGTGTCAACTGAATTTGAATGACAAATTTGATGGATTCTATTAATTATCTTGGATTCTGAGTTTTGTCAAAAACCAAACTACAGAAGAGACACTTGAGAATGGGAAATAGTTCATTTTAAAATTCTATCTTTAAATTAGAAGCTAATGAAAACACAGTGATTAGAGACAGAGATTTCATCAGCAAGAATTGAATAACATAAATTGTTATTTACTGGAGAAAAACTAGTATCAAGAGGTTGTTTTAACCAATATGTGGATTTTTCACATATTCAATCCATGAGCTTTTTAAAAATTGAAATGTCAGTGTAGCCTTAAAAAAAAAGTTCTGTTACATAGATGAACTCAAGGTCATTATGGTAAGCAAAATAGTCACAAAAAGCCAAACACTGTATGATTCCACTCATATGAAATGTCTAAAGTTGTCAAAATCATAGAAACAGCAGAGAGGAAGGCAGTTATCAAGAAACTAGGGGAGTGAGGAGGGGAAATTAGTGTTTACCAGGTAGAATTTTAATACTGCAAGATGAAAAAGTATATCCCGATTTGTAGCGAAAAAAAAAAAAAATGAATATACTTAACATTATTAAAATTGAATATTATGTTTCCATCACAATGAAAAAAAACACAAAAGTCAGAAAACCACTTAAATAATTGTTTCTTGAAAATTCAAATGAATTATTCAAAACCATCCAATGAGACAGAAATTACGAAAATTAAGCTACGTCAACTTTTCAAAGATGGTAAGTAGAACATTAACTTCAAAAATAAATGGTATTTACTTTTGAAGTCTCTGAGCAACATCATAAAATAAGTATAAATAACCTTATTCATCTTCAGTGGGAATGTACTCTGCTATCTCATATTAAAAGTTCTTTATCATAATAAAAAATTGCTGAAAATAATTGTAACAATAAGAATCCAAACAAAAGTTATGACCTGGGACTTTTGAGCTTTTTTAAAATTAACAGTTCTTCCCTCAGCACTTGACAAACGCTGCGCCCCGTCTTTCTCGTCTCTGTGTTTCTGAAGAGCAGTCTGTTTTAGTTCAGTCCCCCCGCCCCAATCTTACAGCAATTTCTTCCTCATCACTTCCAAGTTTCACTTTGTCTTTAGCTTTCAGAACTGGTTTATCTTGTTTCAAATTTGCTAAACTTCCTGAATCTGTAGGTTTATACTTTTGCCAAGTTTAAGTAAGTTTTTAGCTATTATTTATTATTTCTTTAAACACGTCTCCAGCCATGCCCTCTCTCTTCTTCTGGGACTCCAAAGGCATAAATGTGAGCTCTCTGGTATAGTCCCACTGGCCCTTGAGGCTCTGTTCATTTAATTTCAGTCTAGTTTCTCTCTGTTGCCCATTTTGGTTATTTCTATTGTTGTTTTTCAATTTACCAATTCTTTCTTCTATCCCCTCCATTCTGCTGTTAAGCCTATCTGTTATTTATTTTGGTTATTAGATTTTTTCAATTCCAGAATTTCCATTTGATTCTTCATCTTATATTTCTTTGCAGACTTTTTTTGGCTGCAACTTTTTTTCATTTGTTTCAAGCATACTTTTAATTGCTTGTTGAAACATTTTTGTGATAGATGCTCTTACAGTCTTTGTCAAATAATTTTAAGATTAGTATCTCGGTAATCTCAATGCTGGTCTCCACTGTCTTTTTCATTCAATTTGAGATTTTCCTTCGTATGACAACTGATTTTCATTTAAAATCTGGACACTTTGAGCACTATGAGTCCAGATCATGCTTAAATCTTGTATGTTTGCTGATGATGTTTTTGGCCCTGCTCTAGCAGAAAAGATGGGAAGGGGCTATCTCATTATTATAAGGTAGGGGTAGAAGTTCAGGTTCCCCACTCAGCCTCCATTGACACTAGAGATGGAGCAACTCCCTGTTACCTCTGGTTCCCTACCAAGCCTTCACTGATACCTCCCTGGCTGAGAAGGTATGGGTGTCTCACTATGATGCCCTACGTGGCTCCCACTGGCACCACAAGGGGAGAGTTAGGCCTCTTTACTGATGGGCAAAGGTGGAAGTATAACCTCTCTACCACACCTCTTCTGACTTCACCTAAGTAGGGAGGTGGAGGTGCTCCTTTTTACTACCAGGTGGGGGTGTAAGTCCAGGCCTCCCACATGGTCTCCAGTGCAAATGAGGGGAGGGCTAGTTAACCATCTGATGAGGATGAAAGTCTCAGCAGGCTCTGTATCTCGCCTAATCTGACATCATGACAACAGGGGCTGCTAGGGCACCTCGTGACAGCCTGGTAATGTTGAAGTCTGTGTTCCCTACTTGGCCTGTGCTAGTGAGGGTGTGGGTGGGAACTGGGTTTCTTTCTGCAGTGCTTGGTGGAGTAAAGAGCAGGTTTTTGTTTTTAAAGGTTTTAGGGTGTCTCTCTCCTGGTACTTGGCTAAAAGGGTTACGCTTTGTTGGGGCTCTCTTTGAGGGCAGTGTGCAGCCACCATTGTTTCTGGGTTATCAGTTTCCTTAGTTTGAAGTGTGGCACACTGAGGCAAAGAGAAAAGCCAAAAACTCACTCCTGTGTCACTCCTTGAATCCCAAGATCCCAAGTTGTTCTGACTTCTTTCCACTTTTCAGAGTGTTTGTTATCTTATATATAATATGCAGGGTTTTTAGTTGTACTTAGCAGGAAAAATAGGGAAAGGCATACATATTCTATTTTCCCATAAACAGAAATTATTTCAATCTTAAAAAAAATCAATTTGTCAAAATTCCTCAGGTGGAAGTATTATTTTTATATGTAAATCATGTTATTAGTCCAATAACATGGATTAATGTGGTCCTGATACCTTGCCAAACACCTGGCTGAATTTCTGGCATCATGGTTTCACAGTTATGCTCTAGATACAATAGCGAAGACCAGGCTAATACATGTGAGAGAAATGAATTTATTGTGAAAGTGGGCTCTTTTCCAACTGTCTAGGCACCTGGATTGTCAAAACCAAACAAAAACAAATTCAAAATAAGTGCAAGTATTTACAATCCTCTCTTCTCTTTGCAGAGTACCTTTAAATATAGGAAATTCTGAAGGTTCTGTCTTCACTATTTATTTAATTATTCCCCAGAGCAGTGACGATACTTCTTTGATTGTGTGCTAACGCCTACTAAAGATGCATACTTGTTTATTAAAACCAATTACATGCACTGCTGTCCTACTTTATTACTGCATCTCCCAATGGCCAGAGGCAAAAATCCTACTTACTGTGTAATAATTCTAAGATGTAAATTCCCCCAGATTTTAATATTGCTAAAATCTACAATCAATTGAACTTACACTCATACATACAATGGATAAGGAACAAAACGTGGCTGTCTTTGTCTTTGTGTAGCCCAGTCATAGCTATTCCTGCTGTTTCCACTTCAACTGATTTATGTGCACTGATACCTTTAACATCTTTATTGAGCTTAATTATTAACTTAAAAAATACCTTCCTGGATGGTGTTTGACATTTTTTGTTGATACCATGTAATAAGGTCAAGAAAGCACCACCAACAAAACCTGCAGGATGCTATTAATGTCAGTGGCTTAGAAGAAAATCCCAAAGGCAACAAGAAAATATTCTTTAGCAATGCTGCATCCACGACACGGCAACTGCATAAAGAATGACACTGTGTGGGGGGAAAAAGAAACATTTCAAGGTGCTTAAAAACAAGAAACCATACACACTATGTTACAGTTTTTGTTTTGTTTTTTGACCTTTTAAGTTGGTACATAAAATAATGATACTCTGTTAAAACGATGGAATCAGATTTGATGAAATTCAGTATACACATTATAAACATACCCCCAAAAGTCCTGGTTTCTTATTGCATCTTTTCAATTGGCATCTCAAACTAGGCCTATTTAAATTCACATTCTACTATATGCTCTCCTCTGCTTCCCTCAGTCAATTCTTATTTTAGTTTAATGGCGTCCTTTTACCAATTACAAATGCTAGAAGGGGAGGCAGAACAGTGTAGTGCAGACTTGACAAGACAGTCTAGGTTTAAATCCTAGCTCTGCCAATTACTGTATGCGATTTATCTCTCTGTTTCCTCACCCATAAAATAAGAATTACAATATGGGCCAATCACTCATCTAAGCACGAATTTCAAAACTTGTCACATTTTGGAAAGCTACTGAGTTTTCCAAACTCACTCCTACTGAGTCTGAGTCCGTTCTCCATAACCAAACATACTGATACTTTTGCAAAAATAAATTAACGCTTAAGTGGGCGAGAAACAAAGACTATGAACAGCCTCGCCTCAGGTCTAGTCATGGTTTGCTGCCAAGTGAGCCTGCACCAATCTTACAACTGGGCATTTTTCAGAGTTTTGGGGTTTTAGAATTGTGCATCTGGGCCGTAGGGTAGTGGTAGCAATATATTTTCACGTAATTGTGAGGATGCCCAAAATTATATACAGTTAAAAAGACTGAGCAGTGACTCAAAATGCTCAACCAATGTTAGCTATTACCAGCACTATCACTACTGTTGATTTTTCTTCTCACCTTACTACTTAGATCCAGTCAATCACACATTATTAATTTTATTTCCCAAATTTCTTTCAGATCTGCCCCACCTCCAAGCAAGGCACACAAATTCCTCTGTGCTACAGCCCCAGTTCCCTCTTCCTGTCTTATTAGCTACTCTCGCCATATAATACTAATGTTCCTCTGCTGAAAATACTACAGCTCCAAAGAAGCCTGTTATCCAAGGCAATCATGACAGCCAGTGATTTGGTTAACCAGAAAAGATTATTAAAATAGGTAATAGTAAAATATATCACATATGCGAAAATAAATAAATGCAAGACATTTATTTCAACACAGACGAAACTGGAGAATGTCTCCAATGACTTAAATCCACGTTACCTTTCTTGCATAAATTAGACTCCTAATGTACTAAGACACCAAAATGTCTTAAAGTGAAACTAACATTTGCAGTCAACACAAATGCAATCTGAGTATATAATCCTTCTAGATATTTTTTTCTTTCAATTTTTCAGTTGTTGCACCCACATCCAATTAAAGAGCAATTATATTTTCAGGACTTTCCCTTTATTGAGGCTTTTCCAAATAGTTAAGTTAATCATTAGCAATAATTTTCTTTTTTGTACACACTGCATCAGTTTTGAGTGCTCTCATTAAATCATATTAACACTAACAAGGAAAATAGACATTAATAGGGCAGAAAACACACAACTAACTTTTAGTAGGCTTGTAATTCAACTAGTGGAAACAGAGGTAAGTGAGCTTAGTAGAAGTAGTCTATGTGTTACAATGGTCAATATTAATAACTTTATGGCAGTCATTCAATATGTTATAACAAAGAAATGGCCAATGTTAGTAATAGAGTTGATGTTAGTTAAAAGAGCTTTAACCATGTGTTATTTCCCATTTCTGAATATGACTTTTCTCAGATAGCTCTCAACTCCCAGAGGCAAAAATTCTGCTACTCTAGATAGGGGGAAGCTGCCGTGTAGCACAAGGAGCTCAGCTCAGTGCCCTATGATGACCTAGAGGGGTGAAGCAGGGTGGTGTGGTAGGGGAAAGGCTCACAAGAGAGAGGGTATATATGTAGATATAATCTGATTATATATACATATAGTTGATTTATGTTGTTGTACAGCAGAAACTAATTCAACACTGTAACGCAATTTTACTCCAATTAAAAAAAAAAAAAAAATCCTGTCCATTGTTTAATCTAATAATGTCACCTCCCTGGAATCTTTCTCTGAATGGTCTAAAGAGAATTGATCACTTCTTCCTCAATGTTCCTTGAACATCTCTTGGTCCATTTCTTCTGTCTAGTATTGATACTGACTTCATATGAATCTGTAAGCTTGAAGATTAGGTGCAGTTGCCGTCATTTTTACTTTTTAAAATCCCTAATGCTACTATGCTGCTGCTAAGTCACTTCAGTCGTGTCCGACTCTGTGCGACCTCATAGACAGCAGCCCACCAGGCTCCCCCGACCCTGGGATTCTCCAGGCAACAACACTCGAGTGGGTTGCCATATAGGAGACAGTAATAATGTAACAGAAAGAACATCAGAATTTGAGTCTTCATAATGAGGGTCCAGTTCTGATTGTGAAATGGAAAGAACTGACCATGTTCATAGAGTAGTTAAAAAAAAACAGCAATAAGAATATAATATATATCAGAATATTGTTGCCATTTAGTCACTAAGTCGTATCTGACTCTTTTGTGACCCCTAGACTGTAGCTTGCCAGGCTCTCTGTCCATGAGATTTCCCAGGCAAGAATATTGGAATGGGTTGCCATTTCCTTCTCCAGGGGATCTTCCCAATCCAAGGACTGAGCCCTGTGTCTCAAGGATTATTCTTTACTGCTAAGCCACCAGGGAAGCATATATGAAAACATTAGTTTGGGGCAAATATACCTCATAAATAAAATTTCAGTGTTTTCAAAGGCTCTTAGATTCAATTTCACCTTCTGAGACTTTTAATCAAAATACATGGTCTGTTTATACTAGCAATGTATCATTCTTATAAGAAATACGTAAACTGAAATGCATGGATTTGCCAACTCTTCTTGGAGTTCAAATAACCATATATCAGAGTAAATATGACAAATGACTACTTCCCTCTCCCCTGTTGCTCTCATCGAGCTAGATCTGCCCTAAGGGCAAATAATCAGATTATAGTTTTATTAAGTAATCCAGGAAAACCAAGAGTTTAGCTATTTTTCACTAAAAGTAGTGACCAAAAATAGTAATACAAGTAATAACTAATTCAGCTAACTGTACTGATATTAAATACTTTACTGTATTTAAATATTAAATACAGCTGAACTGTCCTGATATTTAAATTCATCTAACTGTACTGCTATTCATTGTGCCAAGTGTTTTATAAATATGATCTCATCTAATCTTCACAATAATCTTATAAAGTAGGGATAAGTGCTAACTAACATTTCCACTTTATAGATGAGGAAATAGGTTCAGAGAAGTTGGTAGTCTGTCTAAAGTTAATAGCAATTACTTAGCAGTTAAAATAAAAAGAGTTGTCTCATTCCTGACCTTGAAATCAGGAATATTATAATACTTCTCATAGGTGTGGTGATGCAGTTCATATAGTTCTTAAATTGGTAAGAATTTCTGACTCTTTCACCAAAAATAACATTATTGAATTCCAGACAGGGGAATCAGCAGGTGCAGACTATGAAGCAAGATGCCTAGTTTGTTTAAAGGCTCATCAAGACGACCAGTTTAGCTAAAAGAGACCCTGTAGAAGAGTGGAGAAAGTGACATCATAGATGTAACAGGGGGCCACACCATAGCCTCATAGCAACCAGAACCCTATTTTTTGAATGCATTATAAACCCACTGGAGGATGAAGAGCTTTGAATAAAATGTGATGCTATTCCACTTACAATATCTTACAAGGATCCTTCTAGCTGCTGTGCAGAAAATAGATGGGGGGAGAAGAAGATGGTTATGGCTAGAATGATTCCAACTGCAATAATTCCAGTGAAGAACAACAGTGTCCAGGATCGAGGTGATGAAACAGTTAGATATTGAATATGTCTTGAAAGATAAGCCAAGAGAAGTCTTGAAGATTGTTGGATATTTACGAAATAAAGGTTATAATGAAGAAGAAAAGACATGATATAAATAAGCCACCACAATACTTGAAAAAGTTATATCCTTAAATAGTTGATTCTTTAATGACCAAATGACAAAACTAGTGAAACTTTTTCCATGCTGTATATAAGACCATGAAAACGTCGTCATCACCAGTATTTTATGATGATATGAAATTTTCAACAGCAATGTCTTCAAAGCTACTCCAAACACGAAGGAAAATATATTAAATGCACTAATTAATCAACATTTCATTCTATATGCTATGAAACCACATAATGCTAGCTTAACACAGTACTAATTTTCTCTATTATTGGAAAATCTTAATGCAAGCACTAGAGCTGCTTGAGATAAAAGCATTCCTTAGACATCTGTGGTGGAAGCCTAAAAAATACAGTGATGAAATTTAAAAGATTATAATCATATCAATAACCAAGATGTTAATAAAACAAATCATTTAAGTTTTATTGTTCAACTATGAATTATTTTTCACATAAACAAAAACTCCTACAATTTGCAAGAATAAAAAAAAAATAAAGACAATGACGTGGAAAAGGTTATAGTCATTCAAAAAAGTAACATTCGTTGGTCAATCAAGAAGGACAAGCTGAATTAACCACAATGACACTGTACAATGGAGTACGAAATACTAAATCTAAAGAGAACAATGAGAATATCTCTATATCCCACTACACAGTAGTCTCCAGGAGAGACTGTTAAGTGAAAAGAGAAAAGTGGAGAAATAGTATACGATAATTTTTCATTTATCTACAAAGGGGGAATAACGCTCACATTAAAACACAAACTGGGATAAAACATAAAATTTAAAAATGTTACCTATAGGAAATAGGGTGGTAATTGCCATTAGACCTGGTATTTTATGTAAACTGTCAAACAAAATTAAACAAAAACAAACTCTAAAACAGAAGTAAACAATTAACATAACGGTATATATAGTTAGTGTCATAGCCATACAGAAAAGTACTATTCCAAGTGACTTCAACACACACAGTAATTCGACGGTATACTCCAACTGGGATACCATAAGGACAAAAAGAAACGTCACCCTCCTCACTCCTGTCAAAAAAACAAAACCAAAAACAAATTCCAAACTTTAAACTGCTTTCAGTACTTATGATTATTGGTGGTACTGTTATAAGCAGTCTAATGTACATGTAATATATAATGCAGCAAGTTAGTAACTATGTATTATTTTAATTCTATAGTTCCTGGCAATGAAGAAGGGAGAAAGAAAATACAGAGAAAAAAACAGAAGAGGTTAAAGAAAGATACCCTGTGGGTGCTGAATTTGAAAGAATGACCAACCCAGTATAAAAGGGACAGGTTTCTTTAGAGAAATGGCAATTCCAGAAATATAAAAGATGTGTCTGGAATGTTTTTATACTACTAAATAGGAATGAAGCTTTTAAAGATCATTTTACTGGGTCATATCCCAAGGTCTTAGAAGCCAACATGAAGAGACTCTTGTTGATCAAAGATGGTACAATTTGCTAATCAGTAATACAGATAATAACTGCAATACACTGAAATACATCAAGTATGCTTAAATGCACGCACTCCTCAAGTTACTTAAATCACACATACACACACAAAATCAATTAGTCCTTTCTGAAGATTAAGTAAACCAACTCACTATTTTGAAAACCAGTATTATAAAGGGAAAGAATAAAGAATATATCCTGATTTCGTATAAAACTTGTACTAGGGGTAACCAAATAGTAGACATGAAGAAGTTTCCTTTACAAAAATGTTTCAGCTATAAAAAAGAACTGAGTTTTCTTCTAATTATTCTTTCATCTATTATTTCTTTTATTATTATTTCTTGGTTACTAAAAGCCAAGTCACAGGATTTAATTTTCAATGCTTTTTACATAATAACTTAAATATATAATTCAGTTATAGTTAATGGTTAGTTATAATTAACTGATCATCTTAGACTGGAACACTAAATTGAACACATTTTCTTGGACTCCATAATCGTTCAAGTATGTACAAAAGTCATTATATTTAATTTTGCTTTTACTCTACAGTCTAATGACATTGAACTGTAACTTTTAGGGAAGAACACCTTGATGCAACAGTGAGAATTTTATACTGCCTATATTAGACTGCTAGCATTACCATAACAAAATACCACAGACAAACTGGATCAAACAACAGAAACTCATTTTCTCATAGCTGTGCAGGCTAGAAGGTCAAGATCAAGTGCTGGCAGGATTGGTCTCCTCTGAGGAGTCTCTCCTTAGCTTACAGATGGCCACCTGCTAGCAGTGTCCTTATGCTGTCTTTTCTGTGTGCAAGCTCTTGATGCCATTTTTTGTGTCCAAATTCCCTCTCAAAAAGATACAGTAAGATTGGATTACGGCCCACCCTAAGGGCCTCAGGTTAAGAGATGATAAGGGCCTCATCATCTCTTAAAAGGCTCTCTCTATATAGTCAAATTCCTATGTTCTGTGGTTAGGCCGTCAACATATGAATCTTGTGGGGACGTGATTCAGAGCGTAACACTGCGAATTCAGTTCAGTTCAGTTGCTCAGTCATGTCCGACTCTTTGTGACCCCATGGACTGCAGCACGCCAGGCCCCCCTGTCCATCACCAACTCCCAGAGCTTACTCAAACTCAGGTCCATTGAGTTGGTGATGCCGTCCAACTACCTCATCCTCTGTCATCCCCTTCTCCTCCCACCTTCAATCTTTCCCAGCATCAGGGTCTTTTCCAATGAGTCAGTTCTTGGAATCAGGTGGCCAAAGTATTGGAGTTTCAGCTTCACCATCAGTCCTTCCAATGAATATTCAGGACTGATTTCCTTTAGGATGGACTGGTTGGATCTCCTTGCAGTCCAAGGGACTCTCAAGAGTCTTCTCCAACACCACAGTTCAAAGGCATCAATGTCAGCTTTCTTTATAGTCAACTCTCACATCCATACATGACTACTGGAAGAACTATAGCTTTGATTAGACACACCTTTGTTGGAAAAGTAATATCTCTACTTTTTAATATGCTGTCAAGGTTGGTTACAGCTTTTCGTCCAAGGAGTAAGCGCCTTTTAATTTGACGGCTGCAGTCACCATCTGCAGTGATTTTGGAGCCCCCCCAAAAAAGTCTGTCACTGTTTCCACTGTTTCCCCATCTATTTCCCATGAAGTGATGGGACCAGATGCCATGATCTTAGTTTTCTGAATGTTGAGTTTTATGCCAACATTTTCACTCTCCACTTTCACTTTCATCAAGAGGCTCTTTAGTTCTTTTCACTTTCTGCCATAAGGGTGGTGTCATCTGCATATCTGAGGTTATTGATATTTCTCCCGGCAGTTTTGCTTCCAGCTTGTGCTTCATCCAGCCCGGCATTTCTCATGATGTACTTACTCTGCATATAAGTTAAATAAGCAAGGTGATAATATACAGCCTTGACGTCTGTTGTTCCATGTCTGGTTTTAACTGTTGCCTCTTGACAGGCATTCAGATTTCTCAAGAGGCAGGTCAGGTCTGGTATTCCCATCTCTTGAAGAATTTTCCACAGTTTATTGTGATCCACACAGTCAAAGGATTTGGCATAGTCAATAAAGCAGAAATAGATATTTTTTCTGGAACTCTCTTGCTTTTTTGATGGTCAAACGGATGTTGGCAATTTGATCTCTGGTTCCTCTGCCTTTTCTAAAACCAGCTTGAACATCTGGTAGTTCACGGTTCACATACTGTTGAAGCCTAGCTTAGAGAATTTTGAGCATTACTTTACTAGCATGTGAGATGAGTGCAACTGTGCAGTAGTTTGAGCATTCTTTGGCATTGCCTTTCCTTGGGATTGGAATGAAAACTGACCTTTTCCAGTCCCGTGGCCACTGCTGAGTTTTTGAAATTTGCTGGCATATTGAGTGCAGCACTTTCACAGCATCATATTTTAGGATTTGAAACAGCTCTACTGGAATTCCATTACCTCCACTAGCTTTGTTTGTAGTGATGCTTCCTAAGGCCCACTTGACTTCACATTCCAGGAATAGATAAGAAAGCCTTCCTCAGTGATCAATGCAAAGAAACAGAGGCAAAGAACAGAATGGAAAAGACTAGAGATCTCTTCAAGAAAATTAGAGATATCAAGGGAACATTCCATGCAAAGATGGACTCAATAAAGGACAGAAATGGTATGGACCTAACAGAAGCAGAAGATATTAAGAAGAGGTGGCAAGAATACCCAGCCAATTCAGTACCCCCCATGAAAGA
The DNA here is from genome assembly GCA_006410935.1 of Redunca redunca. Taxonomy (NCBI): domain Eukaryota; kingdom Metazoa; phylum Chordata; class Mammalia; order Artiodactyla; family Bovidae; genus Redunca; species Redunca redunca. Next base: position 390,595 of record SJYQ01096270.1, read on the forward strand.
ATGATGCTAATGCATACATTTCAATACATGACCCATGAGTATATAGTAAAACAAGCCAAAAGCTGGCCATTAACATTATACTCCCCAAATTCACTTCATTTATTCTTCCTCTAATCCACTCTGGAGAAGAGGCATTATTAAACAATCTGTTTTTCGTTTCCCCTAAGATTTCCACCTCACTCAAGGCAGGGAGCTGAAAGTAATTACTTTGGGGAAAAGGTGAGATAACTTGCGAGTGAGACTATAAAGAGCCACCACTCATCTACTCACTAGGTTCCTGGCAGGCTAGAGACCAGATGTGAAATTCTTAACTGTCTGAAAACTGAACCGTGACCTTCCATTCTTTGTTCTACTATCTCTAATGTATCATCGTGCACAACTAGTACCCTTTCTCTTTAGGTCAGTTTAAATTTGATACGATTTATTATTGTTCAGTCGCTCAGTCGTGTGCGAGGATTACCTGGATCTAAAATCATCCCAACTGACACAGTGGATATTAGCCAAGTCTACAAGAGGAAATTATTCAGAAAAATTATTATCTTTTCAAATTCAGAATTAAAAAATGAAATACAAGGATTAAACATATGAAGACAGAAACTGAGCTTTCATTTTCCCAGAAAAGATAAATAAGATAATGGTCAAAAGTTAATACATATGGAATATTCCAGGAACTCTGTGCCAGGAACTCTGCTTGGTGGGCTACATCAGTTAACCCTCACAACAAACCTAGACAATATTAATCCCTTTCTATAGAGGAGAAAATTGAAGATTATAAACACTAAGCAACTTGCCCAAGGTCATACTGGCTGAGGAAGCCTTCATAATTCACATTAGTTGACTCCAGAGCCTACATACCAAATATTTAAGGACAGCTGAAGATAAATACACATTAACTATTTTTCTTCATGAAGATGAAATCTAAGCCTTTTCTTGAGTATGAAAAGAATAGAAAGGAATAAAAAACTTGAAAATCATGATTAAAATTATGAATAACCACTACTGTTTTACAATGGCAGGGAGACTCCTTCATTTTATACATAAAGAAATCAAAGCCCAGAAAGAGGAAACAAATTGTCAAAAGATACTATGCAGTCAGTATTAGAGTCAGTAATAAAATTCAAATAGCTCAGCTCTTCCAACTCCTAAAGCACTTTTCATTTCACCAAACACCACCTTTCCCTTCAACTGCTATAATGTATCTCCAATACACATGGCTGAGGGGATGGAGGGTGGGAGGATGGGCTGGGGTATACACGTGCATGAAATGAAAGAAGAAAGAAAAATATGAAGAATTACTAAAAGAGGCTCCCAGAGTCAGTCAGTTAGTTCAGTTCAGTCGCTCAGTCACATCCGACTCTTTGTGACCCCGTGGACTGCAGCATGCTAGGCTTCCCTGTCCATCACCAACTCCCGGAGTTTATCCAAACTCACGTCCATTGAGTCACTGATGCCATCCAACCATCTCATCCTGTCATCCCCTTCTCCTCTCACCTTCAATCTTTCCCAGCATCAGGGTCTTTGCAAATGTATCAGTTCTTCTCATCAGGTGGCCAAAGTACTGGAGTTTCAGCTTCAACATCAGTCCCTCCAATGAACACCCAGGACTGATCTCTTTTAGGATGGACTGGTTGGATCTCCTTGCAGTCCAAGGGACTGTCAAGAGTCTTCTCCAAGAACACAGTTCAAAAGCATCAGTTCTTCGGTGCTCAGCTTTCTCTATAGTCCAACTCTCACATCCATACATGACTACTGGAAAAAGCAGAGATGTTACTTTGCCAACAAAGGTCCGTCTAGTCAAGGCAATGGTTTTTCCAATAGTCATGTATGGATGTGAGAGTTGGACTCTCATAGTAGTACTATCATATTCAATACTTATTAGTTGATAAGCTTTGATGTGAGCAGACAGAGTCTCTTGGACTGCAAGGAGATCAAACTAGTCAATCCTAAAGGAAATCAACTTTTAGGATATTCACTGGAAGGACTGATGCTGAAGCTGAAACTCCAATACTTTAGCCACCTGATGCGAAGAACTGACTCACTGGAAAAGACCCTGATTCTGGGAAAGACTGAAGGCAGGAAAAGGGGACATGAGACGGTTGGATAGTATCACCAACTTGAAGGACATGAGTATGAGCAAGCTCCAGGAGCTGGTGATAGACAGGGAAGCCTAGTGTGCTCCAGTCCATGGGGCCGCAGAGAGTCAGACATGACTACACAACTGAACTGAACTGACGAATACAATGACTATTTTTGATATTTTTAGAAAACAATAAAAACTAAGCATAAATACAGTGAATTAAAAACACTGAATAACTGGAGAGCTATGTATCATATTCTCTTTTTAGCAAAGCAACATAATTCAGAACTATTGTTAATTTCCCCTACAATTAATGATTACATAGGGATAGACCAGATTATTAAATATTAAGGCCAGTGAAAAATAACTGTAGTTTTGGACTGTGAATTTTAAATCATTATACCTAGACTCAAACACATCCTTATTAATCAAAATAGGAACAACTACAATCAACATATTTTTGCCAATGAGAAACAAATTTATTTCTATAGCATAAAAATACATGATTTGCAATTCAACAAACTCTTGGAAAGCATTTTCTGCTTCTTGCTGGTTGTGGAAGCATTTTCCCTGCAAAAAGTTGTCAAGATGCTTGAAGACGTGGTAGTTGGTTGGCAAGAGGTCAGGTGAATACGGCAGATGAGGCAAACTTCATAGCCCAATTCCTTCAACTTTTGAAGCACTGGTGTGAAAAGTGTGGTTGGGTGTTGTTCTGGAGAAGAACTATGCCCATTTTATTGACCAGTGCTGGCTGTAGGCACTGTAGTTTTTGGTGCATATCATCAATTTGCTGAGCATATTTCTCAGATGTAATGGTTTCACCAGGATTCAGAAAGCTTAGTGGATCAGACGGGCAGCAGACCACTGAACAGTGACCATGACCTTTTTTGGGTGCAAGTTTGACTTTGGGAAGTGCTCTGGAGCTTCTTCTCAGTACAACCATGGAGCTGGTTGTTGTATAAAATCCACTTGTCATCATACATCGCAATCTGAGAAATAGTTCATTGTTGTTGAGTAGAGTAAGAGAAGAAAACACTTCAAAATAACGATTTTAAAAAACATTATTTATTTTTAATTGAAGGATAATTACAACATTGTATTGGTTTCTGCCATACATCAACATGAATCAGCCATAGGTATATATATGTTTCCTCCCTCTTGAACCTCATTCTCACCTCCCACCCCATCCCACCCTGCAGGTTTGAGTTTTCTGAGTCATACAGCAAATTCCTACTGGCTACCTATTTCACATAGGTTAGTGTTTCCATACTACTCTCTCCATTCATCCCACCCTCTTTTTTACCTCCTCTCCTGGCCCATGTCCTTAAGTCTGTTCTCTATGTCTTCATCTCTGTTGCTGTACCATCTTTCTAGATTCCAGATAGGTGAGTTAAGAAACAATATTTGCTTTTCTCTTTCTGACTTACCTCACTCTGTGTCATAGGCTCTAGCTTCATCCCCCTCATTAGCACAGACTCAGATGTGTTCCTTTTTATGGCTGTATAATATTCCATTGTATACATTGTATATGTCTACCCACAGACTCTTTGAGGGTCCCTTGTAGAGCAAGGAGATGAAACCAGTCAATCCTAAAGGAAATAAACCCTGAATATTCACTGGAAGGACTGATGTGAAGGCTGAAGCCCCAATACTTTGTTGACCTGATGCAAAGAGCCAATTCATTGGAAAAGACCCTGATGTCAGCAAAGACTGAAGGCAGAAGGAGAAGCGGGTGATGGAGGATGAAATGGTTAGATGGCTTCACCAATTCAATGGACATGACCATGAGCAAACTCCAGCAAATGGTGAGGGACAGGGAAGCCTGGCGTGCTGCAGTCCATGGGGTTGCAGGGATTAAGACACAATTTAGCGACTGAACAACAACAACACTGGAATTATCCTGCCATATGGTAGTTTTATTCCTAGTTTCTTAAGGAATCTCCATACTGATCTCCATAGTGGCTATATCAATTTACATTCCCACCAACGCTGCAAGAGTATTCCCTTTTCTCCATAACCTCTCCAGTATTTACTGTTTGTAGATTTTTTGATGATGGCCATTCTGACTGGTATGAGGTAGTATCTCATTGTAGTTTTGATTTGCATTTCTCTAATAATGAGCAATGTTGAGCAACTTTTCATGTGTTTATTAGCCATCTGCATGTCTTCTTTGGAGAAATGTCTGTTTAAATCTTTTGCCCACTTTTTGATTTGATTGTTTTTCTGGTATTGAATTGTATGAGCTGCTTGTATATTCTGGAAATTAATCCTTTGTCAGTTGTTTCATTTGCTATTATTTTTTCCCATTCTGAGGGTTGTCTTTTCACCTTGTTTGTAGTTTCCTTTGCTGTGTAAAAGCTTTTAAGTTTAATTAGGTCCCACTTGTTTATTTTTGTTATTTTCATTACTCTAGGAAGCGGGTCGTAGAAGATCTTGCTGTGATTTATGTCATAGACTGTTCTAAGTTTTCCTCTTAAGAGTTTTACAGTTTCTGGTCTTACATTTAGGTCTTTACTCCATCTTGAGTTTATCTTTGTGTATGGCATTCTTTTACACGTAGCTGTCCAGTTTTCCAAGCACCACTTACTGAAGACTTTATCTTTGCCCCATTGTATATTCTTGCCTCTTTTGCCAAAGGTAAGGCACCCATAGCTGTGTGGGTTTATCTCTGGGCTTTCTATCTTGTTCCATTGGTCTATATTTCTGTTTTTGTGCCAGTATCATCATGTCTTGATGACTGTGGCTTTGTAGTATAGTCTAGAATCAGAAAGGTTGATTCCTCCAGCTCCATTCTTCTTTCTCAAGATTGCTTTGGCTATTTGGGGTCTTCTGTGTTTCCATATGAATTGTGAGGCTTTTTGTTCTAGTTCTGTGAAAAATGCCATTGGTAATTGGATAGGATAACAATAAATTTGCAGACAGAATTTGATACTATAGTCATTTTCACAATATTGATTCTTCCAACACAGGAGCATGGAATATCTCTCCGTCTGTTTATGTCGTCTTTGATTTTCTTCATCAGAGTCTTAAAGTTTTCTGTACAAAGCTCTTCTGTCTCCTTAGGCAGGTTTATTTCTAAGTATTTCATTCTTTTTTGCTGCAATGGTAGGGGATTACGATTATTTTTTTCATTTGCGTTTGGCTCATGAGGCACCCACTTACTGAGCTTTTTTGCCTTTCTACTTTGCTTTAAGCTGAAGCTCTAATACTCTGGCCACCTGATGTGAAGAAATGACTCATTCGAAAAGACCCTGATGCTGGGAAAGACTGAAGGCAGGAGGAGAAGGGGATGACAGGGGTAAGATGGTTGGATGGCAGGCATCACCAACTCAATGGACATGAGTTTGAGCAAGCTCCAGGAGTTGGTGATGGACAGAGAAGCCTGGCGTGCTACAGTCCACAGGGTCGCAAAGAGTCGGACACAACTGAACGACTGAACTGAACTGATTTTGCTTCAAATGCCAAATTACTGTAGAATGGTTGATGCTAAATTCTTCAGCAACTTTTTGTGTAGTTGTAAGAGGATCAGCTTTGGTGACTGCTCTCAAATTGGTTATTGTCAGCTTCCAATGACCAGCCACTGCGCTCTTTATCTTCAAAGCTATTGTTTCCTTTGCAAAACTTCTTGAACCACTACTGCATTGTACATTGCAGTTCCTGGGCCAAATGTGTTGCTGATGCTGTGAGTTGTCTCCACTGTTTTAGATGCATTTGGAACTTACAAAGTTCCAAAGAGAAATCGCTCAAATTTGCTTTTTGTCTAACATAATTTCCCTAGTCTAAAATAAATATAAAAGAAATAACAAGTAATAAGTCACTAGCAAAAAAAACATATAGCAAGAAATGTGCATTAAAATGATGTATAACCACATTTATTTAAGAATGTATTCCAATACTAAAGAGCAAAATTCAACACTGCAAACCTGCAATTACTTTCGCACCAACCTAATATTAACCTTGAGTCATCTGACAATACTCTACATGTACTCAAGAGAATTACTCATATCAGTTCAGAGTATCAAAGTCAAAGATAGGAGGGAGACAAGAAGATGACCTAACACCAAGAGACAATATCTGGATTCCCACAATCTACTTAGTCTCCTTCCTGGGAAGAATAATTTTTATCAATTAAGGTAATATAACAGTTTTCTCACTTATCTATAACAACAATTTCTAAAAATCTCAAGTCTCTAAGAATAGTGTTTGGATGAAAATAAACACAGCACTAGCTTACTCTGCAATATCAAGATATCCACAGGAAGCAGCTGCATGCAGAGGTATCCAGCCTTCATTATCAGGTTGATTAATATTTGCTCCATTTTCTACCAGAAACTTCACCATATCAACATTGTCATCAATGCAAGCCTAAAAACAGAACAGAAAGCAGGATCAGAAAAACTTTGAATCAATACTCCTAGTAACACATCAACAGAATAAAATTGCTATCCTGGAGCTTTCATAACAAATACTTTCTAAAAGGCAGTCTGCTGCTATCTTGATTGTATTTCTATCAGGCAGGTAAATGGTACTATAAATTTTAATAGTACTTGCTTAGATACACAGAACAATACTATATAGGACTAGACTTCTTATGCCAACCCCATGACAAAAACAAGTACATGCCAACATGAAAACAATCACAACATTATAATTAAGTACTGATAATACACTCGATAGCAGTGGTTCCCAAAATGTGACCTGTTTAGGGAAGAGGGATCCTTTCAGAGAGTTGACAAGATCAAAACTATTTTCATAATACTAAGATGGCATTTCCTCTTTACACGGTGTTGACATGTGTACTTGATGGTGCAAAAGTGTTAGTTATGAACATGCTTGTGTCTAAGCACAAACCGAGGCAGTGGGAGAAAAAAGAAAACAGTGCACTCTACTGTCACTATATTCACAGCTATACGCTCACAGGTTTATTTTTTCCCGCAAGCCATTCTTACTTATGAATGTCCTTGACAATGCAGAAAAACTATAAATCATATTAAATTTTGATTCAAATATATATCTTTTAAATACTTTGTGAAATAAGATAGGAAGCATGCATCAAGATTTCTTCCAAGTATAATGACTACCCTGAAGAAAAATACTTGTATAATGTGCAAGCTGATCTAGCCACTTTTTCCATAGAATATCGTTTTCTAAAATAATTTTGTTGGGGTATGTTTACAATGTTGTGTTCATTTCAGATGTACAGCAAAGTGAATCTGTTATATATACAACCACTCTTTTTCAGATTTTTTTCCCCATACAGGCTACAATAGAATATGATTTTTACTTAAATGACAAATTATAGTTAGTCTAGCTTGGGCTGTGGCAGAAACTTTCTTGAAAATGAGCAAAGTAGGTCTGTCAAAACAACTAACAGTATTTATTACTAATGATAAATTCAAGTTTTCAGGAGTAAACGAATTAGTTACTTTAAAAATGTCATTTACGTAACAGAGGTAAAGCACTGCTTTAAAGTCCTCCATTTTAACCTTCCCTGGTGGCTCAGTGGTAAAGAATCTGCCTGTCAATGCAGGAGATGTGGGTTCAATCCCTGGGGCAGGAAGAGCCCCTAGAGAAAGAAAGGCAACCCACTCCAGTATTCTTGCCTGGAGAATTCCATGGACAGAGGGGCCTGGTGGGCTACAGTCCATGGGGTCGCAAAAGAGTCAGACACGACTTAGCGACTGAACAACAAATTGTAAATAGTAATATATACAAACCACAGAAACAAGTTTCTTTGAAGTCCTTCATAATGCTGTAGCCCCAGCACTTTATATTGTTCTCTGCATGTGGTATAAGGGCTCCATAAATGAATAAATGAACAAGAAAGCTAAGATTCAAAGAGATTAATTAAGTAGGTTGAATAAGCCACAGAAATAGGAAATGATAGGGCTGAAATTCTATCACAGATGTTCAGATTCCCAAAAATAAGCTCCTTCCACACTTAACACCATGTTGACAGATGCTCCTATTTCATCAACTATTTCTCATCTATTTGCAGTTTCTGAAACAGGATATCATACATTCTAGGCACTAAATAGGGCTTTCCTGGTAGCTTAGCTAGTAAAGAATCCACATGCAATCCAGGAGACCTAGGTTCAGTTCCTGGGTTGGGAAGATCCCCAGGAGGAGGGCATGGTATCCACTCCAGTATTCTTGTCTTGGAGAATCCCCATGGACAGAGGAGCCTGGTGGGGTTACACAGAGTCGGACACGACTGAGCAGCTAAGCACAGCACACCACAGGCAGTTAATAAGTGTTTGCTGTATAAGCAAAACAATTTTCCTTTACCTATCACAGAAACAAAGAAAAATACTTTTAGTAGCTTCTTCCTTGGGAGAAAAAGACAAAGTTAGTGTGAAGAAAAGCACTAAGGACAAAGTACTTCACATCTGAAGCAGGAAAACTCTGACAGGTGTTGGATGGAGGCTCCAGTTCTGGCTCTGCCATAAATACTGTAGCTGGGAACAAGTAATTTAATCTTTCAGGGCTTTGTCTTTCAGGTGGAGGAAAGAATTTGATGGGTTACATATCTCTAAAACTCCCTGACATATTTACATTCTTATATATCATGATTCTTCCGTTTGGAACAAGATGGCAAGATCCCAAAGTGCCCAAATAGTACATACAGCAAATGGTAAATGAGTATATAAGTAACATTCATATAAAGTTTGAGAATACACTGCTTGGGAAAAGAATTGTGCTTTTCAAGGAGCAGTGGTTAAAGGGTAGGAGAAATATAAGGACCGCAGCTGTCTGATAACAAGAGAAGAAACATTCAAATTTTACTGCATTAGGAAATAGTTTATAAAATGTTATTTGAGATAGCTAATGACTCATAGTTACTTAAATAATATAGACCTATTTATAAGTTTAATCATTAATTTTCCTTGGGAAAAGATACTAAATTCTATTCTCTCTTTCAACCTCTCAATTCCTATCGGTGCCAGAACAGTCCTCTGATGTTTATCACTGTTATAAAAATATAAAACCCTACCTGATAAATGTGTTTAATACAAATATGATTGTTTTTTAAAAATGGAAAAAATTTCAAATAAGACATTACAGTAAAGAGATATGGGAAATGCTCACAACATATAAGTTTCTTTATAAAGATATAAAATAGTTTGCCTGATTATAATTTTACTTAAAAAGTACACAAAGGATTAGAAGAATATATAATAAAATTAATAGTCCTTCTCACTGGTTGTGAGACTATGAATAATTTTTATTCTTTAAATTTTTATTTTCAAAATGTGTATCATAGGCAATGCTTACATAATCTAAGCCTTGGCTCTTAAAAATATTAAATCTATTGTGTTGTAATATGGAGAAATACCAAACTGCTGATAAAAGTGTAAAATTCATATAACCCCGTTAGAAAACCATTTGACAATATCTATTCAAGTTATAGTACTGTTAAACAAATGGGGTGGGATGTATGTGCATACAGGGAGATTCTACTCATGTAACAGAATCCTATACATCAATGAAAAAAGAACAAACTAAATGCTACCTTCAACAACATACGTAATCCTCTCAGACATATACCTGAGTGAAAAAAGGCAGACACAAAGGATACAAACTGTGAATTTCCAGGCAAAACTAATCTCCAGTTATAAAGCTCAGAATCATGGTTAACTCTGTGGGGAAATAATGGAAGGAGCATGAGGGAGCTTTTGGGAAGACTGAAGATGTTCCCCAGCTTTCTGATTTTTATATAGGCATGTACAAATGTAAAAACTCACTGAATTATATGCTGTATACTTTATTATATGTAAATTATACTTCAATTGTAAAAGTTAAAAAAATAAAAAGGAACTAGCATGTATTAAAAACCTACTGTGCATTATATTCAGTATAAAACATTTCATTTATCTTTTCCTAAATTGTACATGCTATCAAGTTGATGTATGACAGAAAACAACAAAACTCTGTAAAGCAATTATCCTTCAATTAAAAAATTAACAAATTTTAAAAATAAATAGTATAAAAAAATAAACTGTACACGTTAAAACAGGTCTTCCCTTTATCTATCTCCTGCCTCCTGAGGTTCCAAGTATCAAATGGAATCTCTTTTTTAACTGATAACCCTTTAAATATGAGTTCTCCCTGCCACCCAAATTCTCACATATTCTTTTTAAGTATCTGGCTACTCTTCAAATTATATATGCTAAAAAGTACATATGCCAATGCCAAAAGAATAGAAAAGATCACATTAGTATAGAATGCTAGTTCATGAACAACAATTACAAAAGGGCATAACAGCAGTGGGTAGGAAGTACTAAAATATCCTTGGGAACATAAAGAGATCTTGTGATTAAGATGGTCCATATAGGTCTCATAGTGAAAGTGAAGTCACTCAGTCGAGTCCGACCCTCAGCGACCCCATGGACTTCAGCCTTCCAGGCTCCTCTGTCCATGGGATTTTCCAAGCAAGAGTACTGGAGTGGGGTGCCACTGCCTTCTCCAACAATAGGTCTCATAAGAATATACATTTAAGCAAGATTTTGAAGATTGCATAGGAGTTGTTCAATTCAACTGGAACATCACTGAGTAAATGCACTATGATTTTAAAAAATGCATGGAATAACGGAACAGCAAGTCATGCAAAAGGTATACAGTATCTGTAAATTATAAAACAGAATAAGGCTAGGTGCTAAAAGGTCTGAATATATTGCAGGTAAAAGATCTGAACATTAAGGCACAGATGACAGGATTTGACATTAGAGGTAGCTTTTGATCTGCTTTCTATTCTACTCATCAAGAAAACCTGGAATATTTATATCAGTAATAGTGGCTCAATTCAGGCAGTAGGGGCAAGTAGACGAAAACACTGTTAAGTTTCAGGAAGATGATGTTTGAAAAAGCTATTCAGAGTTTACAAGCAGAGAGTTAACATGATCAGATTCGTATTTCAAGAAGATTACTGGGAACAGTATGAAGAGGGAAGAGCCTGACCTGAGAAACAGTTATTCAGAATGAATATATATTAAAAGAGAAATTTAGGACAAAACGTACAAGGCTTAATTAAAGACTGGATACGAAGGGTGAGGAACAGGAGGAGGTCATTCAAGAGCATAAACACCAGTTTGAAAAACAAGTTGAAGAAAGAAAGATGATTTTAGCTTTGGATATGCTGAATGTCTAATCATGCATTTCCAGGGGCCAACTGGATATGCAAATGTAGAGCTTAAAAACAAATGTGGGATGAAAATATAATTTGGGAATTACCCGCATTAAGGTAATAACTAAAATAATGGAACTTGAAATCATTCAGGGAGAGAATGTAGAGAAGTGATTTCTATGAAAACAGTTAAAAGAAAGGTTAAGATTAAGTTATCATTATATTCTTCCTGGAAGACAAAGATATTTGTGTTATTTTAATCAGTCAGTTAAAGAGCATTTTCAAGAAGCTCACCATGTAGCATGGCATTCTAATACACAAGTAAATAATAATATAAAAAGGAATATAATAAATATATGGCTGTGTATTTATTATGAAAGCTAAGACAAGGAAGAATGGTTGTCGTCACGGAATATGTCCCGGAGGAGGCTCTACACGCGAGTTTAACCGATGATCCAGTAACAGAGTCACATACGGGGCATAAGGGTAACATAAAGGCGGGATCCAGAACAGGGTCTTACCTGCCATCTTATGAGTAACTCTTTGACACTGAAGATAAAAGAGTCTCAGAACAAATGACTAATTTTTAAAGTTTCTCCATTTTAAGAAGGTGACTACCCTAGCTCTTTGAAAAAATATAAAAAGTTATTTCTCAATAAATGAAATGTTGCTGATTTTGATTTTAAATGTTTAAGGTCAGTATAATGTAAGAAACATCAACAAAAATACATAAAGGTGTTAATATTAAATTCGCTTTTGCCTTTCTTTACATGTTTTTGAAACGTTTAAATATAAATTAAATGCTAAAACACTGTCATAAGACATATATTATAAATGAATCTCAAGTTTGTGGTGTAAATTGTTCAGTGAATTCTCCTGAACATTTACAAAGCATACACAAGAAACTGGCAGGCATGCCCATAAAAATATTGTTGCTAAGAAAATCAAAAGCTAACACATGTAGCACATTAAGAGATACAGGACTTGCTGACTTTAAACAGTTGACTAAATATGGTCAGTATATTAAGTCATACATGGAAAGAAAGAGAGTGACTCAACTGTACTTCTAAAATCTTATCTGACATGATTTATCTGAATTTTTTCTACTTATCCCAAGCTATTACCAGTAACAGATGATTGTGTGAAGACACTTTTGTCATTTAATTCCAGGTACAGGCAGCTTTGTCAACTTGAGCTACAATCGATTTCAAGAAACTAGTTCACGTACATAAAACATCTGTTTTTATTGAAAAGACGGCCTACTTATTTTTCTCAGCAAGTTAGCACAAGGACAACTTTGTTTCCCACTCGTTTTTAGGAAAAAGTTGAAACACCTAATAAAAAAGGACTGAATCATAAATAGCTGCACAAAATTGGCTCTAAGAAGACAGAATCCATGCCTTAAAGACAGATTATGCATGGGTTAGGCAGGGGAGTTGAAAATCACTGCATTTCATTTCTAGAAGAGATAAAAACAAATGTATTTAGCAATTCTGTAATTCAATTAAAATAACAATTACAAAATTAGAGGCATTTGAAATAAATTCTAACATGTTATATTCCTTTTCATGAAGGTGGTTTTGCTCAATGTACAGACTCTAGAGCCAGACTGACTGGGATTAATCCAGTTCTGCCACTGGGCTAGTTGTTGTTGAGTCAATTATATATATAACATCCTGTATGCCACAAATTCCTCTGGAAAATGAGGACAATAACAGTACCTACTTCAAAAGTTTACTATGAGAGGTATATGAATTAATATATAAATTGCTTAGCGCAGTACTTTTCAAACAGTAGGTGCTATTCTGTTTATATCGACACATAATCTGAAAGCTAAATCATCACCATTAAAATTTTTCCCTTTTTATATTGTAATCCAAAACTTACTATTTCATCCCTTATAAATTACAAAACAAAGTTAAATGATAGAGACTTGTCAAATATTCTTTGTAGTAATATTTCTATGAAGATGATTAAATTTTAAAAGATTCACTAAGAAAATTTTAGGGATTTCAAACCTCCTTCCAACAAATTACATACAGTGCAGGAGGGTAAACCAAAGGAAATGATTTGGTTGTATAAATGTAATTACAACAACTTGGGTAAAAATATATAATTATAATAATTAGATGAAGTGAATACAGTTTGCATCTAATCATTAGTAACATAATAACTGATAGGCAAAAGACAAATTAACCTGAATACAGAAGTCCTCTAAAACAGTTTCCACTTCCTTGAAATAACTCTTTATGTCTCTTAGTAAGGAAAACTTAGTTCTGCTCAACTGGTGGGAACAGAAATTTGTAGATATACCAGGAAATAGTCCAAGGCCTAAGCATTCAGGGTGGTACAGAAATCAGTGAGTGTTCATAAAGAGGAAGTAAACTGGAGACACCCAAACAAACTTTCTATTTTAAAGGAAACTGAATTTGGACATATCAAAGGAGGAATTACAGATGTAGTTTATACAAGAAAAACAATGAAGAGCTCCAAGCAGTACTTCCTTAACAATAAAAAATAAATACCTTGGTCTTGCATTGAGACTGACAATTGAGCATATACAATCTTAGGAGATCACCTATTATATATTTTTAACTAATAAGATTAATTCTTTACTTTTTTTTAATTGGTAGAAAATTGCTTTACAATGTTGTGTTGGTTTCTGCCATACAACACCAGTCACAGTTATATATATCCCTTCCTCTTTAGCCTCCCTCCCCTCACCATCCCACTCTTCAAGGTCTTCACAGAGTACTAGGCTGGGCTCCGTATGTTATACAGCAACTTCCCACTATTTACACAGGATAGTATATATACGTCAATGCTATTTTCTCAACTCGTCCCACCCCCACCTTCCCCAGTCCATTCTCTACTAGGTTCATCAGTACTATTTTTCTAGACTCCATGTGTATGCATTAATAAACAATACTTGCTTTTCTCTTTCTCACTTCACTCTGTATAACAGGCTCTAGGTTCATCTACCTCACTACAACTGACTCAAATTCATTCCTCTTCATGGCTGAGTAATTTTCCATTTGTATATATGTACCACATCCTCTTTATTCATCCGTCAATGGACATCTAAGTTGCTTCCATGTCCTGGCTACTGTAACTATTGCTGCAATGAACACTGGGGTAGTTCAATTATTATATTTAATTATGAAAGTAAGTTCAGCACTCCATTTTAGTTAAATGACTTTTTTTTTTTTGGCCTTTCTTATTATATAAGCAGATAGGATACAGGTGTAAAAGTAAAGGCCTAGTCTTATCATAAATAACATTTAAATTATAAAATGAAAGAATAAATTCAAAACAGATTAGACACAATGGCTAAACCATGGGAAATTTTTCATTTGAATTAAGAAAACTTCAGACTTATGTACATACAATATCCATAGGAGACACAATGCCTGACAAGGAGAAGATCCAATTTATATTTGTGGATTCAATGAACTGAACAAGGCAAAGGGACTATACCAAAAATGCACAATTTTTTTTGAGACCTGTCCTCCCATAAGACAAAAATGTTTCTAGGGCAAAAGTATAGTCACCCGTTGGTATTTGTGGGAGACTGACTGGTTCCAGAACCCCCTGCAGGTACCAAAATCTGCAGATGCTCAAGTCCTTAATATAAAATCAGGGTAGTATTTGATTATAACCTGTGCACATCCTCCAGTATACTTTAAATCATCTCTAGGCTACTTAAAATACCTAATACAACATAAATGGTTGTAAATACAATGTAAATGCTACATAAATAGTTGAAAGCTTGTGGCAATTTCAATTTTTTGGAACTTTGTGGAATTTTTCTGTGAACTATTTTCAACCCTGACTGGTTGAATCTTTGGATGTAGAGGAGGGCTGACTATAATCCAAGCACTGCTTAAACATTCATTCATACACCCAACGAGTATTACACTAAGTATCTGAATGAGAATGCCAAAACTTGGAACCATACTTGTCCAAAGATTAAGTATGGTTCTTAATAACACACCTTGTATGTATTCTTATTCCATAGGTTTTATTTCCTTTATTGATAAAAGATCTATAAAGCAGTAAGTTAAACTTAGATCTTTAGATGCCGAAGACTTTCATTAGAGGACTTAATAAGTGCAAAGTATTACTTCTAGAGTTTAGAATCCTTGATCTATGCTGTGCTAAATCACTTCAGTCACATCCAGACTCTTTGTGGACCCTATGGACTGTAACCCACCATGCTCTTCTATTCATGGGATTCTTCAGGCAAGAATATTGGAGTGGGTTGCCATGCCCTTCTCCAGGGGATCTTCCCAACCCAGGGAGTGAACCAGCGTCTCTTATGTCTCCTGCACAGGCAGGTGAGTTCTTTACCACTAGTGCCACAGGGAAGAAAGAATATAAAATGTTAAACTTTGGGATTATTCTTCGACACATAACTTTCACTGACTGCCTACTACACGTTGAGCATTAAAGCATTGAGACATTCATTTTGATGGCTACAAAGACCAGCACTACAGAATATATTCTTTTTGATTCCTTTACGCACACTGCCTGTCATATAGCAAGTACATAATACATGTAAAATGAATTTAAAAAAAAATGCTAATCTCTCCTTAATGAGTAGGTGTCTATGACCTACTGTGTGTACACGTACATAAAACTGTACTAAGTACTATATGAGACATGCTGCCTGAACTACTTTCCATGTATTCTCATAACTGGATTATTATCCTTTAAAAACAGAAATTGTCTTATGTACCCCACAATACTTAACAGTGCCACTTAATAAATTTTTCTTAACGGACTAAAACAAACAATCATGGAGTACTGTTCTCGGGATGCCTATAATATACTTAGAAAAGTAAGATAAGCAGGTAAGGGAAAACAGTAAGCAATTTAAAAGCAGCACAGCATTAATAAAGGAAAAGTCAGCATGTGAGCAGAGATGAGTTAAAGAAAACTTTTTATAGAAAATCTTTTGCTAGGTTTCATTACTGTCTGAATGCTGGAGATTTAGCTACAAGTATCTGTTTTCTTTGTTGAATACCTTTATCAGACATGATCACACACTGACCTAAAGGTGTTTAATCAATGCATATATATCAGTAAAAAAACAGTTTCAGGGGAAGTAATAAAAGCCCTTACATACTATTTTATTCAATTAAATTAACAACAACAACAACAGGTTAACAAAGGAGTATTTATAATATGATTCAACTCTTGCAATTGATATTCAAGACTCTGGAAGAATACAGACATACCTTGTTTTATTGTGCTTCAAAGACACTAAATATTTTTACCCTGCAGATACTGCATGTTTTTTTTTTTAACAAACTGAAAGCCTGTGGCAATCCTGTGTCAAGCAAGTCTGTTAGTGCTGTTTTTCTCACTCTGTGTCTCTGTGTCATGCTCCAGTAGTTCTCCCAATATTTATAATTTTCCCATTATTATCTGTTCTGATAGTCTATAATCAGTTATCTTTGATGTTAATATTGCAAAAATACTATGACTCACTGAAGGCTCACAACAGCATTTTTGAGCAATAAATTTATTTTTTAATTAAGGTATATACAATTTTTTAAAGACACAATGCTATTCCACAGTTAACAGACTACACTATAGTGTAAACACAACCATGATATGCATTACGAAACCCAAGAATTCATGTGACTTGCTGTATTTGTATATTCATTTTACTGCAGCAGCCTGGAACCGAATCTGCAATTTCCCTGCAATATACCTCTATATGTCAAATGTTAATCATCAGAAGTCAAAGTTATTGAGCTAATTTCCAAAAACTCTACAGTAAGGCTGTAAAAGTCTTATGGCTTTCCAAACAAAACAAGGAATTCACATAGTTAGCTATCTAATTGTTCACTGATGGCTTTCTTCAGTGCTCAGCAAAATATATGGCCAATAAATTGCCCAGAATCTTCATTAATTTAATAAATATTTATTAAGTGCCCACTATAGCCAGACACCATTCCAGCAGTTAGGAATACACTGGGGAAGGATATAAACCAGATTTCTTCATTCACTGAGCTTATGAAGTCCAGCAGGCAAGAAAGATAACTAAACAAACAATAACAATAGGTAGGATAAATGCTATGGACGTAACTAGAGTACTGAACCTAGATTTCGGAGAAAGAGAGGGGAAATCAGAATCTCTGAGAATGGTGCTCAGGAATTTCCACTTTAAATTGGTTCCCCATCTAACTGTAAAAACACACTATATTAAGAACCACAGATATCCATGGTAACTGAAGCTAGAGAAATAAACAAGGTACCAAATAGCATACGTAAAATGTAATCAGAAAAGACTGTATCAAACCTGCAGAGCTATTTAAGAAAGGGGAGTATTTAAGAAAGTATTTAAGAAAGGGGAGACCAAATAAAAGGGAAGAAAAAATAAAAACTTAAAAAAATAAAAGAAAAAATAAAAACTTAAAAAAAAACTACATAGGTATGCAAGTATGCAAATATCCAGGTAGAGAGAGTAGTGTGAAAGAAAACGCAACTTGATAAAATAAAGGAAATGCCCCATACTTTGATGCTACTTACCAACACATTGGGGAAAAAAAAAAGCTGAGATTAAAAAGTAAGATGATAAATCCTATTAATAATAAACCCAACAATTAAAATAAATTCAGAAATCAAGAAAGAATGGTCAAAACTCTTAAAAGTGAATCAAAAATAACACAACTATTATAAATTCTAACCAGGTAGAAATATTAATACAATTAACAAAACAAGACTGGGGAAAGACGAGCAAACATGGATGAGTGCTGAATTCTGGACCTTTCCTAACGATAAGTACAATCTTTCTAAAACTGGAACATAGTTCAAAAAAATCCTACTGCAATGTACTATTCATAGCCAAATACTTCGTAATTACAAAGAAAATTTAGGTTACAATTTATCTAAAATTTAACCCTAACTTCAGTACTCAGGTTTTTTCTTTTGACAAAAATGAAAGCAAAACTCAATTTTATACTTTTTAATTAAAACAGTATATGTAATATGTCCTTTTAATTTAAAGAGTGTCACAGGATTCGCAGAGAGATTCTAAAATAAAGCTCCCTAAATGAATGATAATTTTTTTTATGGATAATCAACATCCATTATTACTTTTTTTGGGGGGGGGTGCTATACAGCACATTTCCAAGTCTAAAAAGCAGCCAACCTCTTCCTGTAATAAATTCAGTCTAATCAGAAACATACATACAAGGTAAAAATTAAAAAATAACCTTTCTAATCTAAAATTCTACTCATTATACTAAACATGGCTTATCTCAGTATATCTTTTCTAAAACCTCAAGAATTAATGTTAAATTTAAAAATGTATTTTTGATACATTAGAAAAATCAAACTAAGGAAAAGGGGAGAAGTTTGGAAAGAGAAAGGCAAATTAGTTCTTATACCAGGACATATATGGGTGGATAAAAGCAGGGGAAAGACAGTCAAGCCTTGGGATCATATTTTCACATCCTTTTCAGAAACGAAAGAGCCCCAAGATGGTAATGATTCCTGCTCATGGTAAATCACACCCGTGTGTAAACTCCTCCCCTTGAGTGTGGACTAGACTGAGTGACTTGCTTCTAACAAATGGAATGTGGTAGAAGTAATGGGATGTCACTTTTAAGTTAGGTTATTAAGACTGTAGCTCCCATCTTGGCATGAACTCTCTCTTGCCCTCTGCCAAACTGCTTAAAACTTGGGAAAATTTAATTGCAGTGTCAAGAAGCAATCTTATTAAGAGGCCCATGTGGCAAAGAAGCAAGATCTCCCAATAATGAGCTTTGAAGTAGGTCCCTCTCCCACCCCAACCCAAATTAAACCTTCAGATGACATGATCCCAGCCAATAGTGCAAAGTCAAAGTACATCCAAATTCTTTAACCATAGAAAATTTGCTAATACATGTTTGGAATTTCAAGTTTAGGGGTAATTCGTGATGCAGTGATAAACAACAGTTACACTGTTGGACATTTTATGACTGTACAAGGCATTTTTACCCATTTTCATTGCTTCAGACTGTGTGTATCCAAACTGCATGTTCCTTTATCTACTTAATCTCTAACCTGTCTTTTCTCCTATATTTCAACTCCTCTTAAATGTGATCAGCTTGCTCTGTAAACTATTATTTAAATTTAGGCCTATCACTTTATTTCCACAAACTCAAAGATCTAATCACACTGGACCACCCTCTATTTCTTGAATATGAAAACAATCTGAAATTACAACTTCAGAAAAATAACAATCACCTGATAATGTACCAGTACTCATGCCTGATACCCCTTTAATATTTATTTTTGATGAGGGAGGGCATATGAATAGCAAGAAGGAAAAAAAATCCGCTTTTACATATTCCTTTTCATTGAGGGAAAATAATATGTGTAATTCTCCACTGAACAGTTGAAGCTGAGGTTGAATGGCTCTATGAAGACCTACAAGACCTTCAGGAACTAACACCCAAAAAAGATGCCCTTTTCATAGTAGGTGGCTGGAATGTAAAAGTAGGAAGTTAAGAACCTGAGTAACAAGCAAATTTGGCCGTGGGAGTACAAAATTAAGCAGGACAAAGACTAACAGAGTTTAGACAAGAAAACAAACTGGTCACAGCAAATACACTATTCCAACAACACAAGAGACATCACCAGATGCTCAACACCAAAATCAGACTCATTATATTCTTTGCAGCCAAAGATAGAGAAACTATACAGTCAGCAAAAACAAGACCAGGAGCTGACTGTAGCTCAGGTCATGACTCCTTATTGCCAAATTCAGACTTAAATTGGAGAAAGTAGAGAAAACCACTAGACTATTCAGTTCAGTTGCTCAGTTGTGTCCTACTCTTTGTGACCCCATGAATCGCAGCAAGCCAGGCCTTCCTGTCCATCACCAACTTCCAGAGTTCCCCAAAATCATGTGCATCAAGTTGGGGATGCCATCCAGCCATCTCATCCTCTGTCGTCCCCTTTTCCTCCTGCCCCCAATCCCTCCCATAAGGGTCTTTTCCAATGAGTCAACTCTTCACATCAGGTGGCAAAAGTACTGGAGTTTCAGCTTCAGCATCAGTCCTTCCAATGAACACCCAGGACTGATCTCCTTTAGAATGGACTGGTTGCATCTCCTTACAGGCCAAGGGACTCTCAAGAGTCTTCTCCAGCACCACAGTTCAAAAGCATCAATTCTTCGGCCTTCAGCTTTCTTCACAGTCCAACTCTTACATCTATACATGACCACTGGAAAAACCATAGCCAATCAGTTGTGTCAATCAGTCGTGTCCGACTCTTTGTGACCCCATGGACTCTACAGTCGATGAAATTCTCCAGGCCAGAATACTGGACTGAGTAGCCTTTCCCTTCTCCAGGGGATCTTCCCAAACCAGGGATTGAACCCAGTTCTCCCGCACTGTAGGCAGATTCTTTACCAGCTTAGCCACAAGGGAAGTCCAAGAGTACTGGGGTGGGTAGCTGATCCCTGCTCCAGCAGATCTTCCCGACCCAGGAATCAAATCAGGGTCTCATGAATTGCAAAGAGATTCTTTACCAACTATCCCTGAGCTATCAGGGAACTGAATTTTCCATTGCATAATTAATTCATTTGATCACTTTCCCAAAACTGTTGTAAAAATGTTAGTATTTTACATTTACAGATTATAGAGTTTTGACATTCCTTTACATGTAGTAGTCAAAAGAGAAAGTAAAAAGGCAGAAATAAAAGCACCTAAGTTTTCAATTTGCCTTCTGAAACAACAGTCACTACACAGCCCTTCTGAAAGCAATTCATTACAAAAATTTACTGTAGTATTTCCCAAACTATTTCCATTAAACTACTAACATGAAATGGTTTAAATGGTCTTTAAAAAGTGTTCTTAAAAATAGTTAAATTTAGGAAACAATGGATTAAACAGATTTCTTTACAGCAGAACTTGTCAACAAATCTCTTTTTTCCCACTGATATCTATTTTTATCACCAAAATCTATTTTTATGTTCAAGTTAAGGCAGACAATCTAGTCTGGGAACCACTGTACCATATATACAAAGTATCTGTAACATACTAATAAGTATACCACTGCACTGTGAATTCCAAGTCACTCACAGATATTCAATAATGAATAAATTCACAATTTTAAACTACTTTTCACCTTTAAGAGAAAAATTTTATATGCAGATTCTGTGCAACAATAACTGCATGGAATCAAGAAATTTCTGGAAGGTTCTGGGTTGTTTTTAATCTAGACAATCAATAATTAACTTGGCTAACAACACACTGCAAATGAGATTTTCACCTTTTGAAGCTTTTCCAGCTATCTAAAAGACTTTGATACACATAGGCATCTCCATCAGAAAGACAGAAGCTACAAAATTCTGCTAAAGGATCTTTAGATAAAACAAAACACAGTGCTAAAAACCCTAACAAAGCATACTCTCTTGCTCCATCACAAAAAGGCAGGTTCACAGGAAGAAGGGGTTGAGCCCAGTTACCAAGAAAAGTAAACTGATAAAAATTCAATTCTTTCAGATCTTAAGAATTAACTATGGCAGCTTCAGACTTCTCGTGAAGAAGACAAAAGGAACCCACGAGTAATGGCTGAGGCACTGCTAAGCCTTATAGTGTGCTGTGCTGTGCTGTGCTTAGCTGCTCAGTCGTGTCCGACTCTGAGACCCCGTGGACTGTAGCCCATCAGGCTCTTCTGTCCATGCGGATTCTCTAGGCAAGAATACTGGAGTGGGTTGCCATTCCCTCCTTTGGGGGATCTTTCCAATCCAGGGATTGAACCCAGGTCTCCTGCATTGCAAACAGATTCTCTACTGTCTGAGCCAGCAGGAGAGCCCATGATTACACTCCCTCTGCAGGGGATCTTCCCAACCCAGGAATCGAACCAGAAGTCTCCTGCAGTGCAGACGGATTCTTTCCCAGCGGAACTACCAGGGAAACCCTTATAGATTTCTCCTCAGTTTAGCCACTTTCATCCTTTATTTCTGACTTTTCCAGCCTATGTTCATGTAGACAGAGTTAAATTATCGCCTTCTTCCATTTTCTGTAGCACTGTGAACACACCTGTCCTAGTATGCTTAAAACATTGTTATAATTATCTACCCATTCTCCTCTGCATTCATTTTCCTCTCTCACTGCTTTCACTACTATGAGCTCTTAAAAGCAAGGACCCTATTTTGTATTCACAGGATAATATCTAGACTACTTAGGCATTCAGTTTCAATTCAGTTCAGTTCAGTCACTCAGTCATGTCCAACTCTTTGCGACCCCAGGAATCGCAGCATGCCAGGCCTCCCTGTCCATCACTATTTCACTCAAACTCACATCCATCAAGTCGGTGATGCCATCCAGCCATGTCATCCTCTGGCGTCCCCTTTTCCTCCTGCATTTTCAAATGTTAAATGGAGGAAACTGAGTATGATTTAGCTTCAGTGATAGTACTCAAAAATACATTGCTCACTCTTTGTTACTTACAGATGACTATGAAAAAAGAAAGGAAAAGTGTTAGTCACTCAGTTGTGTCCAACTCTTTGTGACCCTACAGACTGTAGCCTGCCAGACTCCTCCGTCCATGGGGTTTCCCAGGCAAGAATATTGGAGCGGGTAGCCATTCCCTTCTCTAGTGGATCTTCCTGACTCAGGGATCGAACCCAGGTCTCCTGCATTGCAGGCAGATTCTTTACCACTGAGACAGCAGGGAAGCCCACAGATGACTGTATTTTAAAAAAAAAAAAAAAAGATGACTATATCAGAAATCAGTTTTTCCATGTCGTATCTGACTTACCACAGTACATAAGTTACAAAACATTTTGCAGTCTTCCTATGTTAGGGGGAATACTACTTTCTCTTTTTACTACAAGACAAATGTAACTAAGAATTTTGCAGCTAAATGTACAAATGACTGATACAGATCACTCAGAAAAGTAACATTCTTCAAACCAAAAAGATAACTGGAGCTGAGTAAGATCATACCAGGGTTAAGAGTTAAGTTTTTGTTTTAGCAGCCCTCTGGTGTTATCACCGCTGCTCTTGAATGGCTACACCTTTCTCACCTTATCAGTTAGCAAGAATTCCAAGGCAGGAAAGGCTCCAAGTAATTAATCACTTCACTTAGCTAACACGCGCCTTTAGTGAGACCTGCACTTCCTAACTGTTCCATATGCAGATATGATCTCCTTCCCTCCTCTATAGTTAGATAAAATAAACCAAAACTACTTTTCACTTTCCTTTTAGAAAAATCAAATTATATAACCAATATCATGTAATGTTTTGTTAAAAATAACATTAGCATTCTAGCCTAAAACTACTGCCACAAAAGGAATTCCTTTTTTGTGTAAGACAGAGTCCCAATGCACATAAGGTTCTTAGTAATTTAGCTACTGTGGTAATAAAGGCAGCCAAGAAGACAGCACTGAAGACAAAGTGAAGGCCAGCTAGGTTTTTTTTTCTTTTTTGGAGTGGTGCCTTGCATTTCACTGAAAGTCTAAAAGCTAAGTCTTGACCATATAAGGCTTTGGGATTCCCATGGACAGAAATGCCTAAGCAACAGTCAAATCCAGTCAAAACCTTTAAATACGTGAAACACAGGCACTAAACTATCGTTGACTATTTTTCTTCTACCGTTATTTTTTCTTCTAGTTTCATTTAAATATATTCTTACAGATAATCCCAAAAGTATTCCTGTAAATCATTATGATCAAATCCACAAAGTTACAATATATAAAAAGTATATCTAAATCACAGAAAATTCCTTAAAAAACAAACAACTTTTGATGGAAATCCTCCTAAAGTCTGTTACATGTTCCTTTCTCATTTAAAAAATGAATTCCATTTTTCTCTATTAACTCATTATGGTGTCCACTATTAAACTCTTGATGTTATATAACATTGTCCTTTTAGCCAGTCAATAGTATATACAGCTAAAATGATACCTAAAGTGCTTTCTGGGAATCATTTGCTTTTAATAGGCTTTCTGCTTTCTATTTTCCTTCCATCTGTCACCTCCTGAAACTACCTGATAGTATCTTCATCTTAATTTGTAGCTCTTAATTTGCCAAACATTAAAAAGAAAAAAAAACAAAAAACTGAGCCTAAAATAAGAGTATGTAGAAACTATGTGAGGACTTCTAAGTAAATTAAAGTACTTGTGCTTAAGCATGTAGGTTCTGTAACATCTGTTCCACTTCCATGAATCATGCTTATTTTCCAGCTATTATTTAAGTCATAAAGTTTTCAATGAGAAAAATAATTAGAGAAATTACATAGAAGGCTATTCAAGCAATATAAAAACTGACATCTGGTGAAAAAAGAGAAGCTAATATATGTTACTGGCCAAATTTTCTTTGCACTGCTGTTTGCTGTTTGGTTGCCAAGTCTTGTCCAACTCTTTTTCCGACCTCATGGGCTATAGTCCGTCAGGCTCCTCTGTCTGGGATTTCCCACGCAAGAATACTGGAGTGGGTTGCCATCCGTTCTGCAGGGGCTCTTCCCTACCCAGAGATTGAACCTGCATCTCCTGCACTGTAGGCAGATTCTTTTACCACTGAGCCACCAGGGAAGCCCTTTGCATATGGGGTGGTTAAAAAGAACAAACAGGGGATACAGCTAGTGCTGATCACGCCAGAGCTCCTGGAAAAAACAGTGGTGACCCTAAGAAAATGAGCAAAGATCCTCAGATGATAGTTTACTTTTACATTATCTATATTCTACTTACATCTGCATGCTCATGTCTTTAAAATAAGACATCCTGATAACTTACTTTGTGATTTAATTTTCAAGAATTCAGGAAAAGTAGAAGTTCATTAAATGAAACAGTATGTAAAGCTCAGTGGAATAGTCATGTCTGAACAAATGAAATCTTTTCTGATAGCTGTTTCACTTTAATAGGAGAACAGATTATATAAATAATATATAACAGAGTATATAAATAAGGTACACCCCCCCAAGTTCTGTCTTATCATAATAACACACTTCCTTTTCCAGAAAATATCTTTAGGAAGACCAAAAACAGCTTCTCGGCTTTAATACCCTTTACCAGCACCACTACCCCCTGGTGGCTCAGACAGTAAAGCATCTGCCTGTAATGTGGGAGACCCAGGTTTGATCCCTGGGTCGGACTAGGAGGAAATGGCAACCCACTCCAGTATTCTTGCCTGGAGAATTCCGTGGACTGAGGAGCCTGGTAGGCTATAGTCCGCGGGGTCGCAAAGAGCTGGACACAACTGAGCGACTTCACTTCACTTCACCAGCACCACTACACAGTTCAGATCTTTTTCAGTAACTAGTGAGCATATATCATTTACTGGGTACAGTATGCTGGGCATATAAAGATAAATCATGACTGATACAGATCCAAATGAAATATGTAGTTTTAATTGGAAGCCAAAGAGTAAATAGTTTAAGGCAAGTACCTTACTGTGTAGGAGTTCCAAAGATAGGAATAGTCTAGGGAGGAGTCAGAGCTCCATGAGTACATGTCTTTAAAGAAAGAGTGACAGCGAAAACTATTTTCTTAAAAGTCAGGGAGCAGAATACCAGATAAAGGGCATTTGGTACTGCTAAAGGATTATAAAGAACAAGAAGGAATGACAGTGATTAGGGAGAATTAAGTAGAGATAAGAGAGGAGACTGTAGCTGACCTTGTAAACCAGGCTAAGGAGACTTAATTTATTCTGTACTATAGCATTTATCAAATATGAATAATATAAAAGGATCCCTCTAAAAAGGAAAAAAAAAATCCCACAATCTTTCCTAAAATTACTTTTATATCATTTAAATAGCTGCTAGCATAAACCTAAGTCTTAATACATGCCTTAGTATAAAAATAAAACTAAACAAATTTATAAATTTTCTCACTACTTTTTTCTTCCGTTTGTAACAATTCCCCATCCAATTGCAAACGTGACATTTTCACTAAATCCATTTTGGTCTTTCCTCATTTGTTGCTCACAGTTAACTCTGTTATATTTGGCATCAACACCAACACAAATGCAAATGTCTTCAACTGAAACTAAGAAGCGGTGAAGGTGAAGGTGAAGTCGCTCAGTTGTGTCCGACTCTTCGCAACCCCATGGACTGTAGCCCACCAGGCTCCTCCGTCCATGGGATTTTCCAGGCTAGAGTACTGGAGTGGGGAAAAGCAGTATTCACTTGTAGAATAGTCATTCTATCTACCTGTGTTCCTAGCTACCCACGGTCATATAGTTTAGATTACCTTCACAATTTAAATATTCTTATTGACATAGTAAGAGAAAAAGTATCTAAAAAAGGTCTCCTAAATTTCTGGCTTATGTGATTAGATGGAAGATGATGCCACCATATTCAAAATGTGTCACCTCTAAGATCTTAGAATTCTGAAACTCCCAGAGAAAAATACAGTACCCCACTGTACAGCCTTCTCTCTCTTCTGACTGAATCTCTTCTTTTTCGGTCCTCACTGTGATTATTGACTCCTAGTTCTTCCCAGTTCACCATTCATAGGCTTTACTTGCCTGCTCTATTTCAATTATTCATTCACCACCCCAGGATTTCCTGCCAATCTCCAGGGCTGAGTAATAGCATACATTTCCATCTTACAAAGATGCTGTCAAGCAATGCTAGAAAAATTATGAAACCATATTAATTTAGTTCACTATAACATACTTCTCTTTTTCCTAAATTCCTATCATTGTATTTACCATTTCAAATCTCCTCCAGTCTCCTTAAGATCTCTGATATTAAATTCTACTGCTCTGCAATGCCATCCAAGAGCTATAGTTTTACACTATGAAGAAAAAGGAAATGGTTAAAGGCAATTTTCTACGATCTCACGCTCTTCCACATTAAAAGTTCTTTCATCTCCACATTTCCCCTTCTTCCTTCTCTTTGGTTTGGAAGCAGAAACGTCCCATCATTTCTAAACTAATTCCTAATGACTTACTACACAAATGCTTTCTACTTTTCTATATTTGTATTTCAAAATTTTACCCTATGCGTCAGCCAAACTGAACTACTCATTAGTTCAATTCTCATCCTGGCATTTCTTCTAACACTGCTCCCTCCTTCTATAAACTGCTGTTATTCAGTCACTAAGTCGTGTCCGACTCTTTGCAACCCCTGGACTGCAGAACGCTAAGCTTCCCTGTCCTTCACTATCTCCCAGAGTTTGCTCAGACTCACGTCCATTGAGTGGTCATGCTATCTGCATATCTGCCTAGACTACGCCCACTCCCCAGCAAAACTTCTTTCCATTCTTCTACATCCTAAAAACCACATCAAACACAAAAATGTCTTTATTCTACCTTCCACATATATAGTATTCCACTCTTTCCCTTTACATTTTATTATAAAAATGTTCAAATATATAGCAAAGTTGAAAGACTCTTACTGTGATTATCTATGTATACATCAGACAGAGTATATTATTAATATGTTACTACTAGCTTGGCATATAGCTAACTACCCTTTATCCATCCATTAATCTAGCTACTTTAAAAAGCACCAAAAAAGTAAAACTGTAGCAATTAGTATAGATAATCAGTAAATAACCTCCCTAAAATATCTCAGTTATGTACAGATGTGAGAGTTGGACCATAAAGAAGGCTGAGCGCCAAAGAATTGATGCTTTCAAATTGTGGTGCTAGAGAAGACTCCCCCAAGTTCCTTGGACAGCAAGGATATTAAGCCAGTCAATTCTCAAGGAACTCAATCCTGAATATTCATTGGAAGGACTGTTGGTAAAGCTCCCATACTTGGCCACCTGATGGGAAAAGTGGACTCACTGGAAAAGACCCTGATACTGGGAAAAATTGAAGGCAGGAGAAGAAGGGCGACAGAGGAGGATAAGATGGTTGGATGGCATCACCGACCCAATGGATATGAGTTTTAAGCAAAGTCCAAGAGACAGTAAAGGACAGGGAAGCCTGGCATGCTGCAGTTCATGGGGTCACAAAGAGTCAGATGTGACTTAGAGACTAAACAACAACAAAATACTTTAGCATTTGTTTAGTTTTCTTTCGATGCAAAATTTACATACTGTGGAATACAAGGAATTTAAATGTACATTTACTGTTTTAACTAACGCATAAGTCTGTGTAACCCAAACCTCTCTCAGTATTTAGAAGCTACCGTGACTACAGTTCCTTCATGTCCCTTTCTAGTTAACTCCCACTCCCCCTCCACAAAAGCAACCACTACTGTTTTTTTTTTCCACCACCGAAAGTAAGATGTAGCTATTTTAAATTTTCACGTAAGTGGAATCCTAGAGTATATCCTTATTATGTGAAAGCCTGCTTTAAGTAAAATGTTCTTATGATGCATTCATGTAACTAGATATTGGTAGTTTGTCCTTTTTACTGCTGAGTGGCTACTTCCTTGTTTTGTTATATAGTAATTTATCCATTCCTCTATTGGTGAACACCTAGGCTGTTTCCAGTTTTCAACTATTAAGAATAAACCTGCTACGAACATTCTGGTACAAGTCTTTTCAGAACATATGTTTTCATTTCTCTTGGGCAAACACTAGGAACAGAATTTCTGGGCAGGTGTATGTTTTCTAAGAAACTGATGAACATTTTCCCAAAGCTACTGTACCACTTTATATCTCTACCCATAATGAGAGTTTCCATTGCTCTGCATTCTCACCAACATCTGACGATCTGCATTTTTCTTTTTCATTAGCTGTGGATTAGTGCAACATTCCCCTTTTTTGAAAATAGCCGCTCGTGCCTTTCTTCTTCATCCTGTGCATTAGTCATCATGTGCACCTGACTTGCCCCAACTGGACTGCACAGGTTTCATGAAGTTATAAATTGTTTTAGCTTCCTTCCCCTTACAATGTTTACAGCAGAGTGATTTGTATACACTAGGACAATAAATATCAGTTTAATTTAGTTGATTATTAACATTTATTTGTCCTTCCCATTCTGGATAAGTAATAAATTAAAAAAAAAAAAAAATCCAGAAGACACATATGTGAAATTGAAGCCACAGACAATCAAAGATTGGTAACTTTCTTCCAATTTTATCACAATCCTGTACTAAAATATTAACAACTCTAATACCATTGATTATGCTGTTTTTTTCTACAATAGTGTCATAGAGACACATACATGTAAAAACTTACAGAAATAGAACATAAGCTCCATGTAAACTTCACAAGCAAAGAAATCTTATTCTGCTTTGTTCACTGTTGTGACTACCTGATAATAAGCACACAAATATTTGCTGAATAAATACATATACATCTTTCTACAAATTTGCCTTTAAATTAATGGCTGCTGCTGCTGCTACGTCGCTTCAGTCGTGTCCAACTCTGTGCGAACCCATAGACGGCAGCCCACCAGGCTCTGCTGTCCCTGGGATTCTCCAGGCAACAGCGCTCGAGTGGGTTGCCATTGCCTTCTCCAATGCATGAAAGTGAAAAAAGAAAGTGAAGGAAGTCGCTCAGTCGTGCCCGACTCTTGCCGACCCCATGGACCGCAGCCTACCAGGCTCCTCCGTCCATGGGATTTTCCAGGCAAGAGTAAGGGAACTTAAAATAACAAAGCTTCTTACAGTCACAGCTTTAACAGCTTTAAACCCTAACACCTATGAATATATCCTTTTATAAATAGCTTCTGCCTAGGATTTTTAAATATTTTTCAAAGTGTATCTTCACACGATCTGGAATGGTAATTCTCTTTAACTTAAGTATACAAGTTAGGGAAGCATACACCCTGAACTTCAGAGAAAGAAGGTGGCTCCTGAGTAGCCTCCTCAGATGAACCAAATCAAGCAGACAATCAATGTTACAGTACAGGACTAAAAATCTTAATTACTTAACCTGTATGTCCATGCACCAAATAAATCAAAGAGAGCAATTTCAAAATGTCCACTTCTATTCAAAGTCTTAAGATGAAGTCTTTGAAATGAGTCATTGTGAAGAGAATTCTTCATACCATTAAACACTGCCTGAATCTCTAGTAATCAGTATGTAATATGCCAGGTGCTCAGGCTATATAGACAAAATTCAGGAACTTATATTTCAGTGGAAGAGGCACTCAAGTAAATAAACAATTACAGAACTGTTACAGAAATATGCAAGAGTTAAAGGATGACACACAAGAGGGCTCTAGATCAGGAGCAAGTTAGGACAAGCTTCTTGGCAGGTGACTGCCTAAAATACCTAATCACGTAAACCAGAAAACTAGAGGTCATCTCTGAAGGAAAAACTCACTAGTTATCATTCTTATAAGTATCATCTTTTTTTAGAGCAACTGATCCTCTTCAGGAAGTCTTACAGTTGTCGAAGAACAACTAAAACACATTTGGATTCTGATATGACAGTTAAAGGGCATTTGATTTGTTCCCAGTTCTTAATGATTATATATAAAGTCACTATAAAGTCTGCATATGAGTTTTCATGTAACCATATGTTTTCATTTTTCTTGCAGGGGCAAAAAAGAAACTCGCTGCTCACTTTTTGGAGTTGTTGCCCAAAAAAAAGCGCATAGGACAATTTGTACAGCACTCTCAAAGGTAAATATTAGCAGACAGTAATAATAACATTTATTTACTATATGAATTTGTCCAAAAAAAGAATGAGAAAGAGAAAAAGAAGCAAAGTAAAAACTGGATTCAAATCCAAATGGGAGCTACTGAATTTTAAATTTAAATCATTCAATAATTATTTACTAGGAATTCAGTAGGCACTAAGATAAATGCTTTGGCTTCACTGGTGGATAAACAAACAAACAAACAAATGAATAATTACACCCTAAGAGTCAGTTCAGTCATGTCCAACTCTTTGTCACCCCATGGACTGCAGCACACCAGGCCTCCCTGTCCATCACCAACTCCCAGAGTTTACCCAAACTCATGTCCATTGAGTAGGTGATGACATCCAACCATCTCATCCTCCGCCGTTCCCTTCTCCCTCTGCCTTCAATACTTCCCAGCATCAGGGTCTTTTCAAATGAATCAGCTCTTCCATCAGATTGCCAAAGTATTGGAGTTTTAGCTTCAGCATTAGTCCTTCCAATGAACACTCAGGACTGTTCTCCTTCAGGATGGACTGGTTAGAGCTCCTTGCTGACCAAGGGACTCTCAAGAGTGTTCTCCAATACCACAGCTCAAAAGCATCAATTCTTCGGCACTCAACTTTCTTATAGTCCAACTCTCACATCCATACATGACTACTGGAAAAACCATAACCTTGACTAAACAGACCTTTGTTGGCAAAGTAATGTCTCTGCTTTTGAATATGCTATCAGATTGGTCATAACTTTCCTTTCAAGGAGTAAGCACCTTTTAATTTCATGGCTGCAGTCACCACCTGCAGTGATTTGGGAGCCCAAAAAAATAAAGCCACTGTTTCCCCATCTATTTGCCATGAAGTGATGGGACTGGATGCCATTATCTTAGTTTTCTGAACGTTGAGCTTTAAGCCAACTTTTTCACTCTCCTCTTTCACTTTTATCAAGAGGTTCTTTAGTCCTTCTTCACTTTCTGCCGTAAGGGTGATGTCATCTACATATCTGAGGTTATTGATATTTCTTCTGGCAATCTTGATTCCAACTTGTGCTTCATCTAGCCCAGGGATTCTCATGATGTACTCTGAATATAAGTTAAGTAACCGGAGTGATAATAAACAGCCTTGACATACTCCTTTCCTGATTTGGAGGTCTGTTATTCCATGTCCAGCTGTAACTGTTGCTTCCTGACCTGCATACAAATTTCTCATGAGGCAGGTCAGGTGGTCTGGTATTCCCATCTCTTTCAGAATTTTCCAGTTTGTTGTGATCTACACAGAAAAGGCTTTGGCATAATCAATAAAGCAGAAGAAAATGTTCTTCTGGAACTCTCTCTTACTTTTTCGATGATCCAATGGATGTTGGCAATTGATCTCTGGTTCCTCTGCCTTTTCTAAATACAGCTTGAACACCTAGAAATTCTCAGTTCTCGTACTGTTGAAGCCTAGCTTGGAGAATTTTGAGCATTACTTTGCTAGCATGTGAGATGAGTGCAACTGTATGGTAGTTAGAACATTCTTTGGCATTGTCCTTCTTTGGGATTGGAATGAAAACTGACCTTTTCCAGTCCTGTGGCCACTTCCGAGTTTTCCAAATTTGCTGGCATATTGAGTGCAGCACTTTAATACCAACATCTTTTAGGATTTGAAATAGCTCAAATGAAATTCCATCACCTCCACTAGCTTTGCTCATAGTGATTCTTCCTAAGGCCCCCTTGACTTCGCATGCCAGGATGTCTGGTTCTAGGTGAGTGATCACACCATCAAGGTTATTTGGGTCATGAAGATCTTTTCTGTATAGTTCTTTGTATTCTTGCCACCTCTTCTTAATATCTTTGGCTTCTGTTACGTCCATACCATTTCTGTCCTTTATTGTGCCCATCTTTGCATGATATGTTCCCGTGGTATCTCTAATTTTCTTGAAGAGATCTCTCATCTTTCCCATTCTATTGGTTTCCTCTATTTCTTTGATCACTGAAGAAGGCTTTCTTGTCTCTCCTTTCTATTCTTCAGAACTCTGCATTCAAATGCGTCTATCTTTCATCTTCTCCTTTGCTTTTCCCTTCTCTTCTTTTCACAGCTATTTGTAATGCCTCCCCAGGCAGCCATTTTGCCTTTCTTTTTCTTGGAGATGGTTTTGATCACTGACTGCCTCCTATACAATGTCACAAACCTCCATCCATAGTTCTTCAGGCACTCTATCAGATCTAGTTCCTTGAATCTATTTGTCACTTCCACTGTATAATCATAAGGGATTTGATTTAGGTCATACCTGAATGGTCTAGTGGTTTTCCCCACTTTCTTCAATTTAAGTCTGAATTTGGCAATAAGGAGTTCATGATCTGAGCCACAGTCAGCTCCAGGTCTATTTTGGCTGACTGTACAGAGCTTCTCCATCTTTGGCTGCAAAGAAAATAACCTGATTTCAGTATTGACCATCTGGTGATCTCCGTGTGTGGATTCTTCTTGTGTTGTTGGAAGAGGGTGTTTTCTATGACCAGTGGGTTCTCTTGACAAAACTCTGTTAGCCTTTGCTCTGCTTCATTTTGTACTCCAAGGCCAAATTTGCCTGTTACTCCAGGTGTTTCTTGACTTCCTACTTTTGCATTCCAGTCCCCTATGATGAAAATGACATCTTTTTTGGGTGTTAGTTCTAGAAGATCTTGTAGGTCTTCACAGTACCATTCAACTTCAGCTTCTTCAGCATTACTGGTCTCAAGAATCAGACTTCACTGGCTTCATATCTATCTTTTTGAAAAGCAAATAGCCTTAGGTACTTACAAGGGACAAATGAAAGTGTGTAGTAGAGATGTAAACCAGAAAGCAAGGTGAGAAAAGAACTATTATTTAATTCTTCAAGACACATGGGAGCATCTTTACTTCGCTAGAAGTGACTACCAAGACCACACAAGCTTTAATACAAATACAAAAACATTTCCAAAACTTAAAATAGAAAAATTCATATCTGAAAATCCACTTTAACACCTTATGCTGTAATTCAATTCACAGATGGCTTGGTTAATCTTTTTTCCAGCTGACATGCTATCAAAATAACCTTTCTTCACTAATTTTATTCATGTTTTACTATAGCTATTTTATTCCTGCTTGCTATACTTAAAAGCTATCAAACAATTTTTACAGATCATTTTCCAAATTTCTTTGTAAATATCTGTGTAAAAAGTAAAACTGAAAAGCCCACTAATCTAAATACCGTACCATGAGAGCTTAATATTATCCACTAACTGTAACAACAGTTGAGTACTGAGGCTACATAAAGAAAAACTACTCAAATATCCTATTCTAGAATGTTTTTCTTCTTTTCATCTTCCTTTTACCTGAAGGGGAGGCATCATAGTACCTGTGTATTCCAAATCTTGTCTTTCTGGAAAATGATTTTCCAAGCTTACATTATCCACATTTACAAAAGGGGAAACAAGCTCAGAGAGACTATGTAAGAATAGCTAAGAAATGGCACAGGAAAGACTTAACCTTAAGACAGTACCAGTGTACAGCTATCAATACCTTCCCTGTACTTGCAGTGATAGATTTGACTAGTAATTTGTTACTTGGTATTATAACTATGTTTCCAATTAAACATATTTTGTTTGTAGATCAGTTTAAGTTTTTGCTTCATTCCTAACTCCTGCGTGTGTATTTTTAATGATGAGATAAAAATCAGGCATTTTCTACTGAAAACCACTAAAATATTTATGAAAAGGATTTCATTAAATATTTTTTATATTTATGTAATTTATCTGTAATATATTTAGATGCTAAAAACTATCTGTACCACTACACTCAACTGAATGGGACTGGTAATGTGTACAGTACAAGTGAGGCTGGAGTAAAATAACAGACTTCCATTTCAAGTGGGCAATCAGACTGGTGCAACCCTTTGGGAGCAATTTGGTTAGGCTTACAGTAAATAGTTTAAAAATATATCCCTTCATTTTGATCCAGAAGATTCAGTTCCGAGAATCTATGCTTAAGAAATCATTCCACTTTCATTGAAAAAGTCCTTATACCTTAAGATGCTTATCAGAACATGAGTGCCAAAGCAAGCACACAATAAATACTTGCTGGCTGAATGAACACATGAATGAATGAGTGAGCTATGAATAATGAAAACTTACAATTATAAACATCCTAAATTTATTCTTTTTTTTTTTTTTTTTTAACAACTGGAAGACTGCTATATTCTATGGTACGGTGATCTATAAGGGTTCATGGCATTTTATTTATCTTTTAAAATTTTATCTTTGTATTGGGGTATAGCCAATTAACAAACTATAATGTAAGTTTCAGATAAACAGCAAAATGACTCAGCCATATATATACATGTATTCATTCTGCCCCAAACTCCCCTCCCATTGAGACTGCCACATAACATTGAGCAGAGTTCCATGTGCTATACAGTAGGTCCTTGCCGGTTCACCACTTACAATATAGCACTAGGGTGATGGTGGATTCCAGAAAAATAAATGACCCAATCAAAAAATGGGCCAAAGAACTAAATAGACATTTCTCCAAAGAAAACATAAAGATGGCTAAAAAACACATGAAAAGATGCTCAACAACACTTATTATCAGAAAAATGCAAATCAAAATCACAATGAGGTACCATTTCACACCAGTCAGAATGGCGGTGATCCAAAAGTAGAGGGTGTGGAGAAAAGGGAATGCAAACAAGTGCAGCCACTATGGAGAACAGTGTGGAGATTCCTTAAGAAACTGGAAATAGAACTGCCTTATGACCCAGCAATCCCACTGCTGGGCATACACACCGAGGAAACCAGAACTGAAAGAGACATGTGTACCCCAATGTTCATCGCAGCACTGTTTATAATAGCCAGGACATGGAAGCAACCTAGATGTCTATCAGCAGACAAATGGATAAGAAAGCTGTGGTACATACATAAAATGGATTATTACTCAGCCATTAAAAAGAATACATTCGAATCAGTTCTAATGAGGTGGATGAAACTGGAGCTGATTATACAGAGTGAAGAAAGCCAGAAAGAAAAACACCAATACAAGATACTAACGCATCTATATGGAATTTAGAAAGATGGTAACGATAACCCTGTATGCGAGACAGCAAAAGAGACACAGATGTATAGAACAGTTTTTTGGACTCTGTGGGAGAGGGAGAGGGTGGGATGATTTGGGAGAATGGCATGTATAATATCATATATGAAACGAATTGCCAGTCCAGGTTCGATGCATGATACAGGATGTTTTGGCCTGGTGCACTGGGATGACCCAGGGGGATGGTAC
>SJYQ01096270.1:426655-455055 GCA_006410935.1 Redunca redunca
ACTCAGCCATTAAAAAGAATACATTCAAATCAGTTCTAATGAGGTGGATGAAACTGGAGCTGATTATACAGAGTGAAGAAAGCCAGAAAGAAAAACACCAATACAAGATACTAACGCATCTATATGGAATTTAGAAAGATGGTAACGATAACCCTGTATGCGAGACAGCAAAAGAGACACAGATGTATAGAACAGTTTTTTGGACTCTGTGGGAGAGGGAGAGGGTGGGATGATTTGGGAGAATGGCATGTATAATATCATATATGAAACGAATTGCCAGTCCAGGTTCGATGCATGATACAGGATGTTTTGGCCTGGTGCACTGGGATGACCCAGGGGGATGGTACGGGGAGGGAGGAGGGAGGGGGGTCTGGGATGGGGAACACGTGTATACCCGTGATGGATTCATGTCAATGTATGGCAAAACCAATCCAATATTGTAATTAGCCTCCAATTAAAATAATAAATTTATATTAAAAAAATATAGCACTGTGTACATGTCCATCCAAAGCTCTCCAACTATCCCTACATCACCCCCACACCTTGCCCCTCACAACCGTAAGCTTGTTCTCAAGGTCTGTGAGTCTGTTTGTGTTTTGAAGTTCATTTGTATCATTTCTTTTTGGATTCCACAACACAGTATTTTTCTATAATTAAAAAAATTTTTAAGTCTGGGTTCCTTAATGGCATGATTACTATGAGATTCATTCATGATTGCAGCCATGAAATTAAGAATAGCTATGACAAACCTGGACAGTGTATTAAAAAGGAGACACATCACTTTGCCAACAAAGGTCCATAAAGTCAAAGCAGTGGTTTTTCCAGTAGTCATGGATGCGAGAGTTGGACTATAAAGAAGGCTGAGAGCTGAAGAATTGATGCTTTCCAACTGTGGTGCTGGAAAAGACTCTTGAGAATTCCCTGGACAGCAAAGTGATCAAACCAATCATAATGGAAATCAACCCTGAATATTCATCGGAAGGACTGATGCTGAAGCTCCAATACTTTGGCCACCTTATAAGAGCCGACTCAATGGAAAAGACCCTGATGCCAGGAAAGATTGAGAGCAAAAGAAGGGGGCAACAGGGAATGAGATGCTTGGGTGGCATCACTGACTCAATGGACATGAGTTTCAGCGAACTCTGGGAGATAGTGAAGGACAGGGAAGCCCGCCGTGCTGCAGTTCATGGGGTCACAAAGAGTCAGACATGACTGAGCAACTGAACAACTACATGTTATATGTATATATTAACAGTTCATCCCTTTTTACTGATAAGTATATTCTATTGTATAAATACACCACAATTGTTGTATCCATTTAACCTGTTGATGGACATTTGGATGAGGCTTCACTGGTGGCAATGCAGGAAACACAAGATATGTGGGTTCAATCCCTGGGTAGGGAACATCCCCTGGAGGAGGAAATGGCAACCCACACCAGTATTCTTGCTGGGAAAATCCCATGGACAGAGAAGCCCGCTGGGCTACAGTCCATAGGGTCACAAAGAGTCAGACACAACGGAGTATGCACGCATGGACATTTGGATTATTCCCAGTCTTAGCTATCATAAGTAAAACTACTATGAACACTCTTGTGTCTTTGTAGGGATATAGTTCTTTTCCCTTGAATAAATATCTAGGGGGAGAACAGCCTGATCAAAAGGTAGATGTAAGGAAGCTCCTTAACTTTTTAAGAAGGTACCAAACTGTTTTCCAAAGCAGTTTTACCATTTTGCGTTCCAATCAGCAATGTCTGAGAGGTCTAGTTCCTCTATATCCTCACCAATACTTGGTATAGTCCGTCTTTTGAATTTAAGCCATTAAAGTCTGTAGTGCTGTATCACTGTGATTTTTATTTGTATTTTCTTAATGAATAATGATATCGAGCATCTTTTATACTTCTTAGGTATTCACATATATATGTACATACACACACAACACACACACACACACATGCTATAAAGAGTCTGTTTAAATCTTTTGCCCACTTAAAAAAATTAGGTTGTTTCACATTTTTGAAGTTTGAGAGTTAAAAAAAATATTCCGGAAACAAGGCTTTTACGAGATATATGCTTTGTAAAGAATTTCCCCTAGTCTGTGGCTTGTCTTTTAACTCTCTTAATAGTGACTTTTGAAAAACATTTTTCAATTATCATGAGGTTCAATTTATCAATTTGTTCTTTTATGGATTGTGCTTTTGGTACTATAGCTAGGAAATCTCTATCTAATTCAACATATTTGCTCCTCTGTATTATTCTTGAACTTTTTTATTAACACTCTTTTGTTGTTTGTTTATTCTGGCTGCACTGGGTCTCTGCTGCTGTGAGCAGGCTTTCTCTAGCTGCGGAGAGTGAGCGTTCCTTCCTAGCTGCGGTGCGTGGGTTTCTCACTGCGGCGGCGTCTCCCGTTGCGGAGCAGAGGCTCTAGGGCACACTGGCTTCCGAGCTGAGGCTTGCAGGCTCCAGAGCACAGGCTCAATGGTTGTGGTGCACAGGCTTATTTGCCCTGGGGAACGTGGGATCTTTCCAGATTAGGGATCGGGATTCATGGCATTTTAAATGGAATGATCTCCACCATTAACCTAAGGAGCAGTCAGACTGCTTGGTACCATAAATTTCCAAAAGAATAGAAGATATCTTTATATAAATGGGTTTCTGGGACTGGAAATGTTTAGTCAGGATACTAACTCATAATTCATTTTTCCTATATAAAGATTTCTTTAATCAATGTTAAATCTCATAGTCTTGCAGAGTAAAAAGTGGAATATTTCCTAAAATTTACTTCTATTTAAAACAGGATGATGATCCAAAGCACTGCATTTATTTCGAACCTTCAGAGAGCACAATGCTTGTGGTACTGTAAGTATCGATGATAGCCACCATACGTAAACCAGGTGCTGATGCTGCTAAGTCGCTTCAGTCGTGTCCGACTCTGTGCGACCCCATAAATGGCAGCCCACCAGGCTTCCCGTCCCTGGGATTCTCCAGGCAAGAACACTGGAGTGAGTTGCCACTGCCTTCTCCAATGCAGGAAAGTGAAAAGTGAAAGTGAAGTTGCTCAGTCGTGTCCAACTCTTTGCGACCCCATGGACTGCAGCCCACCAGGCTCCTCCGTCCATGGGATTGTCCAGGCAAGAGTACTGGAGTCGGGTGCCATCGCCTTCTCTGAAACCAAGTGTTAGTTTTACTTTTATTCCAAAACAGGCAGACAACAGTTAATAGTAGAAAAAAACAGATGGATTTGAACTTTCTACTGAAACTAGTAAGTGCTTTACTTGTAGTCTTTTCGTTTTTTATCTTTCTGTCATACACAGTCCTATAAAATGCAGAAGTTCTAAACTTGGAATCAGATTATTCAATGAAAACAAACAAGCTTTTAGTAATGGAAAAATGATTTAATAGAAGAGCAGAAGCTAGCAGAAAAGCAGGTATATGATCCCATATATGTAAACTGAAAATGACACAAAAGCATTTAATAAGGCTTTTTACATGATGTCTTCTGACAAGAGGACATCTAAAAGAACATAATGGAATGGTAGAATACTAATATAAGACTACTGACCCGTTCAGTTCAGTTGCTCAGTCATGTCCTACTCTTTGTGACCCCATGGACTCAGTACACCAGGCCTCCCTGTCCATCACCAACTCCCGGAGTGTACTCAAACTCATGCCCATTGTCAGTGATGCCATCCAACCATCTCATCCTCTGTCGTCCCCTTCTCCTAATGCCTTCAATCTTTCCCAGCATCAGGGCCTTTGCACATGAGTCAGTTCTTCGCCATCAGGTAGCCGAAATATTGGAGTTTTAGCTTCAACATAAGTCCTTCCAATGAATATTTCAGGACTGACCTGTTAGCTTTGTGTTATATTTTAGTCATTATAGGAGTTAACATATTTCAGATAAAGTATTTAGAACCAAAGACTGATTATTCAAAAACTAACCACACCCCTATTAGTCAGGGTTCTACATTTCTTGTCTAACAGTGCCTAAATAGCAAGCTCTAGGACAGTAGCGCATATAAGCTGCAAAAGCAAACCTTAGGGTTCCCTGTCTGTACATAGGGAGCTTCTTGGAATACCCCACTGGTACAGCTTTAGGAGATAACTGATCTACCAGACAGGCTCTAGCCTATCAACTGACCTATAATTAGCCCCAGGTATTCTTTAGGATACAAAACAAGGTCGAATGTAATGATTCAAGTAGCCCAGAGGCACTGTAACACTGTGAACAATGTTGAGTCAAAACACCCTATGGTTTTTCCAACAGTCATGTACAGATGTGAGAGGTGGATCGTAAAGAAGGCTGACTGCTGAAGAATTGATGCTTTTGAGTTGTGGTGCTGGAGAAGACTCTTCAAGAGTCCTTTGGATAGCAAGGAGATCAAACCAATCATAAAGGAAATCCACCTTGAATATTCACTGGAAGGACTGATGCTGAAACTGAAGCTCTAATACTTTGGTCACCTGATGAGAAGAGCTGACTCACTGGAAAAGATCTTGATGCTTAGAAAGACTGACGGTTGGAGGCAAAGGGGGCGACAGAGGATGAGACTGTTGAATGGCATCATCAACTCAATGGACATGAGTTTAGACAAACTCCAAAAGATAAGTGAAGGACAGGGAAGCCTGGAGTGCTGCAATCCATGGGGTCACAAAGAGCTGGACACGACTTAGTGACTGAAACCACCACCACCCAGGTTCAAATCCCAGCTGTGCAATGTATAAGCTTTGTTGTGACCTTGCAGTCACAACTGTATCTCATTTTCTTCACTGGTATAATACAAAAATAAGAATAAACAGTTACTTCATATGACTGTTCTGAGACAATACATGTGCCTAAAAACAGTGTCTATTACCTGTGTGTGTTAATCGCTCAGTCGTATCCAACTCTTTGCAGCCCCATGGACTGTCGCCTACCAAGCTCCTCTGTCCATAGAATTCTCCAGGCAAGAATACTGGAGTGGATTGCCATTTCCTTCTCCAGGGTCTCCTGCATTGCAGGTGGATGCTTTACTCTCTGAGCTAAGCCACAGTTTTGGGTTTACTATTATTCCCAGAGATAGGTCCTTGTAAAGATGGAAAGATATGAGTTTTCATGCTTTTGATAAGAACCTGTTACAAACTAAAAGTTCTATGCCCTAACTATAGCTTCTACTTAATGCCATATTGCTTTCAAATAGAAAGGGGTGGAATCATTTTGTAAATTGACAACAAATCATATTTATCATTTGAGTGGGACTAAAGAGAGGAGAAAGGAGTTTTTGGAGTGAGCAAAGGGCCTATGTGAATTAGCCAATAAGACCCAACTGAAAAAGAACTGTATGAGACAACTATGATAACAATTAAAATGAATCTTCAAAGTATATTTCAAAATATAATCTCCACTAATTATTTTGTCCTTAAAAAAACATTTTTCTGATCATTGTAAGAACTACATAAAATTAAAATACTTCGTGCTGTTCACTAAGAATTTCATTTCCAAGGAAGAAAAAAGTTAATGCATTAATAGAACATATGAATTAAAAAACCCACAAACCTTCAATTTCATGGGTCAGTCATTGTAAAAGATGAATACTATCAGTTCAAATTATTTAAGCATTTCTCAATTTAGTATTAAGTTTATGCAACTCTATTAAAACAGAGAATGTAGCTATGGCTAAGAAAGTTAGTATTACTGACTTGAAAAAGGAAAGCAGAAAAAAATGTATCAATTCCTAACTTCTTATATCTAATAAAAATCACATTGTAACTTTACCACAGAATTCTGAAGATAAGAATTATAAAATACTGATCCGAAACCCAAGTCTTTCTCAGTCAATAGGAAACCTACAGTATCAAATAAAATTAAAGGGAGACTAGAAGGAATAGTTTAATCTCTAAGCTGAACTACTGAAATGGCTTCTAGGCTGCTGCTTTTCATAACTATGAAATTAACTCTCCGGCAGACTTCAATTCATTAACTTCAGTGTTGCAAATTCTTTGCCATTTTATACACTAAGTATACACTTTTAGGCTTGCCACCATCCATTCTTGCAACCTTCTTCACAGACTATTATCCATTTCTGAAAACTGAACCTCCTTCAGACCCAAAACCCTGACTGTCTTTCCATCACTTGGGTTTAGCTCCGTTCTCACTCGCCTCCTTCAGCACATTTTAAAGACAGTGAAAAATTCTAGCTTACTCTTGTTTATGAATCATCTCAAACATACAAACCACAGAATTGTTATACCCTCCCCCACTTTGTATGCCTTTAAACATATTGTAAAAATACCAGTGTTCGACTGAAGAGCCACCTAAGAAAAGATCTCTTGTCTGAACTACTGCAACAGCCTCTGGAATTGGTCTGCTGATAGAACTTCCTCTTCTCTCTTCCCCCATGCAAATCTGATTACATTAAGGCAATTAAGCCTCCAATGCATTTCTAGAGCTCTCAGTATGAAATATATAGGCTTCCCCGGTGGCTCAGACGGTAGAGAGTCTGCCTGCAATGCAGGAAATTTGGATTTGATCCCTGGGTCGGGAAGATCCCCTGGAGAAGGCAATGGCAACCCACTCCAATACTCTTGCCTGGAAAACCCCATGGACGGAGGAGCCTGCTGCAGTCCGTGAGGTTGCTAAGAGTCGGACATGACTGAGCGACTTGACTTTCACTTTTCACTTTCATGCACTGGAGAAGGAAATGCCAACCCACTCCAATGTTCTTGCCTAGAGAATCCCAGGGGCGGGAGAGCCTGGTGGGCTGCCGTCTATGGGGTCACACAGAGTCGGACACGACTGAAGCGACTTAGCAGCAACACCAGGCTTCCCCAGTGCTCAGACAGTAAAGAATCTGCCTGCAATGTGGGAGACCTGGGTTTGATCCTTGAGTTGGGAAGATCCCCTGGAGGAGGGATGGCAACCCACTCCAGTATTCTTCCTGGAGAATTCCCATGGATAGAGGAGCCTGGCGGGCTACAGTCCATGGGGTCGCAAAGAGTCAGAAACAACGGAGTGACTAAGCACACATATGTACACACACATACACTTCCCTGAATATAAGCTCTATGTCAACTCTATGTGAGACAAGTATCTTCCCATTCTGAAGTTTACTTCTCTTAATGTTATCTTTGGAGGGACAGAAATTCTTCATTGTAATGTACTCCAATTAATCAACCTTTTCTTTTATGGTTAACGATTTTTATGTCCAGTTTAAACATATTTCCCTACCTCAAGTTTATAAAGACATCTTAATGTGTTACCTTCTTCAATATCTATTATTACAAATTTCACATTTAGATCGACAATCTGTCTCAAATTGATCTTTGTGTATGATGTAAGGTATAGGATGTCAACTGTTTTTCCATATGGGTAGGCTGAGTGAGTTCCATTTATTTTCCATCAGAGTAAATAACTCCTTTCACCTTTTTTGTTCTTTTTTAATTTTTATTTTATATTGGAGTAAAGCTGATTAACAGTGTTGTATTAGTTTCACGTATACAGCAAAATGATTCAGTTATATATAATACATGTATCTATTTTTTTTTAAATTCTTTTCCCATTTAGGTTATTACAGAGTATTGAGAGTTCCCTGTGCTATCAAGTAGGTCCTTGATGATTATCTGTTTTAAATATAACAGCATGTACATGTCAATTCCAAACTCCCAATCTGTCCCTTCCCCTGTACCCTTCTGTTTTAAAGATTAACCAGGCTATATTTGGGCTTTTTCATTGATCAGACTGTCATTTCTCTCTTTCTCTCTCTCACACACACAACTGGGATTTTGGTTCAGCTTGTGTTTAGAATTAACTTCTTTATAAGAGTCAACCTTCCAAACCATGAACCTGGTGTATCTTTTCATTTATTTAGCTCACAGGCTCTGTGAAACCCTTACGGAAGTCTGGCAAGGTTAACATTCTCATTCTCTCACAAATGTAATGGTGGAATTTTCCAGAAGCTATATATGTGAAATCACAACATACAACATGCAGAAATAGTTACAAGAATCCATTTATCTTCTATTAAGCAAGACATTAAAAATTGCA
This sequence comes from Redunca redunca, assembly GCA_006410935.1. Classification (NCBI taxonomy): domain Eukaryota; kingdom Metazoa; phylum Chordata; class Mammalia; order Artiodactyla; family Bovidae; genus Redunca; species Redunca redunca. The sequence goes on from SJYQ01096270.1 coordinate 434,678, forward strand.
AAATGTAAAACAATACCATTCTTCATTAAATTTTTTGACTTGCAAAATGCTTATTTTCCATTAACATGTGATTCATGAACTTTCTGGACAACTCAGTGTATTTGCATATATGAGTTATTTTAAAACAAATATTTTAAAGATTTTTTAGTTTTACTTTCTAATTTGTTAAATATTGGAAGACAGTTAACATAAAACAAAAAGGTCTTTGGGTTATTCCCTATTTTTTTACATTAAAATAATAGGCAAAAAATAATAGTAACAAACAAATTAGTATTATTATTTTATTGAGATAATTAAAGATTCACAGGTAGTTGTAAGAAACAGATATTACCTGGCCCAGTTTTCCTTAATGATAAAATTCTGTGAAAGCTATATACAGTAATATTATACCCATGACACTGACATTGATATAACCCATCTAACTGAGATTTCCCGTTTTACGTACCCTGTGAGGTGTAGTCTGTTCAAATTTTAAGAGTATAAAAGGGCTTTGAAACAGAAAGGTTTAAGAATTGCTGATCTAAGACTTAAAATTTTTTATGCTTTTTCACTTTTATAGACTGTATATTTAAAATAATCGATATTGGCTTCTTTATGAACTCAGTTCTAGCTTTGTCTTCCTCATATTCTCATAACACATTAGTCAGAATGACAGAGTTAGTATGTTTGTTCAGAGAGAATCAGCCCCACCAGCTACTGTTGATGACTTCAGATGATATATGAGTAACCTAAAAGGTGGATCAACTGATCCCTTTCCTGGGAACCCAGAATTAAAACTCAGAAGGTGATCAATCTCTCTGGATACCCTGACCAGATATAAACTCTGAAATTGTTGGTAGCCTTTTATTTTTCCTTCTGAGCTGAGAAAACAAGAAACTTAGCTTGCTGTAAAAAAGAATAAATATTTGTTAGAAACAATGATGAGAAACAGAAGACTTCCTGGGTTGCATAGACTTCTTGGCTCTAATTCATTCCAGAAGCCCAGATTCTATAAGATATCTCTATAATCTTACAATGAATTACTTTATTTAGGCTAGTTCTAATGGACTTTTCCTACTTAAAACAAAGAATTCTAATTAATATGTGCAAGAGGTCCTTCTACCATTTTCCTACTAGTGGCTCTCCTAATACCAAGGCTAAATATTGATTTGTGGTTTTGAAAACTACTCCGTTTGTTTTTCCAAGGGACTCAAAAGAAAATAGTTGAGCTGATGATTTCGGGAGGGGGGATCAAAGGGTATATGAAGAATTACAACTGTGTGTCTATAACTATGTAAAAATTTGTTAACAACTTTAGCAAAAGGACTGGAATACAGTTGTTTTTTCTCCCCTGTAGAAATAATTTTGTTATACAAAGCCATTCAACTGTTGAGTAATGAAAAAAATGCTGTCATTGGTAGGAGCTGCTGAAACAGCCTACAAATCAAAAACTGTAGGACTAGACACAGTTCTACAGATGTGATTTCACAATGTAAAGAAACAGATTTTTTTTTTTAAATCTGGACTAAATACTAATTTAGCTTTACACTGAATTAGTACATTTTAAAATGATTATACTGTGGTCAGACACTAGGCTTGCTCTTAAACTTTCAAGCAACCTTTTTCTCATGATTGTCAAAGACAGTCTCTACCAACCTATAGTTTCAATATTTTAATGCAGAAATGTAAATTAATACCCATTATCCTTTCATTTTATTTTTAAAACCTACTATTTCACACTTTTTGGAGTTCTCTCTCAGCGTCTACAGTTTTATCTATTTGGGGTTAGCTGAAAAGTTCACTGGAGTGTTTCCATACCATCTTACAGAAAAACTTTTTGGCCAACCCAATACTACTTCAACAACTCAATGCTGAATGAGATAGGGTCAAGAACATAGGGACCACTACTTTAGTCTTCCCTCTGGATTGACACTGAGTGATTCATCAGTAGGCTGATGAGTAGTGATGAGTATACAGTGGTTCATCCAGCGGTTAATCCATATAATCCTGCTAATATTCATGTCAGATTTCTGTCACGTTGACCACAAAGATCTAACAAGAGCCTGTCCAAGTGCTGTACTGCAAAATCAAGCTACATTTGCAAAACTTCCCTCATTTGAACTTGCTAACCTTGCCAAAAAAAGGAAGTGAAGATAGGTCAACATAAAACTTGTTTTCAGAAAACTCCAACTGGCATCCAGTGATTAACATAAGCTCTTGTAAAACTATCCACTTAACAATGGATATTAGAATTCTGCCAGACAGAGTAGTAGACCATTTTTAACAAATGCACAGGTAAATTAAATGCTGAACCACCAGTTATTTCATTTCCTTCTTTCCAGTTTTGATCCATTTCACAACTCCTAACAGCCCTCTTTTCACTATCTGCAGAAATGTTTTCATAAAATTCATGTAACTCTAGGCTTCAACATTCCTGATTCTATTCTTAGAGATTTGTAGACATTTTTGCAATTTATTCTTGAAAGGGAGATTCATTATTAAGTGGTTTTCATATTCATATGAAACAAGGTAAAAGAGCTCATCATGTAAAAATTCCTTTTCTAGCTTTTAAAATCTCTTTGTTCGTCAAGACTATCTGCCATGGGACCTTCCTGGTGGTCCAGTAGTTAAGGATTTCAATCTCTTGTTGGCGATCTAAGGTCCCATACGCCATGGAGCAACTATGGTTGTGCCACAACCGCTGAGTACAGTCTGTGCGCTGCAACGAAACATCCCTTGTGCTGCAACTAAGACCCAACACAGCCAAATAAATATTTTGAAACAAAACAAAAACTCCAACTATCTGCCTTTTTGGAAATTATGCTTATTATTTTCTCATTAGTCTATTTGCCAAAAGCTTCAAAAGACATCCAACTAAACTCCTAATTTCATTTTCTCACTTGTAAAACTCTCCCTAGGTGACCATCCTAATGATAATCAGTCTTTCCTTATGAAATAAGAGGTTCAGAGAAAAGACTGGCATAATACAGAAATACTTAACCACCAAAAGCAGCTTCCTTGAGTGGCTAAAGACTAAAACACTAATATTCATTATGTCAGTGTCTCTATATTTAATCCTGACTACATTACTGGAAGTGGCCATTTAGGCATTTTTCTCCAGTCCAGATTCATCTTCATTACTTTTGTCTGCTTGTTGTAAACAACTCAAAGATGGCATAATCCAAAATATCTATAATTCCCTCTCAGAGATAACCATGAAGATTTACTTTCCATGCAAACGTTTCCCCCCAAATGGAATCATATCATACACACTGTCTTGCAACGTTCTGTCACTTAAGTGTATTTAAAAGGGAAGAATTCACATATCATCAATCTCACACATAAAACAAACATATATATAATCTTCCTCCATCACTAAGTAAGATTGGCTTTAAATGTCAAGGGTAAGTTAAAAAGGGCAGAAAAGGGACTTCCCTGGCAGTCTAGTGGTTAAGACTCCCTGCTCCCACTGCAGGGAGTACAGGGTCTACCTTGGTCAGGGAACTAAGATCCCAAATGCCTCAAGGCATGGCCAGGAAAAAAAAACGGGGTGTGTGTGTGTGTGTGTCGATAATTTTTGAGTTGAGGTTTAGTATGTAACAACCATTCAACCATTTCCTATTTCATTTAAGCTGAAACAAATCCAATGATGCCTGCTCCAGGTCAAAATAAACCACATAATCTTTTTGTAGAACTGCTATTTTTCTCATTAACTGTGCAACTTAAAAAAAAAAACAAAACAAACAGTTAAATATGCAAAATAAGTGAAAAATACTCAAAGGAACTCTAGAAATATTTTGAGCAAAAAAGAAAAAATATATCAATGTAAAAGTTTCTTGCTTGAAAACAGTATTTTACTTTTATTTTTCCAGAAAACACAACTTTGTAAATCTAAAAACTGAGAAAAGTGAAGAGACATTTTCTCTTTTCTGGCCACCCTGCAAGGTTTGCAGCTACTCAGTTCCCCATGGAGTCGAATCCATGGTCCCTGCAATAAAGTCTGGGGTCCAAACCACTAGACTGCCAGGGAATTCGCAGAGAGTGTTGAATGATTTTTTAACTGTGCAATTTTTGCTAAAACAAACATACTTTGAGAAAAAGTACTCTCATCTTTCATTTTAACCTATGACCTTATTTTCACAGTGATTATTTAAGGCAATAAAAGACTTCTGGATTGTTACTACTACCACTCCTTTATTGCTTTCCAACAGTTCTGTGCTCTAGCTCTCCCCATACCCCTAAAAATACACACTCCACCTTCTCCTACAATATCCTAAAATTAAATTTGACCTTAAAGTTCTTAATTTTTCTGAAGTGAAAGGCACACAAAAAACATACACAAAAGTTTGCATGTGTTTTTGGATAGTTCACCAAAACCCTAAAAAAAAAAAATCTAACCATGAATCCTTATCCTGTGGTTTCCCTGCGGGTTTGTAAATTCACTTTTGTTTGCTACTCAAAAGAAAACAGACACATCTAAGGAAACAGACTAAGACAAAAAAACCCTCAACGATTTTTATGTATTATTTGTATGCAAGACCCCTCTCAATATCCTACATATCCTTTAGCATATATTTCACACTTGACTTTAATTTCTTGTTTACTGCCTGTCTCCCCAAATAACATTCAAATATACTCTGCCTCTGATCTATAGAGTAAGCACAAAGTAAGCATTAACTGAATGAATACACTCTGAAAAGCACGCCATTCACCTAGTTGTCCAAACTGGAAACCAAGTGCACACACATCTTTGCTTCTATTCCCTCAAGTCAAACCACTTCCAATTCCTACCAATTCTATTTCCTGAATATGTCCTGAGTCCATCTATTATTTTCCAACTAGATTGCCACTGTTGCTGCTGCTAAGTCACTTCAGTCGTGTCCGACTCTGTGTGACCCCATAGACGGCAGCCCACCAGGCTCCCCCGTCCCTGAGATTCTCCAGGCAAGAACACTGGAGTGGGTTGCCATTTCCCTCTCCAATGCATGAAAGTGAAGAGTGAAAGTGAAATCGCTCAGTTGTGTCCAACCGTCAGCGACCCCATGGACTGCAGTCTACCAGGCTCCTCCGTCCAGGGGATTTTCCAGGCAAGAGTACTGGAGTGGGGTGCCATTGCCTTCTCCACTAAGCTAGTTCAATTCTCTTACACTACTCAAGTTTCTGAACTAGTTTCCCTGCCTCAAGTCTTGTCCTCTTTTCAGTTGCATTCTCCATGCTGCAGCCAAAGTGACTCTTCTTTAAGAGAAAATCTGATTTTCTCATTTAACCTGATAAAATCCTGCAACACCTCTACACACCTCCAGCTCTTTGCACATACTAGTCCCTCTCTCTGAAATAGTTTGCTGTACTCTCTTCTCTCTTACAACTTTGCTAACTTTTACTAATCACTCAACAGCTAAAAAAAAATAACTTTCTTCAGGAAGTTTTCCCTTTCCCCAAAACAAGGTGAGATATGCCTTCATCTACTTCCATACCACTATGTATTACAACCATTGTATATCATTACACGTAACTTACAGAAATGTATAATTTCATTAAATGTATAATTTCCTTGTATGAAAAGTGAAAGCATTAGTTGCTCAGTCGTGTCTGACTCTTTGTGACCCCGCGGAGTACAGCCTGCCAGGTTCCTCTGTCCACGGAATTCTCCAGGCAAGAATACTGGAGTGGGGTGCCATTCCCTTCTTCAGGGGCTCTTCCCAACTCAAGGACTGAAACCAGGTCACTGCAGTGTAGGCAGAGTCTTTACCGTCTGAGGCACTAGGGAAGTCCCATAATATCCTTATATTTATCCCTATATCTAATACACTGCAAGCTGTGTTAGGGCAGGGACAATAACAATAACTGGCCATCTTCTAGGTAACCGTAACAACACTGATGAATACTAAGCCTAGGCTGGGGCTGGGGAACTGGCAGAAGAGAATTACAGCCTCAATTTTTAGTGGTGAATAGTGATAAATACATAAAAAATACAACAGCTTACTGTAAATTTATTCACACATTATAAAACAACCCATTTCAAATGTTAAGAACAAAGTTAGTGGAGGTGATGGAATTTCAGCTGAGCTACTTCAAATCCTAAAAGATCCTGCCGCTCAAGTGCTGCACTCAATATGCCAGCAAATTTGGAAAACTCAGCAGTGGCCACAGGACTGGAAAAGGTCAGTTTTCATTCCAATCCCAAAGAAGGGCAATGCCAAAGAATGCTCAAACTACTGCACAATTGTGCTCATTTCACATGCTAGCAAGGTAATACTCAAAACCCTTCAAGCTAGGCTTTAAGAATGCGTGAACCAAGAACTTCCAGATGTTCAAGCTGGATTTAGAAAAGGCAGTGGAACCAGAGATCAAATTGCCAACACACACTGGATCACAAAAAAGTAAGAGAATTCCAGAAAAACATCTGCTTCATTGACTACGCTAAAGCCTTTGACTCTGTTGATCACAACAACTATGGAAAATTCCTAAAGAAAGAGATGGGAATACCAGACCACCTTACCTGCCTCCTTTGTGGCTCAGGTGGTAAAGAATCTGCCTACTATACAGGATACCTGGGTTCGATCCCTGGGTTGGGAAGATCCCCTGGAGGAGAAGGGAAAGGCTAACCACTCCAGTATTCTGGCCTAGAGAATTCCATGGACTGTATAGTCCATGGGGTCACAAAGAGTCGGACACGACTGAGCAACTTTCATTTTCACTTCACTTACCTGCCTCCTGAGAAATTTATATTCAGGTCAAAAAGCAACAGTCACAACCGGATATAGAACAATGGACTAGTTCAACTGGGAAATTATGTTGTCAATGACAGACTTTATCTTCTTGGGCTCCAAAATCATTGCAGACGGTGACTGCAGCCATGAAATTAAAAGACACTTGCTCCCTGGAAGAAAAGCTATGACAAACCTAGACAGCATACTAAAAAGCGGAGACATTAATTTGCTGACAAAGGTCCATATAGTCAAAGCTGTGGTTTTCCAGTAGTCATGTACAGATGTGAGAGCTGAACCATAAAGAAGGCCGAGCACCAAAGAATTGATGCTTTTGAACTATGGTGTTCGAGAAGACTCTTGAGAATTCTCTGGACAACAAGATGATCAAACCAGTCAATCCTAAAGGAAATCAATCCTAAACAGTCACTGGAAGGACTGATGATGACCCTCTAATACTCTGGACAACCTGATGGGAAGAGTCGACTCATTGGAAATGATGCTGGGAAAGACTGAGGGTAGGGGGAGAAGGTGGTGACAGAGGATGAGATGGTTGGATGGCATCACTGACTCAATGGACACGAGTTCAAGCAAACTCTGGGAGATACTGAAGGACAGGGAAGCCTGGCATGCTGCAATCCACGGCGTCACAAAGAGTTGGACACCACTGAGGAACTGAATTAAACTGATTTCAAGTGTGTAACTGAAAGGTTTTGGTATATTCAGAGTTATGCAACCATCACCACAATTAATTTTAGAACATTTTTATCACCCTAAAAAGAAATGCTATATCTATTAGCAGATATATGGGAAAAGAACATATTTCCCCATTTCCCCTCAATACCTTCAGCCTCTGGCAAACACTAATCAACCATCTGTCTCTATGTATTCACCTACGCTGAACAATTCATATAGTGGAAACCTATAGTAAGTGGTCTTTTGTTAGTGGTGCCTTTTACATAGTTTAATGTCTTTAAAATTCATCTATGTTGTAGCAAGTATCAGTACTTAGTTTCTTTTTATTGACAAATAACATTCCACTGATTTCAATAACAAAACAACCACATTTTATTTATCTATTTATCAGTTGATAGACATTTTGTGTTGGTTCCACTTTTTGGCTACTATGTTAACACTGCCATAAACATTAAATACACATGTTGTTTTCAATTCTCTTGATTACATACTTAGGAGAACTGCTAGGTTATATGGCAACTATTCTGTTGCACCATTCTACATTAGCACCAGCAGTGTAGGAGGAAGGTGATTTCTCCATATTCCGGTCACACTTGTTATTATCTGTTGTCTTTATTATAGTAATTCTATTAGGTGTGAAGTGGTATCTCATCATGGTTTTGATTTGCATGTTCCTGATGGCTAAGCAATCTCACTTTATGCTAAACTCTGTGAGGGTGGTGTTGGTATCTTTTTGTTTAAAGTATATCCTCCCAGTTCTTAATAGTGTGAAACACAGAACAGGCCTTTAACTATGTTAACTGAATATATAAAAAGATAGAATGAGTTTAGAAGTATTTTTTTTCAGGTGTGCATGGTAAGAGATATTGACTGTATGTTGGAAGTGGAAGGAGAAAACACAAGACCCTGAGATTGTAGTTTAGTAAATGGAAGAAAGATGATGTAAACATAAGATGTATATTACATAAAAAGTAAAACAGAACATATAAACAGAACAACTGAAACTATAAGAATGAATGATATGGAAAAGAAAAAACAGACACACAGAGATCTTTGGGGTTTCCCAGGTGGTTCAATGGTAAAAGAATTTGCCTGCCAATGCAGGAGATGGGGAGTCAATCCCTGGGTCAGGAAGATCCCCTGGAGAAGGAAATGGCAACCAACTCCAGTATTCTTGCCTGGAAAATCCCATGAACAGAGGAGCCTGGAGGGCTACAGTCCATGGGGTCTCAAAGAGTTGGAAACAACTTAGCGAGTAAACAACAAAACAATACAAGAGAACTTTGGAACATTCTTCTTCAAGAAAGAAAAAACGTGGTTCACTGGTAAGAAGCCGTCTGCCAGTGCAGGGGACATGGGTTCAATTCTTGGTGAAAGACTCCACATGCTGCGGGGCAAGTAAGCTCCTGAGCTGCCACAATGACCACAGCCAGCACGCCCAGAGCCTGTGCTCCACAAGAGCAGCCGCCGCAAGAGGCCCACGGGCCTCCACCAAGAGTCGCCCCTGCAACCAGAGAAAGCCCACCGGCAGCCACGAAGACCCAGCACAGCCAAAAAGAAACAAGTAAGTGCATAAAATTTAAGAAGGAAGAAAGAGACCAGAAAAGGAAGCCAAATAGGAGCATTCAGAAAACGAGGATGGAACAGGGTCAAGAAAAATTCAAGCCACCTGTTAAGTTCCTTGTAATTTAAACACAGCTTTCTCAGGGATGACTTTCCTGATATTCTAAGTTAAGTCCTCCCAATAAAAAAATTCATTTCACCCTAGATCTCTATTCTACATTTTTTGGCATCTCCTCTTGATTACACACTACATGCAGAGAGGGATCTTATGCTAGGCATATGATAAGTAGTGATTTATATACTTGTTTATGAATGAGTTAATCACTACATGAATAACAGCATCATTTATCAGTCCATACCAATACTGTGTAATATTTCAAACAACTTCCAAACAAACGTTATTAACACACAGAGTAATAAAATAGATTTTCGTATAGGTACCTCAGAGAAGGAAGATGACACCATCCCATCACGAAAGCAATATGCGTGGCAGCCGGAGCACTTTCAGCGTTAATCTTCTGTGTTAAATATCCTAGAGTGAGCGTGTCCGTGTTCAGTCACTAAGACACAGCCAACTCTTCACCACCCCCAGGATTGTAGCTAGCCAGGCACCTCTTTCATGGGATTTCCCAAACAAGAATACTACAGGGGCTTGCCATTTCCTACTCCAAGGGAGCCTTCTGACCCAGGGAGTAAATCCGCGTCTCCTGCATTGGCAGGTAGATTCTTTACCACTGTAACACCTAGGAAGCCTGCATATACTAGAGATTTTACTAAAAATATCTTCTGAATAAACAAGCATTAGAACAGCATGCTATCTTGGGCAAAACATAAAATTGCAAGTAAAATCTCGAAGAAACAGTCTGAACAATATAATTTCATGAGTAAGATATAGTATAATATCTACCATTATCATGAGAAATTGAAAGTATACTATTCATCATCAGACAACTAGGAAAATAAACTTTAGGAATGTGCATGTGTATTCACACAGTGGACCTAATATTCATTATCATAGAATTATTTCTAAAAATGTATAATTTATTACCAGGTTATAAACCAGAAAATTAACTATTATCTCACTTTTATAAAATTATATATTGGCTAGAGACAGATAAAGGGAGTCTACTGAAGTTTTCAATGGGGGCTAGCTAAGCTCCATGCCTGAAAATTGGAATAGCATTGTGTTTTTTTATATTCTTCTATGAGTATTTAATTACTTAATTATTATTCTTCAATTTTTGTTTCAGATAAAATATATATAAAACAACAAACTTGAAAGTAAGCCATGTTTAAAAACAAAAAAGAGATGGTGAAGACAAAAAGCAAGAGTAGAAGGCAGTTACTTGAGTAATTTTCATGATAATGCTTTTCTCAACCACATTGAGAAAAATCAGAAATTTAAAGACATTTTAGTATTTAAAGAAAAAAAAGATGGCTGAAAGAGTTAAATAGCAATAGACATTCTGAAAGGGAAAAAACTTGAATATAAGGCAAAATTTTTATGCAGATCATTTCACGCAATTAGAAAGGATATAAACTGTTGAACATATATCTGTTCTAATCTTTTAAGAAAAATGGTACAAATGAACATATCTTTGAGAAAAATCAATAATGAAATACAGAGTCAAGATTTAGCAACAGCAGCGTGAAAATCTTTTGTGGAAAACACATTCATTAAAAAAAAGACCATGGTCAATTCACAAGCTATGTAAGCTACTGACTTGTTTCATGCAAAATTTAGAATAGAAACAAACAGTACACAAAGTTAATCATAAAGAAATCCTGAAGCATACTAAAGTTCAAACAATGCAATTAAGAGTTGACTAAATCCAAGATGACTCTTTATGACCACGTTCCAATTAAGAAAAACCTTTTTAGAAAATACCATTCAATTACTGACAGTATTTAGTAACCATGATTACCCAGATCTACTTTATTCACCAGACATGTCTCCAATGTCTATCATTTTCAAAATTCGCAAACTCTCCCCCAAAAAGTAAACACCACGCAGGATATTCAAAAGAAGAAGTTCCAGAAATATTCCAAGCAAAAAGCAGAAATATTAATTTCAGAACCATCTAAAATAATTCTGCAGGCTAATAAAATGTATAGTTTGTTTACTACAAAGTAAAGGTAACTGATGTGTGTATTTGTTTTAACAGTCATTCCAGGAAACTATACTTTCCCATATGGTTAACTTCTAAAAAGTTATCAATTCACTAAATTTCTCCTTTGCACTATTCAAGTATTCAAGAAAATGAGACAAACTTTCTACATTAAAAGCTTCTGCACAACAAAGGAAGCTAAAAGCAAGGTGAAAAGACGGCCAGCCTTCGGAATGGGAGAAAATATAGCAAACGAAGCAACGGACAAACAACTAATCTCAAAAATATACAAGCAATTTATGCAGAAAAATAAACGACCCAATCAAAAAATGGGCCAAAGAACTAAACAGACATTTCTCCAAAGAAGACATACAGATGGCTAACAAACACATGAAAAGATGCTCAACATCACTCATTATCAAAGAAATGCAAATCAACACCACAATGAGGTACCATTTCACACCAGTCAGAATGGCTGCTATCCAAAAGTCTATAGGCAATAAATGCTGGAGAGGGTGTGGAGAAAAGGGAACCCTCTTACACTGTTGGTAGGAATGCAAACTAGTGCAGCCACTATGGAGAACAGTGTGGAGATTCCCTAAAAAACTGGAAATAGAACTGCCTTATGACCCAGCAATCCCACTGCTGGGCATACACAGTGAGGAAACCAGAATTGAAAGAGACACACGTACCCCAATGTTCATCACAGCACTGTTTATAATAGCCAGAACATGGAAACAACCTAGATGTCCATCAGCAGATGAATGGATAAGAAAGCTGTGGTACATATACACAATGGAGAATTACTCAGCCATTAACAAGAATACATTTGAATCAGTTCTAATGAGGTGGATGAAACTGGAGCTGATTATACAGAGTGAAGAAAGCCAGAAAGAAAAACACCAATACAATATACTAACGCATATATATGGAATTTAGAAAGATGGTAACGATAACCCTGTATGGGAGACAGCAAAAGAGACACAGATGTATAGAACAGACTTTTGGGTTCTGTGGGAGAGGGAGAGCGTGGAATGATTTGGGAGAATGGCATTGAAACATGTATACTATCATGTAAGAAACGAATCACCAGTCTAGGTTCCATACAGGATACAGGATGCTTGGGGCTGGTGCACTGGGATGACCCAGAGAGATGATATAGGGAGGGTGGTGGGAGGGGGGTTCAGGATTGGGAACTCATGTACACCTGTGGCGGATTCATGTCAATGTATGGCAAAACCAATCCAGTATTGCAAAGTAAAAAAATAAAATAAAATAAAGAGCAAAAAAAAAAAAAAAACTTTCTACAATCTTATCATTTTCTTTTGTTAGGCAACATGTTAAACATGTATTTTCAGCTCGAGTTAATAATCAAGTCAAAGTAACACTTTTTAGTCAGTGAAGCTCTCTCCCTGTGGAATATCTCCCTCAATGCACATAATGCATTTAAATAGATTACCCAAAAGGTGACAGCTGAGGAATGCCTTCATTTCTTTCCATGGTTTCTACTGAATGTAATTTGAAAAATGCCTATGTAACACATGACAATGTGGAATGTCTCCACCCATGAAAGAGCATTCAAGTCAAGCAAGCAAACTTAGGGCAGTAATACAGAGCTCAACTTTGTCTTTTTGTGGTTAGCCAGAACAACAATGAAAATATAAACAACCAAAATACTAATAAGGTCAGAAAAATACTGACATACAAAGTGAAAGTGTTGTTTAGGGGAAAAGTGTGAATAAAATCATTAGAAAATATGAATTAGCTTCTAATGACAGTATGCTAGGGGTTCCATTTCTAAATCAACCCTGAATGAGTTATTTAAAGAAATTCATTTTTTAAAGTATGTTACATGAACTGATCAAAATTCTACTTATTGGTAATCAGAAACACATTTGTTGCAAGAAAAAAATCTAAGATCCTGCTAAGTTCTGATTGCAATAATGGTTACCTTTATACTGCAATTATAAAGTAAATCATCAGTATAAAGAATCCGCCTGCAACACAGGAGACCCTGGTTCAATCCCTGGTTTGGGAAGATCGTTGGAGAAGGGATAAGCTACCCACTCCAGGATTCTTGAGCTTCCCTTGTGGCTCAGCTGGTAAAGAATCTGCCTGCAATGAGGGAGACCTGGGTTCGATCCCTGAGTTGGGAAGATCCTCTAGAGAAGGGAAAGGCTACCCACTCCAGTATTCTGGCCTGGCGAATTCCATGGACTGTAGAGTCTTCAGTCCTTGGGGTCACAAAGAGTCAGACATGACTGAGTGACTTTCACACACTTTTTCATTAGAATATTTTTAATATTTGCTAGCTATTATATTTACTCACACAAATTGTCATCATTTTGTTCTCTATGAACTATGGTCGTCACAAGATTAGTCTACTGTGCTCATTTTTAAAAAAAATCAACATTTACCGTGCACCCGCTAAAATAAAATGCAGACACCAAAGGGGATTTATAGAAAAATTAATCAAAGTTCCCAACTGAAGGAATTCACTATTCTGTCTGGAGATAAGATACACTAACAATAGCAGGTAGTGTGCAAGTGCCAAACTTAGGGTTTAAACAGTAAGGGAAAAGAACTACTGTGCACCCCAGTGGTCAACGCTTTGAGCTGTGCCTTAATATAAATAAGCTGGGAAATACATTCCAGAGACCGATTATACATGCAGCAACTTATGTAAATATAAATATGAAACCAGCGGTTCCTCAGAAAGCTTTCACCCATCTCCTGAATCTCGTCAGATAAATTCTTTTTTTGCTCCTTATCGGGTGATCAGGAACAAGGCACTTGCACCCTGTGACACTGCATGCCACCACCTGTACTCTCTCCCGTGTCTACCAAATGGAGAACGTCAGGAATAGTTGTGAAATCTGCTCACCTTCAATTACTCTTACTTCATGAATGAGTACAAGCACATGTATTCTCAGTATAGCAATAATCTTACAGATCGATGTATGAGTCCCTACTGTCCTTCATTTGGATACTAATCCTTATTTTGTTGAAGTATTTCTTTTATGAAATGATGACGGTAGGTGACAAAGCTGTTTGTTTTTTATGCCCTAACACAACAACAGAAAAATTAGGTTCTCCTCTGGTCCATTTTACCGGTCCATGAAACGTAAAATTCTGGGAACCAATGACTTGATAGGCAATAAATAAATCATGTTTCAAATGGTGCTCTCACTCATTATCAACAAGAAAAAAGAAAATTCTATTGCTTTTTCCAAGGAAAGATCTGAAATATAATTTCGCTAAATTTGGCAAAATCATTTAAGGAACAGAATATTCTTATGACTTGAATATTCCTACTAACTAAAGGCTTCTGATTGAAATCAAACATGATGAATATTTAAAAGTTTTACTAATTCAGAAGTTAATTCAGGTAACTTTACTAGCATTTCATGTAAAGTCTTAAGTCCTAATTTTAAGTACCAATAATCACTGTACAGAAAATTTCAGAAGATTAAGCTAAATGGTGACGACAAGCCAGTGCTTGCTTGCTTGCTTTCCTTCTTTAATTATCACTGATAAACAGTTTACCTATAATTTATAACTTTTCACTGAAAAAGTTGTATGTGTAGGTATTAAACATTTACTATAAATGAGTATATAAAAATGCCTAGAGCATTAGTATAAACTGCTATTAGGATAAAGAAAAATTGAGATGTCTAAAGACTAAGTAAACTCTGTTCTTTAAAAAGAGTTCTGTTGCTGTTGTAACTTCCTTTGTACCTTCCCAAAGCACTCATCAAATATTATGCACATAATGGTCAGTGAAAAACAATCTTGGCAGTTCCTAAAATTTAGGATAGATTTTGAGATTAATTTAGATATAGTATTACTGCATTTCATTTACCACAGAAAGCTCTTAAAAGTTTTGACTAGCTAAAATAAAAGATGAAGAAAACTTATATCTACGTATACATGTTTCATTTGATTCTCTGCTAATTACCATAGAAAATTCCAATTACTAATCATCAACCACAATGACTGAAAGATTTAAGAATACTTTCTTCTTCAGACTTAAAGGCCATGTAGCATAGTGTTAATGCTTCCCTGATGGCTCAGTGATAAAGAACCCATTTGCCAAGGAGACCAGGGTTCTATCCCTGGGCTGGGAAGATCCCCTGGAGAAGGAAATGGCGACCCACCCCAGGACTATTATCTGAGAAATCCCACAGGCAGAGAAGCGTGGCGGGCTACCGTCCATGGGGCTGCAAAGAATTGGACACGACTTAGTCACTAAGCAGTCACAGCACAGTGTTAAATAAGTCTGGGCTCTTATATACCTGTGCCAGAACCAAGCTCTGCCATTTATTATCTTGCTAACCTTGAGCAAGAGAAAAAGGACTTGTGAGAATTAAGTGAGATATTGGTTATAAAACTATCATAGTATTTCACAAGTAACAAATCCTCAGCAAATGTTCAGCAGCCAATCCCCCTTCTCAATGCAACACTGAGATAATGGAACACTACCTAGTCAACTGCAACTTAGAAGAAACTCACCATGACTGATGGAGATCGTAAACTTTTCAAGGAGATATATGCCAATACTGCACTTACCAACATGATTATGGAGCACCCCCACCCCCAGACTTTCAAAGGAAAAGTGGAGTGAAAACTACAATTTTCGCCAGGCAGGAAGGTAAAGAAAATAGCGACTCTGGGAAATGTCAAGAAGTAATATGTTACAGAAGGAACAAAACAATGTTCTGTATCTTACCTCCCTCCAAAGGTTTCTAAGGGTTTCTATTTTTTTAAATTATCTAACTAGACAGTTTTTAAAGTACATCTCCTATGTGAACAGCACTGTAAGATGTGGTAAGAAACAGGAACTTTTTTCCCTCTATTCCACCTAACGTTTCTACCTAGCTACACTAGAAAATGCTCAGTCACAGCTTGCAATCACACTGTAGCTGAAAGCACATGAAAGATGGTCTTGGTTATGACACTGCAAAGTCAGACCACAAAACTGTTGCCAGGAAGTGCAAAGGCATCAGCTGCAGAGAAGGCATTACAGCAGCGGCACTGTGGGCACTGGTGATCTACCAGCGTACCCCATATATGGCTAGGGTTTTCCATTTATTTGCAGGAAGTGAGGGGCCAGTTCAGGGTTAGTTTTGTTTAGGTTTTATTTTTTATGGTTAGGATGTTTTCAATAAAAGGTCTGAAGAGCAATAAGCAACTTAAGTTATGTAGAAAAAGTATACTGTACTTTTTTAAACACAGATTTTAATACTGTTTATAAGGGATCCGATACATTCTTCCAAGATCTTACTATCCCCCACCAAAAAAATAGTAAGTAAACAATTATAAACTCTACATTCAGTTTTAAAGAGATTTCTCATATATAACAATTACACTATTCTCTAACAAGAGACTCTTTAAAATTATAATAGCATAGAACATGGATTTAATTCTACTCTGTAGTATTCTGCCATAGGACCTAGTTCAGATCTTTATAAAGAAGGTAGCAAATTAATTGATAAATAAAGTGAGTATTTTTCTATCTCCAGGTAAACTGGTTTAGGATATTTTTTTAATAGGAAGAAGGTTAATATTTTAGAAAGTTTAAATCTCAAGATATTAAAAGTATCTGTGGAGAAGACTGACAAGTTCAACCATGTGCTAGAATTATACTCAAGTATCTGGGTGTGAGTGTTTGAATGATTCATCTTACGACACACAAATAACTATAAAACTTCCTATCTATGATATGAAGTAAAACATAAAATTAATCATTCTTTACTGAGCACCTACTATGTGCCAGGACGTGGAAATATAAAACTGTGGAAGATTGGGTCCTTACAGTTGCCCACAGGGAAGACAAAATTTAAAACACACGTTACTCAGTAAGAAACATTTTAATAGCAGCAAAAAAGCAAGACATAAGGTAAAATGAGTATCCAAAGGAGAGTCTCTCCAGTGAAACAGTATTATACAGACTCAAAGGACAGAAAGAGCATTTCTGGATTGCAACTCGGTCGAACCCTAAAGAATGACCAGGATTTTGACTGGCAAAGAGGGAATTAGTATAGTAGTGGAAAAGGCAAGACCGTAGATACAGAAGTAACAAAAAAACTTAAAAGCTGTAACACAGTGGATGCATCTCGTGTAAGTAAAGAATGAAACACTTTCAATCTGCGCTTACAGAGAGGAGAGGAGTGGCACGACTGAAATGGTGCTGTGAGAAGGTTAATGTGGCAGCAGCATGAGTGCTGGACTGGATCGACCACGAGAAGAGGCAGAGGAAGCAAGGAGGCTGTTACTGTACTCTAGGCATAAAGATAATAAAGGTATGGTCTAGACTGATGATAAGAGTGGCAAGAATTGATGAAAAGGCAGTTGTGAATACTGATTGGGTATATGTAGGCAAGGGGATAAGTAGATAATTAAAATGTTTAAAGATTAATCTAGAGATTAATGACATGATTATCATTAACAGAGGCATCAATGAGAATAGGCTTGGTGAAGAAAGAAAAAATTTCATTTCAGGTTGAATATAGAGAAATTCCTGATATTGATGTAAATAAATAGTTGCTATTCTATGGCAAAGGGGGTGGACCTCTATTTACTATATCTCTACTTGAAGATATACTTTAAAATACAAAATCACAATATATTGAATAATATTTTACTTAACACTGTGTCATCAGTCGAAAAATAGAAATGAAGGATTGGAGCTCTGCAGCAGTGTTTGAACTGGAAACTGACTTGGAAGTCACAGATACAAGAGGAAGCAGAAATCAAAAGGCTAAACTCAAACTGTTGGAAGAAATCTCAGTGTTATATTTTATATGCACCAGTATCAATAGGAGAAGGAAATGGCAACCCACTCCAGTGTTCTTGCCTGGAGAATCCCAGGGACGGGAGAGCCTGGTGGGCTGCTGTCTACGGGGTCGCAGAGAGTCAGACACGACTGAAGTGACTTAGCAGCAGCAGCAGCAGTTATCAATAAGATTCAGCAATAAAGCATTCTACAGAAAACTATTATTACTCTCCTAAAACCTTTATAAAGCATACTGAAATATAGATACAGATCATATAGTATAAAACTCTACCAAGTAGGTCTTAAATCAAAGCTGAGTATTGCCCACTAGTAAAAATGAAAATCTACTGCAGACCTCAGTTCTAAAAAATCAGAAGTTTATATCATAACTTCAGTACTGTTTTCTAGCTACTGGAGGGGTTAGGGAAAGGGGGGCTATTCCAGAGACCAAGGTAGGAAATTTGTAGAAAACACTGTCTTTTCTGCTTTAATAAATGACCTATTTTTATACCCTCCTAAAAAGATGAAACTGATTATCTTTTGTAACTTCTAATGAGAAAGAACACTCAACCAATTAAAGAAATTTTTGAATATATGGTAGTCACATTAAGATGGAAGTAAAATACTAAATTAAGAAGTGTATTTGTGAGCTGTAAATTTCCTAAAACTTTTCTCCTGGCAGTGAAATTTATGACAATTGATCAAAATAAAAAATGTAAATGAACAGTCCAAAAGACTAACCAATGATCAATCTAGTAAAAAACCATTCTATGGCTGTTCTATGCGCTTTCAAGAGGTTAAATTTAAAAAAAAAAAAATTATTCAAGGGCTATTTAACAAATCAATGAATCAATTTTAGCTTTTACAATTTAAGTATTTAAAGCAATCAATATTCAAGAGATTTTTAGGGTTAAAATTTTCCTGTGATTATTTTTTTATTTATCACCTTTCACTATCTGTTGTTTTGAATTTGCCCAAAGCGAACTCCCTGTTCTCTGTCAGAAAGGCAAAGAAAGTACAAGAGTTAATAAAAGAGAAATGAGGGTGTAGAAAACATAATAAAAAATTTTAATGCTTGATATTTTAAGACTTTGACTTCACTAAGTTAAGGAATGGGCACATACATACTTACAAAAAGATATTATGCAAATAGTTATGCATAAACTTGGAAACTTCTGCTTAAGCCTTTGTCAGCTAAAACAAAATATCTAATTAAGACAACACCTATATAATGCCAAACTAACCAATGAATCCAGTTAATCAGGAAGACACTGGTAAGTCTGATAATTCTTGCAACATGTCCAAATTTAGAGAAAATAAAAAACTCTTAAGAATCCTGCTAGATATATTTTCTCTACCTAAAATCAATAGTAATGTAAGTATAAAAATTTTTCCCCTTCCTCCAAGGCAATATAACTGGTTTCTTCAACATTTGTCATAACTTCACATTTCTATAGAACAATTTTAATAAAACATACTATTAATCTGTCTTTCTGAATTAATTTCATACTAAACCATGTAAATTACACTTGAAAGAAATTCGAAAAGATTCATCTTATATAATTATCATTTCTAATACCAAAGTTTCTTTCATTTCAACATCATGTTTTTAGAATCTAGAGTTATGCTATAGCTTAAAATAAATCAAACAAAAAGTTTGTTTTACACTAGACACTAAATTAATGGAACAGATAGAGCTAAAGACCATGCTGTATTTTTACTGGGTGCCACATGCTAAATTCCAGATTTGTCCTGCAATTTGTCAGTCATTATAGTTCATCCAGGCAACTTGTAAACAAAGGCTATAAGCCAAGTTTGATATGAGAATTCAATTAAATAAAACTTAAAACGGTCATCATTCACTAAACAGGAAGCAGTAAAAAGGAAAAATGCCACCACACATCTCTTTTAAAAAGGCAGCAAAGTATTATGCATGAAATATCAACGCATAAGTTTCACCCTCCCAAACAAGTTTTTGTTACAGTATTCATCGAAATAAAGCTAGGATCTTTCCACCTATCAGCAAGGCAACTTTGACTTAGTTTACAAGTCTTTTTCATTGTAAAGGGAAGCTATTGCTGTAAAGTTGTTTTCCAGTCATTCCAAGTTGCCCACTAAGAAAATATAAAGAGTTTATGTTTTGACACCTATTATCCTCACTGAAAAATTGCTTTTTATGCAGAACTCTACGTGGTTGTGTTGCTTTTGGCCTGTTAAAGGCAAAGCAACATTATCTCTGGATTGCCAATAGTTTCTCCTTATTTGGCTAACATTGAGAGATCCCAATCAGACTACTATAAAACTTTAACATGCACAAAGCATCCATTTTGAGAAAAGTTTGTGACCAGCTTTCTTTTTTCCCACCCCCCTTCCAAAGAAAAACCAGAGCCTGGAAACCGGCTTTGAAAAGACTGCCTCGTTATTTATTCTTCTCTTTCTAACCCCAACACACACTCCAGGAACTGGGGCCAAAGGATCTCTGACACTGCGGCAAACTCGACTCGGAGTACGATTCTCTTCCGTACGTTCCGGTCCCGCGGTGGACAAACC